>OU898278.1:170823551-170841548 GCA_918026665.1 Diabrotica balteata
CTTATGTTTCCAACCCTGTCTATCTTGCGCCGCTCTTATCCAGTTTTTATTGAGTCTTCTTAAATCGTCAGTCCATCTTGTAGGTGGTCGACCGACGCTTCTCTTGTCTTCCCTTGGCCTCTATTCCAATAACCTCTTTGTCCATCACCCATCTGTCATTCTGGCTATGTGTCCTGCCCATCTCCATTTTAGTCTGGCTATCTTCTCGATGATGTCAGTCACTCCGGTTCTTCTCTTGATATCTTCGTTGGTTATTCTGCCTCGCAGAGTTATTCCTAATATGGACCGCTCCAATCTTCTCTGCGTGACTCTCAGTTTGGTAGCTGCTGCTTTTGTTAAGTTAAGTTAGGTTAAGTATTTCTGCTCCGTACGTCAAGACTGGGAGGACGCACTGATCAAATACCTTTCTCTTTAGGCATGTGGGCAGCTCACTTTCAAAAGTTTCTCTCAGTTTTCCAAATGCTGCCCACCCAAGGCCGATTCTTCTCTTGAGTTCATGAGTCTGGTTATCGCTGCCTATCATAATTTCATGTCCCAGGTATTTATATTTATCTACGAGTTCTATTTCTTTCCCACCAATACTGATGTTCTGGTTGGGTACCAAATTGGTCATGATTTTTGTTTTCGAGATATTTATATTTAAACCTACATTTTCTGTAGCCACAACGAGTTCCTGTACCATCTCTCTTGCCTAACCTAGATACCTAAAAGTTGTTTAGATATTCTCCATCTATTTTTATTCCCTTTGTCATCCAATCCAAATTCTTAAAAGCATGTTCTAGCACCGTATTAAAAAGTTTAGGTGACATTGGGTCTCCTTGTCTAACCCCCCGTTCTATTTTTATGCGATTACTGTTAGTATGTAATCTGAGAGTGGTTGTTGCCTGCAGGTATATTTTGTATAATAATTTAGTATATCTATAATCTAGCCTACATTCTTTAAGCGCCTGTAATATTTTGCTTAGCTCAACTGTGTCAAAGGCTTTGTGAAAATCGATAAATATTAGAACTAGAGGTTTATTGTATTCCACTGCTTTCTCTATTAGGGTTTTTATACTTTGTAGATGGTCATTTGTTCCGTAACTTTTTAGGAATCCTGCCTGTTCCCTTGGTTGATAAGTCTCTAAGTTTCTTTCCATTCTCTTAACTAGTATTCGCGTAAAAATTGTGGCTTATTCCCATTTAAATAGTGATTATTTTAATAATTTATTATTTTTAAGATGTAACTTTGTAAAAATTGTAAGTAAATGGATGCCCTATAAAAATAAATAAATAAATAAATTACTATTTTATTTTATCTAAAAGACACCCAACAACTGGCCTAAGAGATAACAGTAAACTACCACTTCAAAAACTATTTCTGTGCTCCCTCCCCACATGGTAGAGCCTCAGCAGTGAGAGGGAACATTCATCCATTCATAGATTAAAGCATTTTACTTTAATAGTCGTACACCGTTTTTAGATTATTACCCCTCTAAACAGTATTTAGGGCCATTTTTTCAAGGTAAATTACTTCCTAATTTAGGGTACTAGAAATAATGACAGGGACATTCGTGTTTAGAATTAAATATAGGACCATTAATCAACGTGTCTTATGGTAAATGAGAAATGGGAGGTTATATTCCTATTTTTGTATTAGACTTTATAATAACTGGAATTAAAAACTATATAAATTCTTATCAAAATCGGCAGAGAGACATAAATTTGAACATGTATAATTTTGTTTATAATTTTATACTATTTCACAAAAGGAGTTATGTGGATCACTCCTGAGGATGAATTTGTGTGGAAACTTTTTTGGGCGATACTTTTGAGTGATTTTAACATTTAAAGTAAACATGGTTGTCTTCAAATATATATGGAAAGTGCTTTGAAGCACTAGTTCCGAAGTGGAAGTTCATGATATACTTGTAAATTAGTAGATGTACGATCGTACGCCACTGTCCCAATTTCTTGGAAGAAACAGGTCGAAAATCCCACTTCTGAAGACAGTAAAAGGTCCTTGGCGGACTAATTATCCAGCGGTTTTAAGTGGGTCAGCGTAAGATGGTAAGATCGGGCCCTCGGGCTCCGTCGAGCGTCTTTTACCTTTCCTTTAAGATCGACTGACCATATGGCCCTTTGGTCCCTAAAAATGGAAACGCGCCACAGAAATGAAAGACCGGAATGAAACCCTCTTTTCTCGGCATCGACCGCAATCACGTTATGCAAAAGGCGGAGAACGCTATTCATTTATTTTAAAAGGATCGACAGGGATGGATGAGTGGCGAGTATGGGATACAATTTTAAGTGAAGTTGGGTCAAAACGTAATTTTTAAGTATGTAAACAGCATAATATAGTGAGCTTCTTTTCAAAAAAGATGAATATAGGAGCTGAACAAATAAAAAAGATGCAAAATTTATCATATAATGTCTGTCTTAACATCAATGAATACCAAATGAGCATTTGTTTCTTTTTTCCTACATATTTTGACCTGTTTTAATAAAAATTGTATCATTTTTCATAAATATAAACTGTACCGTCTATCAATTACTCTCTCCCATATTTTTATGGTTTGACTAAAAAGGTTTATGGCTCAGTAGAGTTTGTTAAACTAGTTTTAAGTTACTATCTTCTGGCGTTTGCCACGCTTCAATAATACGTCATCAAGTTACGGACCCAATGAAAACATACTTCCAGAAAATCTTTATACACTTCGGAAATCGCTATTTCGAATAGTTCCAGTAAAAGTAGTAACCGATCTCGATAAGACTTTCATAGCATGTAGCAATAAATTGAAAAATTTTTTTGTATCAAAATAAAATATGTAAAACTTTGAGACATTGTTATTTAGATTTTCAGAAAAGTTTTAAAACGTTTGCTGTCAACGTTTTTCTTTTTATACTCTCTGCAAGACAGTTTATCGTATCAATTTTTATACGCTTATGCTTTTTCTACGGCTCTTTTCTTGTCACTATTTATGAGTTATCATTTCTCTTCTCTTTCTTCAAGTTTCTTGAACTTCGTTTGACCAAGTCTCGTTATTTTCAATATTATTTCCTCTTGCTTTATAGCTGCTATTACTAATTACTAGGCACATTTATCCACATGATTGACATGATGCATCAGTCTCAGAACACAATAAACCTGAAATAACAGAAGCAGAACCAATCATTAAATAGAGAAAGATCTCAACCAACTAAGAAACACAACACCCTAGGGAGAGATACCATACCAACAACAAATAGGTGAAATCGGCATAGATGTAATACTGGATATGTACAACATGATATAGATCACAGGTGAATGCTCTGATGAGTGGTGCGGATTAACCGTTATTAATATTGTAACCATTTATTTAATTTTTATTTTTCTTCAACGTTCTACTGATCCGCCACTGAGATCCAGGCGTTTTCAATTTTGAAACTGCTGTTTGCTAACCCGTAAAAGTACAATATGATTTCTGTCTCTCAAAAAAATCCATAAAAGTAAGATCGACGCTTTCGAAATGTGGGTCTACAGAAGAAATTATTACGCGTGTCTTGGACAGAACACAGAACCAATCTGTCAATTCTAGAAGACCTTTACATAAACTACAGGCTTTAAAAAAAAGAAAATCAAGCATGCCCAAATTACTTCGGTCACATAGTCAGCAGAACGAAGACAATGGAACTATTATTAGTAGAAGGAAAGGTAGAAGACCGAAGACCAAGATGAAGATCTCCATGACGATGTGCAGACCAAATGAAGAAAATCTTATGGGAAAATGCCTACATGAAGCCGTCCATTCTTTCACAGCATGAAGACAGCAAACTAACCGTATTTATAGTGTCACCACACGCTGAAAAGGGCTCAGGGAATGAGGAGGAGGATTCCTCTAAAATATATTTGGATTCCCTTGTACATTGTAACTCATTTTTCTACTATCTTGGTCCTTAATAAACCTTATTTCTTATCTTTTAACATCCAGCATTTGATGTTTTGTGGTCCCCTACACAACAAACTTGTATTATTCACATACAGTCTAATTAACTAGAACCTTACAGACCTTACATTTGTATATATCTTCAGCTCTTCAACAGCAGTACAGTGATCTACATATTTATCATCTCTGGAATTTAGTGGAATGTAAACTGCACCAAATATCACTAAAACATTATTACAGGAAACCAGCACAAATATATGTTCCACACTACAATACTTGTTTTTTAGTGGTTTTGCTTTCATGCTATTCTTGACGAGAATTAGAACTCCTCCACCACAACTTTTGTTATTAGTATTAAAGAACATGTAAAATTTATGTCGGCCAGTGTATCCTTCATAGAGATAAAAGTCGTTAATCCAATTCTACATAATGATCTGAAATATTTTGTAGCCGCCAAACGTCTTTATATAACAACCTTGTAAATTCCAACAAGTCGTTACTCGCCGTTTTTTTGCCGTTGGATTACAAATTTTCTACTAATATATGGACGAGTTATTAATTTTCAGTCGTGGCTCGTTTTTTTTCTCTCCTTTCTCGTCTTTGCACTTCGTCTTCGAGTACTCGGCAACAAGCAGTCGTGTGGAATAGTCTTGGGTTTGGTTTCTTATATAATTGTAAATTGGGATATTTTTGTTCGGAAATATGTTTTAGAAACATCGTTTTAGATATATACTGGATTTATTAATAATAAACCATATATTCATTAAAATAATTTATATTTGACTGACATATCGTTCTGAGGTTTAATATTTGAATATTAAAGAGTAAAGTTAATAAATTTAACTGTTAATAAAACAAAAAAACATCCGGAACTGTCTACACAACACAGGATGGTCACTGCAAAACTGAAGGATGAAAAAATGGAAGAACTGGAAAGAAAAGAGTACAAGAAAGTAAATGTAAACAAACTAAAGATAAAAAGTGTGAGAGAATTTTACACGGGGGAAACTAACAAAAGACTGCGATAAATAGAGTGCCAAAAAGAAACATGGACAATAGAAAAAAAATGGAATACTTACAATGAAGTATTAAAGTATTAAAGACAACAGCAACTGAAGTGTGTGGAATCATAAAATATAATAAACAGTTGAAAAGGACAAGACGGTGGAATAAAGAAGTTAAGACAAAAATAAAAAAGAAGAAAATAGCATGGGAAAAATACAAAGAAACGGGATTAGAAGAAGATAAAGAAAAATACTATAAGCAGAGACAATTGGTAAAAAAGACAGTCACACAAGCAAAAGCAAAAACATGGAAAGAATTTGGAGAAGAACTTCAGGAAGAATATATAACAAATAATAGAAACTTTTGGATGACAATACGACACATAAGGCAAGGAAAACGAAAGGAAATAAACGCAGTAAGAGATATTTCAAACCAAACATAAATAAGCCCAGAACAAGTAGCTAGGGTATGGAAAGAATATGAGAAAAAATTTTGATACCGAAGTGATAAAGGCGAAGTGATAATCAGTGAAGGCGAAGAAAACACAGAGCTAGGGCAAATAAGTAGAGAAGAAGTAATAGAAAGATTATCAAATATAAAAATAGGCAAGGTAGGTTGAGATGATGAAATTGAACCGGAAATGGTAAAATACATGGGAGAAGAAGAAATAAACTGGCTATGGAAAATATATAAAGAGGCGTGGGAAAAAACAAACAATCCCTAAAGACTGGCAGAACAATATCATCGTGCCAATATACAAAAAAGGAGAACATGTAAACTGCGACAACTATAGAGCAATATGTCTGACATCGGTATGCTTTAAAATATATACGAAAATAATAGAGAAGAGACTGAGACAAGAAGTACAAATGGTATTGGGAGAAGAACAAACGGCACTTAGACCGGGAAGACAGACAAATGATAACATATATATCATTTGAAACACAATAGAAAGAAGCATAGATACGGGGGAAAAACTAGTATTAGCATTCATAGACCTAAGAGTAGCATTTGACACGATAGAAAGACATATTATGAAGAAATACTTGAGGAAAATAAATGTACCTAATGCATTGATAAAAATTATAGAAAGTACTTACAAAGAGGTAAAAGGAAGGGTACAAATAACAGGGGAAATATCGGAAGCATTTAATTGGAAGAGAGGTATTAAACACGGAGATAGTCTCAGCCCTTTGCTATTCATAATAGTAATGAACGAATTGATAAGAAACACTAGAGTCAGAACCAATCAACTACAGACAATAATAGGTTACCACAGATTACAACCGGTAACAATAGAGTCCTTAATGTATGCAGACGACATAGTACTAATAGCAGATTCCGAGAATAAAATGCACAAACTAATGATGATATATGGGTAGAACAAATAGAAGAACTAAAAATGGAGATAAACGAGGAAAAAAGTAAGATAATGATAATCAGCGGGAAAGGAGATAAGGAAGATAATCAAATAAAGATAAAATGTAAAAACTCGGAATTGGAAATAGTAACAACTTATGAATACCTGGGAAGTATAATAACTAATGACGGAAAAATAGACTGGGAAATAACAAATAGAGCAAAGAAATCAAACAAGTTATACTATGCGTTAACCCCAATAATGGGAAAAAAGAGAACTTGCATGAGAAACAAAATAAAAATATACTAACACAATAGTGATACCGACTGTGCTCTATGCAAGTGAAAACTGGACAACTCTGGAAAAACATAAGAGTAGGATAAACGCAATGGAGATGAGACATCTAAGAAGGATAGTTGAAAAGACAAAATGGGATAGATTAAGCAACGAGACTATTAGGAGAATGGCCAACCAGGAACCGATAATGAACAAAATAGCAAAGAGACAAATGAACTGGTATGGGCATCTGATGAGGATGCAATCCAATAGAATAACAAGAAAAGTTTATGAAGCAAAAAAACATCGGAAAAAGAAAAAGAGGCAGACTAACAAAAAAAAATGGATACAGCAAGTAGTAGAGGCGGGAAAACTTAAACAAAAATCACTCGAGGAATTGAAAATAATGGTAGGAAATAGAAAATAATGGAAGAGGTGGGTAAATGGAAATTGAAATAGCTAGCCCAAATCCGACCTGATAGGGTAAAAGTAAGGGGAGAAAGAAAGTTAATAAATTTTACCAAAGATGATACTGCATGGTAAAACGTACAAGATATTAAAAACTGCAAAATTAAAGTAATAATTTTTACTCAAAAAACAGAATCAACAACGCCGTCATAATCATAATCACAAATTCATTACAAAAATAGTTTTTGTTTTGATCAATCTCAAGAATCTAACAAAGTAAAACCAAAATAATTTGAAAACGGAACTGGAGATGGCATTTCTTTTGGGTTGGAAGAATCATATAGAATCTTAGTTTTTTTTGCTGTAATCGCTTTGAAATATTATTAGAAATGATAATTTCACTATGCTTCTTCTTCTTCTTCTTCCTTCTAGTAAGCAATTCTGCTTGTTCATTGGCGGATAATAACTCTATGGAAGGTTGCCACTCCATGTTTTGCGCGGGTCGTTCCGATACTTCTTCTGCCGATTAGTGACGACACGGGTCTCCTCCATTGGACCCTCCATTCTGCTTACCCTTTGTGTACTGGTGGACTAAGCGTTAAGACACATGTCATTTTAAACAATTTTTATGCTGTAGCATGGTGTTCCTTGCGCTTAGACAGAGTCAATACGTGGTTTGTCGGAAATCCCTCCAACTTCAAGCGCATATATGCCAATTCACATGAAAATCAAGGAGATGTGCCCTTTGCAGCCCTCGAAAAGAACCATACAAGTCTTCCTGGAGCTGTTCAACATGGAATGCAGGACTGTGCCTTAACGACAAAAAAAATTGGTTGTCTTTATACCATTCAAAATAAAGTTCTACTTTGTGGGATTGCCGTAATTTTGATATTAATGTTTCAGTATATAAGTCCTATCTTGTATACAACTATACCTAGAAGATTAAATATGAAATATCTTGCAACGAACATTAAAATGGATAAAATTTTGTGTAAATTATCGAAATGAGCTGGGTTTTATGTTTTGTTTTATTATTGAACATGCAATTCCATAAATAAGTTGGGTTATACAAATTGTGTGAAAGTAATTAACAGTCTAACTCATAAAATTTTTATTGCACAGCCCTCTCTAATAAAATATTTTTTCGATGGATCGATACTTTACGTATTGAAGAATAAATCGAATTGTCTTGGATCTTGGAGAATAGTACAAGGCAAAAAAAAAAGACATAATAGCTTTTTTGTTTTTTTACAATATTAATGAATTTTTACATACCATGAAATATTTTAAGTTAAGAGGTTTGTTAACATCTTCAGCTCTTCTGTTAAGGCAATAAAAACTGTAGAATTTTTAACGGTAAAGTTGAAGTATCTGTATAACAAACCGAGCCAATATTTAACTGTCAAACGGTCAACTATCCCTATAAAAATTTTTTTAGCGTGTATTTCTTGACTCAACCACAAGAAACTAGCCGACCACATGAAACATAATTGCTCGCGATACAATCTCAGTTACTCAGTTCTCTCTCGAGTTCGAACTTGTAATGGAAGGCATTAGCCGATAATTTTCAATTGGAAATAACTTCTATTTCAGATTTATGGCATATTAAATTGATAGAAAGGACGTGCCGCGAATTTCGTACCAAGAAATATTAATCTGGAGGAAGCTGGAGTGCCAGACGCCAGGTTATTAAAGTTTTAAAAGATAATTTAAGTGGGCATGCACTTGGATGTGTTGTGAATCACACTTAAAAAGTTTGTAGTGTTACTAAAATTAAAATTTTAGCTGTGTCATGGCCTGAGAGGCGTTCATTTTGGTATTACTTGAAGAGCTAAGTGGAAATAACCTTTTCATTCACTTTTTTTCGTTCGTCGTTTGAGATACAGTGCTTTGATGTATATGTAATGGATTTTTTGTAGTAAATCTAAAATAAATTATATACTATCCTTTCATAAGATCTACTTCTTGCATAAGTCTTCGACAGGAAACCAATAATCTATACATTTAAACAAACAAAAACAATTATTGAATGTGTTGCTTGTGTAAGTCCATTTCAAATAGGTAAAGAAATAATAAATAAGACTTACTCCACAATCAATTTAATTTAACTATTCTGACGACCGGTTTCGCTTTTTACAATATGCAAAGCATCTTCAGGTCTCGATACAAAGTTAAATAAATGCTGAAATAATAAAAACCCATATTAGGGTGTTGTCTAATAAAGATAAACAAATTAGATGTTATAAATTACAATAGTTATGCCAATATTACATGTCTGTGGTTTTTTCAAAATGAATAAAAATGAATAGAAAGGTATAAAAAGTTTAAACAGACAAGGTAAGACCCACAAATTGTTACAAAATAGTCTATTAGATTGTAATAAATTAATAAATGAGCAAATAAATAAACATTATTACACGCCGGTACTCTATTAATTGATGGATGGTAGAACATGGTTGAAACTATCATGTATTGTTGAATGGAGAACTTAAGTCTGCTATTGTAGTTGTTTGACAGTAAACGGGAAGTTCTTGAGGAGATAGATTTGATCCAATGAAGTAGAGATAGGTGTAATGTGATTGTTTGTTAGATGAAAGTGATGTTATATACCATTGTATTATTTAAAAGTTATTTATACTTATTTAAGAGATATATTTATGAAATGTGTGTTATTTATTGAGTATTTGTTTTATAAAGGTGACAGTTTTATGACAATGAATAAGCTTAGATGTACAAATTGTTTGGGTGTGCAAGCTTATTGTGTCTAAGCTCATTCATTGCCAGATGACACTGTGATCATAGCAACGAGTATAGAAGATCCACATCATCTTATCGAAAGCTTAAGTATGAATAGTGCTAAGATGGGAATTACTATAAACGCTAAAAAACGAAGTACATGCTAATTACAAAAAGACCACAAAATATACATCACCTATTGACAATCAATGGTAACGTGATAGAACAAGTAGAAAAATATCAGTAGTTGGGAACTTTGATCAATGAAACCAATGATCATACTGCAGAAATAAATAGGCGAATAGAGATTGCCAGATCAGCATTTATACGAATGAAGCCACTCCTAACGTGCAAAAATCTAAATTTGGAGATCGAGGTTTTAAACTATTAAAAATATCATGGACTGATATAATTACAAATAAAGAAGTACTGGAGAGGGTTGGAAAATAAACAGAACTAATCACCACTATACAAACCAGAAAACTAAAATACCTAGGCTACGTGATAAGCGGACCAAAATATGAAATTTTTAGACTCATAATACAGGGAAAGATTCAAGAAAGAAGATCTTTTGGTAGAATGCAGAACTCATGGTTGAAGAATCTACGTAATTGGTATCAATGCAGATTGATTTGTTTAGACCAGCAAGTTCAAAAATAAAAATAACCATTATGAATGCCAACCTCCCTAGGGAGACGGCACTCTACGAAGAAGAGAGTCCATGTGACATTTGTTAAGTATATCTTACAAGAATAGTATTTATTTTTTAATGACAGACAAAATTGTACTTCAGTGCAAGTGAGCCACCAGTCATAGGTCGCTGGTTTTTTACTTGGGACAAGGTTTGTCCTTAGGTAAATAGATTTACTTTTCTTTACTTTTTTGAAGGATCGCCCAGAAAACTGGGTCAAATAAAAGTTTCGCAAATAACGTTTTAAGAAGTGTATTTAAACAATTACAAATACATATTTTGGACGCCGATAACTTGCCTACGACAGCTGATGCAATGCTATGTGCAGACAAAATTATATAACTTGTCGATGCAACTGACAGGAACTGAGTAAAATTATTAATATTCTGAATGTGTTGAACTTTCTGAAGTGAGGCTAGTGCGAACAAGAGCTTCGAGCTCATCCAATGCTGGATTCGCACTGATCTCAACTCACCCCCTTGAATTACACTGGATTTGTCCAAATCGATAATTTGGAAATTACTAATGATCGTTTCATTGTTATGATTCTTTGACGACTTTAGAAGCTAATGTCTAGAAAGTTCCTTTAAATACGATCTGTCGGCGCCAGTACAGATTATTTAAATGGTACAAGAGAATTTTACAAATCTAAACCTTAAAACTAATATACAGTGTGATATAATATGATACAAAATTAAATAAAAATATTATATGTTATAGTTTATTCGTCTTCCGGGTTTGGACCGTGTCATTTGTGAGTGACCCAAAAGTGGGTTCATCTCGACGTTTCGCTACAATTGTATGTAGCTTCTTCAGGAGAACAAAGAAAAAGAAATCAAAAGACAGGAAGATGGGTAGTTAGCAACGGTAACTCAGTTACTCAACGCAACCAGAGGCGAATACTAACTACCAAGATGGGCATTTGGTCACAGTAACTCAACTACTTAACGTAGCCAGAGGTGAAAACCAAATGCCAGGACAGGGATTCACGTCCAACAGCTCAGAACACTAACGCGTCGAGAGGCGGGGAGTGAATCCGATATAATATTATATGTTGTTATTACGCAACAGCCCCTTTCCACCAGGTAAGCAGATGGAAATGCTATCAAAAACTGTTTGATAAACGACAGCCCAGAATGCAAGATAAGAAAAAGGTCCACATTTCTGAAGCCAGAGCCAAAGATTTTGGGTTGATCCGGCGGCAAGGTTTTTTTTTGATGGAAGGGGCTTTAGATGTTTTTGAATGCTTCTATTGATTTGAAAATAAGAAAAAGGTCCACATTTCTGAAGCCAGAACAGTTGATACCCATTTATTTATACTTGATGCAACAAATAAGTATGTGCAAGCTTTAAATGTTTCTACAAGGATGCGTTGATACTATTAAAAACTTATTAATATCCCAATAACCCAATGTGAGATTTACGTAAGCCTCAGGAAAAAAGCAAACGTCTGCTCACCTGCATCTTCGAACAGGGGTTTTAGCAGTTTTTGTGCGAATATGGAAACATTGTACATTTAGGTGATACCTAGATTGATATTGATGACACCGTGATAAAAAGCTAGACAAATAATACAAAATGTTCACATGCAGCGCCTTCTAATAAAGGACATATGAATATTATTTTAGCTTCACATTTCGGTGGAGAAAATTATAAATAAAAGACAAGATCTTGATTTATTTGATTTAAACACTTGTTATCGTCGTTACCTTGTTAAATCCTTTGTTAGTTCCTGTAACATTCTATAGCTACAGTGTTTTGTCATTTCAGATAAATGTCGTATTTCGAATAGCTTAGGAAAAGCATCTATAACATACAAATTATCCTGAAAACAGCTTGTTCTCAGCTTTTATTGGATCAAGAAAGTTTTCCAGCGTTCGTTTCTGTTGCAAATTGAAATCCATTCAGATCTACAGTATATCAAATATTTAAAACATTTTTTCTTCAACAAATCGATCGTCTGCATCTCTGTTTCTATTTCGCGAAGTTTGGATTATTAGTTTGGCGAAAATTACACGCGAATTGGGAATTGTCATTCGTTGTAAATTTAAAATCAATTCAGATTTGCACTTTATCAAATATTTAAAGCACTTCTTCTTACACGAACCGATCGTCTGCGCCTCTGTTTCTATTTCGTGAAGTTTAGACCATTTACTTGGCGAAAATTACACACGAATTCGGAATTGTCCTGATTTAGTTTCTTTTTCGTTCGAGTCGATCGTGGAATTGTTGAAGCTATCTCCTCTGTTCGATGTAAAATACTACTGTTGCAATTTTAAACACAAAAGAAGTACGATACAGGGGGAGGGAATAATTTATATTTAGATACTATCGGCTACTTGATAGTGAAAAGAAATTTAGATTTAATAGTACAGAGTGAGTGAATATAGAAACGAAATACGTAATTTTAAACTAAACTCCACCATTTATGTAGAATATAAGTAATATCAACAACATACAGAGTGACAATTTGACAACTTCACACCATCGTCAATATCTTTAACCCTGTGACTAACGTAAAAAGTAGGAAAGATGGACAATTTTGTTTTTAAAGGAAAGACCTTCAGTGAATATGTTTAGCCATTCAGGTTAAACATCTTAGACTCTTAACATCAAATCCCCCAAGACACATTATCTCTTATAAAAAACTGCATATCTAATACATACTTTTTATTCTAAAATCATTTATATCGTCAAATCAAAGGTGCCCCAATGGTAAAAATCCCCCCTTCCGTAATAGTTAATATCGACATGAACATTTCGAAACAGCAAACTGTCCTCATCAAACCTTTAACCCACCTGCTGGTTACGGTACGTTGATGACACCTTTGTCATTTGACCCAATGGTAAAGACACATTAGATCTCTTCCTCTTCCGCCTGAATGGAATACATCCTAGTATTCAATCCCCGATGGAAGTTGAGTCTGAAGCGTCTTTGCCATTCCATGTCATGTTTGCATTAAAAAAACCCACCTCACAGTATTTCCTACTTCGTGTACCGGAAACCCACTCATACAAATCGTAACCTCAATGCCCAGTCACATCATCACACCGCCCAACTCAATTCAGTTATAGAAACTCTTATTTTAAGTTCTATAAGACTTAGCGACAACAATCACAGGTCATCTGAAATCAATTAAATAAGGCAAACACTCTTACAAAACGCAAAACGGCTACCATAAAAACCCAAATCAATAGGAGCATTCAAAAACATCTAAAGCCCATTCCATCAAAAAAAAACCTTGCCGCCGGATCAACCCAAAACCTTTCTACCTTTTATTAAAGGTGTCACTGACAAGATCAGTAGAACTCTTAACTGTATAAACATCAAAACCATCTTCACTACTCACTCCAAGTTGTCCAATCTCGTCAGGTCAGTAAAAGACCAAATCCCCAATGAAGACCATGGTGTCTACAAGATACCTTGTACCAGTTGCCCACATACATACATAGAACAGACAAACCGACGAATCCATAACAGTATTTACGAACATATTAGTCAAAGATTATGATACTACTTCATAGCGACTTCCGAGTTGGTCGAAAGCTACTTGTTGACAAAACGCCAGGGGATGGTATATCGTACGGAAATACATACAAATGATAAAATTGTTTTATAAAAATGTATGAGCATTTTACCCTCACCAAAATCATGGTACTGATGACTAATTAATATGCGGACGTCAACAAAACTCAAGATCTATTGAAAATATCGCCGTTGCCCGGTAGAGTGTGCAGAAGAACCGTTTGCCAGACACTCACCGTCAACAGAGACTTCTTTTGGCCAGAATTTGACATCATCGACATGTGGTTTCAATAGGATATATAGGCGACTAAACAAGGGGTCAATGTCATAACCCTTTTTTTATCTTGATTTTTGTTATGGTTTCCTCCTTCTTTATTATACATTTCGTCTTACTTATATGTTGTCCAAAAACCTGTCTATATGCCCATGATCGTAATAGAGGTATGATTTTTATAGATTACAAAAGGAACAAAGATGGAAAGAGAAGATTAAACAAACCAATTCAGAGGAAATAATAAAAATAGAAAATTTAAGAGACGACTCCATAAAATCATTATATCAAAAACTGCTAGAACAGAAAATACAAATGGAGAATATTGAAAATGAAAGCAATGTAGAGACTAGCTGGAGAAAACTTAAGAAAAATATTCTGGATGTTGCCCGAGAAGCATTTGGAATGAAAATAATAAACAAAAAGTGGTCAACGAAAACACCATTGTTTACACTAGAGGTTAAACAAAAAGTCACCAAAAAAAAGAAAGCTTTCCTAAAAAATAAGAAAAAACGAATGAATCATAAGAAGAATATAAAAGAATATCTATGGTTTGAAAAAAAAAACAAAAAAAAGAATACCACAAATTAATAAAAAAACAAAAGAATTAAAAAAATAGAAATAGAACAAAAAATAAATACAAAAAAAAACAAAAAAAACAATACAAGAAACAAAAAAAGCACCAATAAAAAAAAAACAAAAAAAGAAAAAAAAAGAGAGAGAAGAAAGCACAAGAAAACAAAAGAATAAAAACAAAATAAAAATATATCAAAGCAAAATTTATATATCTATAAAAATATTAGGTATATGTAGTACCAACATTGATAACTGATAAGAAAATTTTGACTATGAATCTGCAATCTATAATAATTAAAATTCAGTCGATTTTAAAAATTAACACAAACAAGTCTGGCAAATTGGCCAAAGCCATTTTTCAGAAAAAAAAAAGAACTGAAACTCATCAATTGATAAGAAAAACAAAAACAGATTACTGGGAAAGAATCACAAAAAATGGACAACAGAAACGAGTATGGCGCTTCATAAGACAACAAAGAAACGAAATGAAAGAACTAGTTGAAATAGAACACATTCAAGAGGATAAATGGGTGGCCTTCCTGACAGAAATGTTTAAAAAACAAAACGAAGAACCTTTACCACAAACGCCAAATATAATATTTGGGGAAAAGACCAAAATCTCCCAAAACGATGTGAAAGAAGGAATAAACAAATTAAAAAACAGAAAGTCACCAGGAGAAGATCAAATACCAAACGAACTCTTGAAATATGGAGGTGATTACCTTGTACAACTGCAACCTCTTATTAATAAAATAATCACCAGGAACAGAATACCAGATGAATGGAGGAGAGCGATCATGGTGATGTTCTTCAAAAAAGGAGATAAGAAAGACCCCAATAATTATCGAGCAATAAATCTTTTAAATACAACACTCAAATTGACAATAAGAATAATAGCGACAAAAATAAACGAATGAATATCTCTGCAAGATTTTGTAGTTTTTGTAATAAGACAAATAAAAGAAAAGTCGCTGGAATTCAACAAACCAGCATATATATGTGTTATAGATGTGAAGAAAGCGTTTGATAGGGTGAGAATTCGGGATGCGATATATTTATTATATGAAAAGGGAATATCACTGGATTTAGTAAAAACCATTGAGAATATATATATATATATATATATATATATATATATATATATATATATATATATATATATATATATATATATATATAGATAACATAGCTATGGTAAGATGTAAAGGAAAACTATCGCAACCTATCAAATATGAAACTGGCATTAGACAAGGAGATTCGCTGAGCCCATTAATATTTAATCTGATAATGAATGAAATCATAAAGAAAGTTAAAAAAAGAAGGATATAGAATGGGAGAAAAGGAAATAAGGATAATATGCTACGCCGACGATGCCATAATAACAGCCAAAAATGAAAATTACCTACAAAGATAAATTAAAGAATTCGAAGATACGGCGCTCATATACAACATGGTTATCTCAACAGAGAAAACTAAAGCGATAGTAATCAACTGAGACGATGTAAACTAGTGTTAAATAAAAAAATAATAGAACAAGTCATGGAAACTGAATACTTGGGAATAAAACTGTCAAACTACGGAAAAGTGGAAGAAGTACAAAAACAAGTGAACATAGTAAACAGAGCAGCAGTATGTCTCAACAACACAATCTGGAGAAACAAATACCTGAAAACGGAAACGCAAACCAGGATATATAAAACAACAATAAGACCGATAATCACGTACAGAGAGGAAACAAGAGCAGATACGGCGCGAAAACACAAAGACTGCTGAAAACAACAGAAATGAAAGTCTTACGAAAAATAACAAACCAATCTCTAAGAGACAGAGTAGGAAGTGAGGAAATACGAGCGAGATGTGGTATAGAGGAAATAAACGCGTGGACCAATAGAAGAAAAGTGGAATGGAATCAACACATCGAAAGAATGACAGAAAATAGAATAGTACGAATAGCAAGAGACAAATCGCCAAATGGAAGAAGATCATTGGGACGACCGAGGAAAAGATGGTCAGACAACATCAATTGAGGCTAAAAACCGAAGTAAAACATGCATTAAGCCTATTTATAAAGTAGGAAAAAGAAAAACAGCATTTTTCCTATTCTGCTCCTGCTGTGTTGTTTTTAGCGAAATAAAATTTTTTGTATTTCAAGTATTTTCAATTTCTATATTTTCTGTAGTTCCAAGAAACCTAAACACTAATCTGTAATATCTCTAAAAAACTGATTGACTTCTAATTCTCAAGCGTGGTGTGTTTTTAAAAAACTCTTAAGCTTGTCTAAGATTTAATTAATCTCACTAGATTTTTTCATGATTAATTATTTTGACTTTGAAATATCTTACAGTGTAAAATCAAAGTATTACAGTTGCTTTAAAGACAAAAAACTATTCTAAAGATATCTACAAGAAAATAAAACACTACTTTCAATCCCAGAATAAAAGAGCAAATCCACTGCTGCTAATAACGTCGAAGAAGCCGACAAAAAAGTATAAAGGGGCTTAAAAAAATTTCATCACAGCTTTTAAGAACAAAATGTTTTGATGTTCACTCTGTACTCATCCATTCTGAAAGCATAAAATATTGAAAGCAATATAATAGCATGACTAAGGACTTATATTTTGCTTCGATTGCCCATACATATGTTCCTCTAATACACGAAAATAACAGCAGTTAAAAATGTTGCAATAGACAATTAGCGCCGGATTCTTACTTAACAAACATCTCTATTCTATCTATTCAACCTTTTTACCGCAGAATGGATCCTTTATGGCAATAAATTATAGGAATTAAAGTAAGTGATGGCGGTGGAAAGGCCTTGAAATATTAAAAGCCTCAAATTTTGTAAGTGGTCCTTTGGAAATTACAGAGCGGCTTCATTCAGCCCACGAGATTTTAAATTAAAACCTTGAGTTTTGAGGAAAATTGGACTGCGGCAATTTGACTTGTTTCTTCCCATTAAATGGAGAGAGAAATACACCAATCTCAAAAAGATATATCAAATCAACAGAAATCAACATTATTTTTGTATTTTATCAATATTTTATAAGTTTAAAGCGCGTGCGAAATAGTAATCGCTAACTAGTAACAGAACTTAAGTTTGACCAAAAAAGCAGTTTTTATATTTATTAATTCAAACTACAAAAAAATTTAGGAATATAATATATCAGTAAACAGTTCTGTCAAACAATACTTCTTTAATTTTGTTATATTTGGTTCTCTAAATAGGATCAAATTCAAAATATG
>OU898278.1:170842048-171147779 GCA_918026665.1 Diabrotica balteata
CATAATTCAGAGCGGTAATTAAGAATCACTCATTTGACTTACAAAGTACTGCCTACTTGATTTATTCAAGTATAAATACTGCATAAATACTGTTGGGAAGTTTACAAAGGCACAGGCTTTTCGCTTTTTAAATCAGCGAGAGCAAGAATTCCGCGGTAATAATAGAGGTCATAACAATGGGAGAGCTCTTGAGACTTCTAAATTAACAGAAGGATATTTTTCGAGGGTTCGGGTCAGGTTTAATTAGGAGGAATTAGTACGGAAAGTAGAAGTTGACGTCTACAAATACAACTAGTTTAGCAATAGAAAATAAATATTTTACATAATTAATATTTGGTATTTGTGTTTAAAACTTAAGATTTTCGTCAATGTTTTCTTCATTTAAGAACGTGGCCATGTCCAACGATCAGGATCAGGGCCGTGACTAGTGAGGGGAGCACAGGGTTGGCCTATGTTTTGTTAAATTTGTAGGGATGTGAACTTTAAGATGATGATTTTTAGCTGGATGTAGATTAAGGTCATCATCTACATTAATTATGCTTCTTGTTTTAGGAACACTAAGAGATAGTTAAGCAATAGAAAATCCTAGAGTCTACAATAAAAATTACAAGTTTTTACAAAGTTGAAATATCTACAAATTTTCTTGCAAAAAAAATTATTTTCAACCCAACAATTATAAGGAAGTATAAGCAAAATCTTTTCTTCCATTTATAAAATCAACGTAGTATATATTTCACATATCTAAAGAAAAAGCTAAAAACACGCAAAATTTTTTGAAAGATTTGTAAGATTATTTTCTTCCTAAGATCTGAGACCAAGACATTTTATCAATGTGCACAAAACTTCCTCGTCCTACCAGGGAAACAAGGAAAAAAAGTATAAGCCAAAGAATTAAACACTACAGTCTTTGCCAATGATTCTCTAGAAAAGACATTCTTTTGATTTTGAAAATGTCCAGATTTTCGAAAAGATCAAAATTAAAACCAAAGATGAATATTGGGAATCATTCACATATGAAAAGATCCAAATTCTATCAATAATAAGACTGATATTAAAGATCTTTCCAACATGTATCATAATGTTATAAATTGAGTTGTTTTCTAAATGCACCATTAGCCGATATATTAGGATACAGCCCTAAACCACTCGTATCTTACTACCTGCCATTTGTATTTTAGGATCAGATACCATTTTTGCATTCCATGTAAAATCAGCAAATACCGTAATAGCGTAAAATTTAAATTATCACATAATATTTTTATAAGTCACCCTCCTAAGATTGCTGCATGCATGTATGCATCTTGCTTTTTTTTTCTTTAAATTTCATTGATGCCAATGACAATTGATTCCCTCTATTAAATAAAACTTGTTTGTTGTTACTTCCTCGGCCAATTTCCTTCTAGGCACTGCCAGACATTTTCAGTGGGGTTCATGTCTGGTAAATTAACAAGCCATGGTAATAGAGAAATTTCTTTACCTATCAAAAAACTTATATTGTTCTTTTACAACTACTTTTACAACCTTTTCGATACACTTTATGTCTTAAGTAGCCTTCTTTTCCATTTAAAAACACATCTAGGAACGCTAGTTGTTGATCTTTTTCTGTTTGCATAGTAAATTGAATATTTGGGTGTAGTGTTTTTCACCATTTTTAACTTTATTCTGTAGCAGAAGATATTTTTGAAAGAGCTTAAAATTCAAAAAACTGAAATTTCTTGCACCGAGTATTTTTTTTCGATTTTTGCATCTACATTTGGTCTACTTCTAAATATTTATCCTAGAATAACTGATATGGACTATGTGTCTCAATATTCGAAACTACGATCTAGATAAAACTTCCCTTTTTACTACCATTCTGCGCACTAAATCATCTGAATAAATAAAAATAGCACAATTTACGTCTCGACCAAAAATTTTTCATATTTCTCTGGTAAAAAGCAACTCTCCAGTAGTTTAGATAACCTCAGAAATTTTTAGATAGGGCATCTCAGACGGAAAATCACGTAATCCGCAAATGGAACATTTCTGAAATAAATTTAGGTAAAGAATGTCCGTTCTAAATCAAAATTTACATCGGTATCCCGCCAACTACTGTCGTTCATCTTGTTTTTGAGCAAACAGCGCAGTGACTAGGAAACCAAGCGTCGTGGATTGTGTCAAAGGCAAAGTAGACAAGAAAAGCCGTTTAAGGACAGAACAATACATGTTGGAAATTTTGGCAGGTACTTTTACGGTATATTTTATGATCTACAAGGCAGAATAAAAGCTAAAAAGGAGAAACAATATATAAAGTTTATCGAAATACACAAAAACACAACTAGTAAATATAACAAATACTAAATACTACTAAGAAATACAAAACTAATAACATACGACATATAAAAAGCTTTGAATTAGATTTCTAGATGTACCAGAGAGAAAAAAACTATTAGTGCACGAAGTAGATGGGAAAAGAGACCTGGAACAGTGTTTAAAAATAAATTTATTTTTAATAAAATGTGGTGTAAAATCAGCAGAACTAGAGGAGATAGTAAAAGCAATGCTTTCAGCAAAGAACTAACCAGGAAGTTATTCAAGTACTACAAAAAATAATGGATAGGAGAAGAATGCGAAAGAAGACCTACCTGTTCCTGGTGGTAAATGGTTAGACAAGACTATTTCTGTGAAGATTAAGACCCAAGATGAAAATTTATGAAGATATTTAATTAGGGAAGCCATGAATCATATATTATTAAGAATATTAGTCTTTAGCGGAATTTAGCAACCATCATGGCTGTTCTCATCTAAGATGCGGCTGCCTGAAAAGTTCGATAGATGAGTTCAGCCCAACATTTATTTCTTTTCCTTCCTTCCTGGATTTTTTTTCTGATCCGATTGAAACTAGTACCTTTTGCTACCCATAAACATACGCAGGTACTACGGCTTTCTGGTTTTGATGATTTCTCTTATTCCATTACTCTCATGCATTCTCCTAATGCACTTCACTGTTTTTTTACATGATCAATCCATGATGTTTTTAGGATTCTCCTGTATACCCACAATTCAAATGCTTCCAGTTTCTTAATTGTCGCCACGCTCAGGGTTCACGTCTCAGTTTGCACCTTTCTCAGTTTATTAAAATTTATACCAATGCGCACTCTGCACTAACAATTTCTTTTTAGTAATCAATCTTGTGATTGATTATGGTCCCAACATAGTTGTAATTCCCGACTTATACTAGAGTTTCCTCGTTTACTGTTAACCTTTCATGGCTATTTTGTGAAGATTTTGAAATATTCATACATTTAGTTTTATTAATTTTTGTTGAAAGGCAATATTCTTTTGCATGAACACCTATCTAGTTCAGTAGTTTCTGCAAATTTTCGAGATTTTCTGTTAAAACTACAGTATTGTCCGCATAACTAATGTTGCAAATTGGTGTTTTATTGACCTTTACTCCAGTTTTTCTCTCAATAATCATTGCATTCAGAGTATGCATTGAAGAGAAGCAGTGACAATGTACAGCCTTGTTTCGCCCCTCTTTTAATTTCGATTTGTTCCTATATGTTTTCATTAATACGTACGTATGAGATGTTTATGATTTGAAATACTTTATTATAGTCTATTAAACAAACCTTCATATCCTGGTAAGCATTCAAGAATCTCTAGATTAATATTGAATGTAAAGAGAGCTTGTCTATATCAATGTCGAGTTTCAGATATATACGTTTGTGTAGGATATTTAGAAATATTTTTGGTGTATGGGACATCAGACGATCAGACTAATACTCAGTGTACGGTGATAGCTGCATTCTCTAGCGTTTGTCTTCTTAGGGACAAAAATAACGGTCTAAGTCCACCATTCCTTATGGAGACCAATAACAGCTTTACCAAAGGTCCATGTATTTCGTTTCCATTATTTTAAGAATATCAATACGTAATCGTCTGCACCAGGACTTTTATCATTTTGTATTTTCATTTTGTAATTTTCTGTAACTTTCTGTCTTTTCTTCGAACGATGTGTGACCTATTTTTCCTTACTATGGTTTATAAAAATTATAAAAATGTATATTGTATTAATAGGCCACAAGTCTTTCGCCTTTAAACAGCTCTTGTGTGAGTTTTAGTTTTTTCTCAGTCTTTATGGTCTTCTCATTTTTGTCTATAAGAGATAAAATATGATTTCTTCGTTGTAACCTTGCCAACCTTTTTATGTATACTGAAATAGTAAATTCTTCTGAACTTCTTCAATTTTTTTACAATTTCTACTCTAAAAGTATATTTGTTTTCGTTCTCTGACTTTAAGTCTTATCTAATTTTTAATAGATCTATATTTAAGAATATCTTTGTTCTTGGCTGTCTACATAGTTCCATCATATTCAATATATAGTCGTTCGTTCAGCTCTGTTTCTTTCTTACAGACTTTTTCAATATATGTTTGCATGGATGGAGGAGATAGCTTTTTATTATCTGCCTTTGTTGGAATATTATTGTTCGATTTATCAAAGCTCTCAGTATATTTTGTTGCAGATTCTTCTGAAGGTTCCTTCAATTTTATTATTTCTAATCTAGGGGCTTTATGGCGTTTTTTGATGCATTTAAGTTCAAGTGTAATATTGGAGATTATTATTGGAGAGTATATTAATCATGATATAGTCCATCTGATTAGTCTTTGGATTATCCGCGAGCGACCACCTTTTATATAACCGTCTCATTGGTAATTTAAAAAATGTGTTTATATGTATTTAGTTCAAGCTCTTGGCAAAATTGTACTAATTGATCCTTCCTTTTATTACGCTTCTCCAATCCATGGTCTTTTACTATTCTTCACATCTTCCTTTGCCAATTTTATTGTCGAAGTTGCCCATAAGCATAGTAATTTCCATGTTCTTAGTTATTTTCAAGGCATAATCGACATGTTGATAGAATGCTTTGATTTCATCATAAGTTCTGTCTATCGTTGGTGAACTACATCAGATTGAGTTTGGTATAAGATTTATTTATAGGAGAATCGCTCTCTATCTCTCAGAAATTGCGGAAAATCGATAATAATAGCGACTGCATGTTGATGCTGGTTGTTAGTGGGTCTAGAGTAGTATAGCGTACCGATTTGTATAGGAAAGCAGAGAAAGGCCTGAGTAAGGCTCATTTCTTTAAGAAAACTTTGCATCGTATCAGGTTGATTCATGTTTATCATGTTCCAAGTGTCAATTTCATTGTTGGACAATAATATTTTGTTTATTTGGCAAATATTTCGCCTGCTAACGGCCTGGGAGTTCTTGTTCTCTCTTCCCCTACTGTATCTTGGGATTTGTTCCCCATGATCAGTAACTCTTTTGTATTTAGTACTCATTGCCATGATAGCTGTACCAGAGATATCCTCGTGGATCTTTAATATTGTAGTCATCCAGTGGCTTTTACATTTTTATGTCACTGATTATTTCTTTGACAGAAATACAGTTCCTGCGCTTTTGAGATACATTTTATTACCTCAGGATAAAAAGGTGTCCAATCACTTACTCGCTTCTCTACCCAAAGCTGTTGCTAATAAATGGAAGGCTGTTTATACCGGTAATTTGGCTGCCTTGATTTAGTTTAGCTTACAGACCAAAATTGACCATTGGTCTGTATATATGTAGGATATATCTCGTGGATGCATATATGAGAGTATAGAGTGTCTTATGACCAGTTATCAAAAACCATCTTCCATCCATGACGCTCGACGTGGTGCTACTTCTGTAACACAATCCTACTTACTCAACACAATTATTTAGATTACAGACTAACAATCTTTATAAAATTATTACAGGCTCACCATTCCATCGATCGTGAAGCCACCCCATTGATAAAATAAGTAAAAAAAAATTAAAAAATAAATGTTCAGTGGTCCTTCGAAAAAAAATTACTAAAAATTTTATAAAATTTTAAAATTTTTTTCAACATTTACTTTATAAAATCTTTATTATTAATTATAATTAAAAAAATAAAATTTTATTTTTTCTTTAGTCTTGTTCATTTGTAAATATTTGTGTGATAGTGTTATTTTTATCCCCGTCTTTTTGGCATTTTCGTTCCGTTAGCTCAACATTTTTTACATTGTTAAACTACAGCTCGTAACTTCCTGCAAAAATATCATCGTAGTTTGTCAGCATAAACAACTATTAATAATATTCCACAATCTCAACCGTTCGGTCGGTCGGTTAGCCACCCCTGTAGCAAAATAAACAGAGACCAAGTGCCCTGCGGGTTGCCTAATACTTCGGAAAGGCAAGAGTCGCCCGCCGGCTGCTTCTTGCGTATGTAAATGGCGTTTTCTTGTAAACAAACTTCACATTCACACTGCTCGCTAGATGGGAAAATATTATCCATGGAAATAGAAAATAGCAAGTGGTGTGTCAAGCGCATGGAAATACGCTCATAAAAGCGAAATAGGAGACATAGTACGTGGAATCAGTATTCATAAACAGAAGATTAAATTAGATGATCTAGAAAGATGTAATATAACGATTTGAATAAGAAATGTAATAGTGGAAATTGTATATAATCAGATACAATAAAAAATAGACATGTTTTGTAGTCATTATTAGGGAAAGGATTTTAATAAATATGGAGTTTACAATAACAGATGTTGAGTATTAGCAAGAGAACTGGACCCTAGACAATCTTCCACTCCACATTTGCCACTTAGAGGATTCCACAACTGCTTACCGATAAAGAGAGCTTCTTTCTATGCAGTAGCAATTGAGGCATTATGAACAAAAAGGTATTGTTGTTTGAACAATCGTATTACATTTAAATGCATGCAAACTTTCACAGAAATATGCAGATATTTGCATTAAAACGCACTACATACAAATGATGCATTTTGCATGTTTACATAGTACACTCAATTATTCTAGTGCACACATTCATTTTTTTTATAAAATCCGCCACTGCTGGCAAACCTGAACAAAAATTCCCAGCGAGTCCCGACCCAGTATATTTAACTCGTGTAATTTTAATTCCTGAAATGCTGAATTCGCGTGTTCAGCTGCGTTTCATTGCTAGTCAGAAGAGTCAGAAACGCTCAAAATTTCATGGTAATTTAATGTTTTAATTAGGTTGTGCAAGAAAAAGTTTTACATTTCGACTGCAAGCGAGTGCGGATCCAGAACTTGCTCGCGATATTCTTGGGTCTCTCGCTCCATCTCGACCGTAGGCGGCGTGAAACAGATGGAAAAACAAAATAAATGTAAACCAAGACGTTAAAGATTCAGGAAAGCGCAGTGGAGCCGGATAGGGATGCGAGAAGCTTTTACGATTTAAGACAATATTATCGTACTATTCCTTTTATTTATAGTAAGTTAACATTGCTACAAAACTATATCTCATATATATCCATTCTTCCAATATAACACTACATAATAACGCAGAGCAATGCCGATCTTATTTTTGTAAAAAACTATATATTTTAATAAAAAGCGGTTATAATATTACGTAATACAAGCAGTAATTTATCTAATAATCTGTCAGAGTTCGACTTAAAAAGATTTTTTGCATAGCCTTAATCTACTCTTAGTTAAACTTCTGGCGAAGTTGATCAGCTTTTTTAACTTTGAAACGCTAGTTTATAAAATCTTTCTGGGATTAGAAATGGGAAGTTGCCCCTTTGTTTTCCTTGAGACTTTCTTTCATCCATATTAAAGTTACCTTGTTCTTTGCTGCAAGTTCTAGATATGATCGGCCTATATTCGTAGTGAATTCGATATCGAATTCACTATGAATATAGGCCATGATGAACGGCATTTGGAGTGCAATTTTTAGACTCCCTTGTCGATGCATTCATCAAGCTGTTTGCTTCGCAAGTCTTAGGGAGCACGGCGGCCTATATTTGAATTCGATTTCGCCAGGTAGAAATCGTATGATTTCTCTTTTTGTTCTTAGATGGCGTAGTTACGTCCGTAAATAGTTATTTTTAATAACTATAATCTGTTACATATATGACACTTTGTAGTGTCATGTCAGATATCTCCTATATGTTCTATGATCAGGCACACAGGACATCTGGGCTAGGGGAGGTTAGGTTATGTTTGACAGTTCAATAAACGTGCTCACAAGGTAATCTTGTATTGTTTTAATTTAATATAAAGCCAACTTGAAACATAATCTACGACGGGAAAATATTTTGGTTTGATATGGAGTAGTAACTATACCGTACTGAGGAGATCTAAAGAGATCGAAATACGTATATGCGGCTTGTTGCTGCTCTGTATCAAATCAAAATATAATACCGTCATTTGTTGTGAAAATTTCAGTTCAAATTTCGTACCCAATTTTTGCATTTTGCCGCAAATCTTTTGAACAGTTTTGGTGTTAAACCATCTAAACCAAGTGAAGCGGCCGTGCGAAGTTTAATTAAGTGTTGTTTGGCATGATCCACTGTGAATTCAACTTGCTGTAAGGAAGCGCCGACAAGATTACAGTTAACAGCAGGTAAATAGCCATCATTCGATTCTTTGTAAAAACATGTGAAAATGCTAAAGAGAGAGTTTCGGAAGATTCTTTGTCAGAGGAGTATAAAGTCTGGTTGGGTTTTTGAAGTAGAGGAATGGAAGCTTTAGAAGTCAAGGAGAAATGTATGTATTTGTAGACTTTTTAATGTTACCACTTTCAACAACATTTGCTTCAAAAAATTTTTCTTAGAGATTTTAGAGATGTTGTAAGTTATTTGAAAATCTGTGGCTTTGGAAATCACTACGAAGCCCGGTGTGTTTAAATTTCCGCCATAGATGTCGTTTGTGATTAATTTGTTTGCTTGCTGTTCGATCTATCCAGGGTTTAAGGTTGTTTTTATAAATCTTACAAAATTTAAGATTTATAAGGTACCACCAGAAGGTGGTATTTGTAGGAATTATATTATGAACGATATCGTGAATATTATTTTTGCTGAGTAGTATTTGATTGAACTGGATGTGAGCCGTTATAACTGCACGATCTGATTTTCCTATAGGAGAACTGACTTCGAGAGATATAATCATTATTGAATGATGAAAATCGTCATTAAAAAGCACTAGATCTAAAGTAGATGGTTGATTATTAATTCCAAATGATGAGTTGTATCAGGTTCAAATTTACTATAAAACTTTTAAATAAATTATGATATTATAGTATTGTAAAATAATACATACCTAGATGATTGATGATAGTAAGCAAAATGTATACTTTAAAAATATTATGAGTAGAAAACAATTTTATTTTTAAATTTAAAAAATACATAAACGCTAATGATGTGGGTGTTACTCATCCCCGAAACAATCCCCGTCTATAAAAGAGCAGCGGATGTCAATGAAACAAAAACGTGGCAGACGCTGGCGGGTTGCTGAAGATGTTCCGTTTATGTTTTTATTAGGAAAGGCCCTTTTAAGCAGGTTTTACGGCCTACAAATAGACGTAGACATACAAATGTTACGTTTTCCGAGAACATTGTGAGAAAATAAAAAAAGCCGTAAGAGTCGAACGAAGATTCTGTTTACGTTTCTTTTATGGCTGCTTTTTTTTACTTACGTATCCTATTTTTGGTGGTTATTTAACCACGAGGGCGCTCTCGAACCCTTACAGGCCCATATGATTTGTGGGAGAAAAACGACATTGGAAAAATGCTAGTATTCTTGGTCATTTTTAAAAAGAAATATATCTGCGAAAGTATATAAACTCAAGTAGTGTATATAAACTTAAATGTGGCGACTGTCCAAAAACTTACATCGGTCAAACTGGTAGAACTTTTAACAAACGTATAGCAGAACATAAAAGGGCTTTCAATAATAGAAAAACAGATTCTACATACGCACTTCACCTTCTAGATCATAATCATTCTTTTAATGACGAATTTTAAAATTTTCACATCCAAAATAAAGGCCTTAAGCTATCTTTGTTAGATTCTATGGAATTTAACAAATTAAAAAACACAGACATAATTCTGAATTACCAACTTGAGACAAACAGTTCTCCCCTCGTCAACCTATTTCGACCTATAAAGTTTAAAGGCATATCAAAAATAGATCATTTAAGAAAGGAAATCTGCCGAAACAGCGGTAGTGATAAGATTTTATAATAAATTTTGCAGAAGTTTTCTGTGTTTTATTTTTATATAATATATTTCATGAATAAAATAGTGTTTTAAAGTATCGCTAGACGCTCTACAAACAATGGTCCACTCTAGTGTACATCATAAGAAGTACGAAAGTAAAGTGCTCTCATCATTCTCTTTGCCTTTGTCCCTTTGCACGAACGGCTTCCCTTATTACATTTTTCCATAAGTAATGAAAATATTTCTAAATTGAATTAAAAAAAATTCTGTCATAATATTTTTTTACAGTATTATAAGAAGTTATTTACAATAAGTCCCTCTGATAATATTTATGTGTGCTGTCCATTTTCAGCAAATATGTTTGTTTGCCTAACAGTTTTAAATTTTTTGCTGAACATTAAAGACTTGGAGAGTTTTCAGACATATTTTGTTTAGCTTCAAAATGGAAAACAATAGAAAAGCTTGTGTTTTCGTCTAAGTAAAAATCAACTGATTATCACGGTCACGGAAATGGTTGAAAGAAAAACTGCTTCCAAGTTTATACGAACTGTTCACAAAAACCAATTCTGTTTCAATATTAGGATATTTGTTAGTGTTAGAACTCTCACTTTGAAATTGAAGAAAACCTTTTAATTACTAATATAATAGTCGAATGTTGGTAATCTCTAATGTAATGCATTCTTTAAAGTTTGTCAATGCTAAAACATGAATACTGGGCCCCATACTTGTACTGGACTTCATGTTTTATATTTATTCCTATGTTGAGTATTAAATCAAATGATTGAGCATAGATCTGATTGTTACATTGACAAACAAAATATTAAGAATCGATTAACATTTATATTTTTAACAGAATACCAGTATTTATCCAGATTTAGGAGCAGGTGATCAACTTACTAGCAACACCAAATCACAAGTATCCTTCATCCAGCAGATTTGATGTTGGTTTTGCTTGTTTTCGACGAAAAATTTCACTGGTGATTCGTTGCCCTTTTGTGTTTGGTGTAAGTTTTACTAGTTAGGATTTTGAAGCAACTTGTTTTACTAAGCTTGAGAAATAAAGTGAGGATGAACGGATCAGATAAGCAGATAAGGGGCAAAGCAAACTAAATAAGAATAAGAAAAGAAAATAAGAACTTAGTAGAAGAATAAAATAAATCAATATAAACAGAAAATAGGGGAGATCTCTGCTTACCAATGAACTTGGAATTGGTGAGAATACTATTGTAGTAATACTGATATTTAAAATTGATATTAGACGAAATTTCGATCAGTATAAAGTTCATAAAAACGCAGTCAATAAATTTTTTTAACAAATACATATGTCCAAACATCATTATCTGAACACTGAATGCACATTTTTTCCAAATCTCACAGCAAATACATGTAAGCCCTAAGTGTTACCACAAGTAATAGTTTCTTTTACAAGTTATTGCGATATAATCGTTTCCTAGGGATTATATTGTCGATTTGTTTACATTAATCACTAATATTGTGATTTTATCGGAGTTGATTGATGATTTGGCTTCGGGGTGAGTGACTTTATCGAAAAACCTCGTAATCCCGGCCGCCAGATAACCTCAAAAGTCGAACCACCTATGGAGAAGTATCGCTTTCAAAAATAACATCTGTTTGCCAGAGCTACCAAACCTACGAGTATCAATTTTCACAAAAATGACACGCCGTTTATGGTCTTATACTCTGACAGTTATTGATTGTGAAACGTTTAATAATTATTCATATTTTGAGATCTACTTTGGGGTACATTTATTACAATATGTGTATATTAAGCTTTTTTAACTTAATGTAAACAAACTTAAGAACAAAATACTGGAGATATAGATTTTGCAAAGTAACGAATGACAGATCGTGTGAACTTTTTGTTAGGGTAACTAAATCAATGTATATATTACCTGATATTAAAATAGGATAAAAGATATTTTAACAATTTTACTAAAATATCGGCAATTAAATGGTTTTATATTTATGTATAATAGGGAAATGAATAGTTCATTGTAAATTATGTTCTAACTCAAATTTAAAGTCTCAGATTACTTTTTTACCTTAGTAGCGATCATTTTGTTGCAATTATGGATTATGGATTAATGAAGTTTTCAAAATTTGTCTAATAGCCCATTAGCTTTTCGAAATTTATTATTAAGGTCTTTGTTGTCAAGCGCTCGATCAGACACAGCCAAATGAAGATTCTGAGTCCATCACACGACCTACAATCCGCGTTTTCATTGGCAAGGCCTTGCATTTCCGTCTACTATGAAGTCAGGTCCCTGAACAGATAGTGAAAGACATACTATATAATCCATTGCCTTACGGGAGCTTACCAACATCCGATAGTGGGCATCAGTACAAAAGGACACCGTCAGATCGATATGTAGCTATGGCGAAAACACAACTTCCACTCCCAATGATGTATACTTCATAAGAGTAATTCCCGCTGCTTGCCAATGTAATCAATGCTGTCTGGACTACTTTCCTACTTCGTAGAAAATAGGATCAACGAATCCTATTGAGTTATCTCCTAAGTAAACAACGTATTGAAAATCTGCGAGAAGAAAAACTCTCACGAGTTCCTAGAAAAATTTCAATCATCATAAATTTCCAATTTGGATTCAAAGCTGGACTTTCTACTCACAATGCGTTGATTGCATAGGCACGCAATAGTTATTTTCCTTGACGTCCACAAAGCATTCAACCAGGTCTGTTACTCGGGACTAATTAAAAAAGTCCATCAATTTAGGCTGTCGAAACCTCAACTCCTATCTTCCCAATAGAATAGCTCTTACCAAAGTTGCGGACAAACTTTTCACACCCTTCAGTCCGTAAACTGAAACCCTTAGGAGCTTAATTCTAACACTAATATTATACACAAACCACAACAAGACCTTTGCCTACTATGGAACCGACTTTATGTCATATGCTAACGACACTACCCTATTCTCTGCAGGTTCTCAACAAGACAGCTTCGCCCGATCTCATATAGGGGATGAGAACTAAATAGTACTACATGGAGAAAGACTATCCCTCTGATTTGATACTGACATTAAAAACAGGCTAGACAGGGTGAGAAGAAGAGCCAATCTCCTAGCAGCCCTAAGAGATCAATTAGGGAACATCCATTCGCGTATTCTTCTGTACACTACACGCAGCAAGAGATACGTTTTGAGAAACTTCGATAGTCACCAGGTTTCCAAACGAAAAAGTTTCATTTCTGGCAGCTAAGCTTCTTAGCAAACTTTCTTTAGCGTCTTAGAAACTACAACTTTATGATAAAGGATATGCCTCTATTACAATCAATTTATTTTACCACGGACGACCTGTTTCGCATACTACAATTTACTGTGCATCCTCAGGTCTCCGTTTCGGTAAATTAAATGCTGATATTGCAATTACTAGTACTAGGGTGATACCTGGTACAGAATGTACCAGCTCCATTATGACTAGCTGGAACCTGGTGATCATCGGCTTTACTGCACTATTAATAAATATTGGGACAGTTTAGAAATTTGGAACCAAGATTAGAAATGGACATTATGATGTCGAAAAATATTTCTGATGTTATATTATTAAAGTAATAGTAACGTAAAGTAGTAGTAAAGTCATTACTAGCTTTTACTTGCTTGCTTACTACTAGCTAATAGCTTGCTCCTTGGTATATTATCATAGGCTTTTGAAGATCAATGTCAATTATAATGTGCGTTTGTAAGTTAAATGCTGATCTTTTCTCTATTATCTATTTTATACAGAATATTGTCTGCGAATGATCTTCGATATCTAAATCTACATTGCCCTTCTTCTCCTATAAATTGTGCTTCTCTTAGACCTTAATATCCATCCACAAAATCTGCTAATTGTGCTTGTAACTGATATCTATGCCGATATCTATTTGTTAGGAACTTCCTGTCTATTGAGGCATTTGTTAAAGATTCTGGTTAAAGATGTTTTAATAATTCAAGGTGCCTTTCCTCTGGTACACATAAATTTCCATTTTTTAGTTTACTAATAGCTGTTGCGATGAAACTACCCACCCAAAACATTTAAATTCATTATCTTTTTCTCACTCAAATTATGAATTTTCACTCCATAGCTGCATATAATTTAATATACATACATTAAAAAAGAAAGAATAATCCATCACAGCATTCACAATTGACATCCGCGTATATAATTAATAACCGTATAAATATTTAGTCCGCAATTAAATTTTATTGCAAATAAATCCTAATCAACAATCTTGTTGGCAAACGAACGCTAATAATAAATCTTAGGAAATGTCCATAATTATGAGATAACGTTATTATTGCAGTGATTCAATTATTTGTTTCTCCGAGCTATAATTGAAAAGGTCGATCACATATCTCGACTTTTTAATCTACAGAGTGAGTTTGTGTCAACTTTTTAACATTTTATGTATGCAAACGGATAATTGTATTACCAATAATACTTTTTTTAAAAAAACAAATGATTATTTAAATCATGAATGTGTTGCTTGTGTGAGTCCATTTCAAATAGGTAAAGAAATAATAAATAAGACTTACTCACAATCAATTTAATTTAACTATCAGACGACCGGTTTCGCTTTCTACAATATGCAAAGCATCCTCAGGTCTTGATACAAAGTTAAACAAATGCTGAAATAATAAAAACCCATATTAGGGTGTTGTCTAATAACGATAAACAAAGTAGGTGTTGTAAATTACAATAATTATGCCAATATTACATGTCTGTGGTTTTATTTAAATGAGTAAGTTGAATAAAAAGGTATAAAATTTTTAAAAAGTTAAACAGACAAGGTAAGGCCCACAATTTGTTATAAAATAGTCTCTTCGATTGTAATAAATTAATAAATGAGCAAATAAATAAATAAAATAAACATTACTTACATGCCGGTACTCTATTAATAGATGGATGGTAGAACATGGTTGAAACTACTTTATATTGTTGAATGGAGAACTAATTCTATCACTGCAGTTGTTTGACAGTAAACGGGAAGTTCTTGAGGAGATAGATTTGATCCAATGAATTAGAGATATGTGTGAGATTGTTTGTTAAATGTAAGTGATGTTGTGTTATTAAAGGCTATTTATACTTATTCCAGAGATATATTTTTGAAATGTGTGTTATTTATTGAGTAATTGTTTTTTTTGAAGGTGACAGTTTTATGACAATGAATAGGTGTAGATGTAAAGATTGTGTGGGTGTGCAATTATTTTCACAACTTGTAGTTATCAAATTACTGTGATAAAGTTCTATTGGCAATGAGTTAATTATTGGAATAGTCAAGTAAATAAAATGTTAAAATACAGACAATTAAGGATAATTTAAACACACTAAAACAGAAAACACTTGGAAGGGACGAAACAAACATTGAATTTAAAAGGGGGGAAGGACTTTAATGCACTACATCATAGTCTTGGGCACAATGAGTTTTTTGTGTTGTATCTATTAGATTTTAGTGGTAAATTTTGACAGATGTAGGTTAGCATGTGACAGTTCTTCTTCTGTTTCTCGATACTGTAAGTTAAATTATCTAGTTTCATGAAATATGCTGTTATTAATGAATGTCTATAAAATTGTTTCAATTTAGATATCAAAAGTAAATTGATGTGTTTAATATTGGCATACTTTAACAATTTTAATTAATCAAATTTAATGTAACAATATGGATAATTGAAATACATCTTACAATATAACTAACTCAGTCTAAGGTCCAAATAACTGAACAAATTAAAGTAATTCCTTGGCAACTAAACATGTACATTTAATAATCAAATGTATAATAAGTTTACAAAGCATTTTATTTTTTATTTATTTTTTTTTTTTTATCTAATTTTTTATTTTTTTTTATTTTTTATTTGAAATTGTTTTATTTTATTTGAAAACATTTCAAATAAAAAATAAAAAATAAAATGCTTTGTAAACTTATTATACATTTGATTATTAAATGTACATGTTTAGTTGACAAGGAATTACTTTAATTTGTTCAGTTATTTGGACATTAGACTGAGTTAGTTATATTGTAAGATGTATTTCAATTATCCATATTGTTACATTAAATTTGATTAATTAAAAATTGTTAAAGTATGCCAATATTAAACACATCAATTTACTTTTGATATCTAAATTGAAACAATTTTATAGACATTCATTAATAACAGCATATTTCATGAAACTAGATAACTTAACTTACAGTATCGAGAAACAGAAGAAGAACTGTCACATGCTAACCTACATCTGTCAAAATTTACCACTAAAATCTAATAGATACAACATAAAAAAACTCATTGTGCCCAAGACTATGATGTAGTGCATTAAAGTCCTTCCCCCCTTTTAAATTCAATGTTTGTTTCGTCCCTTCCAAGTGTTTTCTGTTTTAGTGTGTTTAAATTATCCTTAATTGTCTGTATTTTAACATTTTATTTACTTGACTATTCCAATAATAACCGAAGAAAGGATACCACGAAAGGTTTGGAACTGGAGACCTACACAGAGAAATAAAAGGGGAAGGCCAAGAAAGAAATGGATATCCAATATTCATATAGAAATGGAAAATAGAGGTCTTCAAGAAGGAGACTGGGCCGATAAGAAATTATGGCGATTGGGATGCGAGAAGCGACAAAATTAAAGTTGCAAACACTCGATATATATATATATATATATATATATATATATATATATATATATATATATATATATATATATTCCAATAATTAACTCATTGCCAATAGAACTTTATCAAAGTAATTTGATAACTACAAGTTGTGAAAATAATTGCACACCCACACAATCTTTACATCTACACCTATTCATTGTCATAAAACTGTCACCTTCAAAAAAACAATTACTCAATAAATAACACACATTTCAAAAATATAGCCTTTAATAACCTTTAATAACACAATAGTATATTACATCACTTACATTTAACAAACAATCTCACACATATCTCTAATTCATTGGATCAAATCTATCTCCTCAAGAACTTCCCGTTTACTGTCAAACAACTGCAGTGATAGAATTGAGTTCTCCATTCAACAATATAAAGTAGTTTCAACCATGTTCTACCATCCATCTATTAATAGAGTACCGGCATGTAAGTAATGTGTATTTTATTTATTTATTTGCTCATTTATTAAATTTATTACAATCGAAGAGACTATTTTATAACAAATTGTGGGCCTTACCTTGTCTGTTTAACTTTTTAAAAAATTTATACCTTTTTATTCAACTTACTCATTTAAATAAAACCACAGACATGTAATATTGGCATAATTATTGTAATTTACAACACCTACTTTGTTTATCGTTATTAGACAACACTCTAATATGGGTTTTTATTATTTCAGCATTTGTTTAACTTTGTATCGAGACCTGAGGATGCTTTGCATATTGTAGAAAGCGAAACCGGTCGTCTGATAGTTAAATTAAATTGATTGTGAGTAAGTCTTATTTATTATTTCTTTACCTAAATGATTATTTCTTTGTTTAGATTATCTATTATACTGCTGCCTCGGACTGACACTGTGAATAAAGGCGAATTTATACACACATGGATTTGCTGGCGCCAATTTTAAGTTTGCACAGTGGAATCTTCTTTTCAATTCCGACTTGTGGTCGTTTACACAATAGTAATATGTCAATCGAGAAAATAAAATTTGGGGCCCGTGTAGGGTGTCGTTTAATTCTAAAAAGTATTGTTAAAGAGATGATTAGCCGTGTGAAAATAAAAGAAATGAAAAGCGGGGAGGCCGAATTTAGATTAGAAACTAGATCGCTACGATGTTCTCAAAACTCTATTTTTTACCTCGTGAACTGCTCATTTCAAGTGATATTTGCTAAAATGGCTTCACTACAAACTTTAAAAATATTACAATATTATAAAATATCATCAATAACATTATAATATAATAATACTTATAAACAATATTATAATTTAAAATAACCATAAAATGCAAAGGTTTACGAGTGCAAATTTAATTTAAAACGCCGAGAAAATGGTTACTGGCGCATAAGTTGGAAGATTCTAACTTTACTGGCAGAATGCATGCACTTTTCGGCTATTGGTTACTGGCGCCAGCAAATCCATATGTGTATAAATTCGCCTAAACTCTCCTGAATTCTGCACACTACATTTGTACACGAGGTCTCAGAAGAATCACATAGACTTCTAGATACAGCAGCCACTTATAAAGAATCAAATTAATTCGTTGACCCGATTTAAAGTATCCTTTCCTTATCTTGTTTCTTAATACACGGTGAGTCCAATACTGTTTGAAGTGCTACCCTTATGAGAAAGTGCTAGGGCTTAAGGTATGTCTTAAGTTATGATCCAGAATATAAAAAAAGGTATGGCCTAAAACGTTAGATAAGTATAAAATAGAATGTACCAAAAATAAACTAAAAGAGGCTCTGGTGTACGTCAGAACCTCTGTAGCAGAAGCGGAACAAAATAAAAGAATTTATTAAATTAAGAAATGACACCAAAATATGACGTTTAAAAAGTTACACATGAAAGATAGAAAAGATTAAAATTTGACAACTAAATACGAAGAAGGGCTGATATCCATGGTTTTGTGTAGAGTTTGAAAGTTAACTCTTTTAAAACATTAAAAAGGCTCCAAATGACGTATTCTAGGGATCGTAAAGTTAATTTGTTGCTTTGGAAACTACAAAATGGGACAAAATCAATAATTCTTTGTAGGTCTTGTGAAGTATTAACGTACAGCTTTAATGTGACATCCAAAGTTGGGTATTGTGGTGCTTAAGAGGCCTCAATCCGTCAATCCGTCAATTAGTTAAAAAGTTATTTATTTCCTTACAAATCACCATCTACAATAATGGTGATTTATTTGGGTAAATTGTTTATCCATATTGGAATATAAATAGACGTAGTATAGCCCTGAATGCCTTGATTAACCTTGGGTATACATTTACTTTAACCACTATCGACATTCTTTTCATCTGTCCTCTTTGGAGGTCGCTGAGTTTTGATTTAGTTTCAGTCTCCTTACAAGTCTCTCTTAAGATGGGTAGACCCTGAAATACGTGCAAAAGAATGGTAAGGGACTTAAATTAAATCCAAACGCAACTGTCCATACATATTTATTTTGTTTATTCAATTTACTTACCCTAAAATTTTTTTTACAATAATATTAGTAACAAAGTGGTAACGTTGAATTGATTTTGCGTATACCATGTGCAGGAGGAAGAGTTGTGCCAACAATATGTACCAAAAAACAATAAAGGTGACCATTTTTTTAAGCAAAAACTTTTCGCTGCGTTTATTTCTGGCTTATGAACATTTAGAATAAGTTGTAAACTAGATGAAATGTTTTCTCATATTATGAAAGATAGACAATTTCACACGAAATAAAAAAAACTTGTTCTACAATTTGAAGCAGTTAGTTTTTATTATATCAGAGTTAATTTGTTTATAACAACTAAGCCATTTTACATATTGAGGATTCAAGGTTTTCATACGTCACTTGTGAAAAATATTCAAATTTAACGAGATCCTTGTGTCTTTTTAGTAGTTAGGCTCAAATGAGGATTAGACAGAGTGAGTGGATGTGGAACAGATAAATCTGAGCGTTCAAAACATAAAGAAGCAACTTTAAAATATTACGATTTCCTATGTCTTTGGATCTTGTTGATGATTTTATTGATATTCTTGTTCTTTTTTTTTTTATTTGCAGTGCAATTATTTGTTTGAAGGTAAATATTTTCATTAAGCGATTTAAAACAATTTTTGGACTATAAAGGCCTGAAACTCGAGAAATTGCCAAATGTCAAATTTATACCAAAACTTACTTATAAAAATTATATAAAAGGAACAGAAAAATAATTACAAAAAGGAATTAAAAGAGGAAGGCTATTGGAAATTGGCGATAGAAACAATATGAAATTATCAATACGATATCAAATTGTCGTAATAATATCAAATTTAATAAACCAATTATAACCAAACCAACTGCTCTTAAATCATATAAAAATATAACCCAATTTCAATTGGTTACAATTTATTAAAAATTAACTTGCAGTATTGAGAAACATGCTACCCACATCTGTCAAATTTACCACTAAAATCTAATAGATAACATAAAAAAACTCATTGTGCCCAAGACTGAGATGTAGTGCATAAAAGTCCTTCCCCCTTTTTAAATTTACTGTTTGTTTCGTTCCTTCTAAGTGTTTTCTATTTTAGTGTGTTGTCCTTAAATTGTCCTTAATTGTTTTAATTTTAATATTTTATACACTCGACTGCAATAATCTACTATTTTGCCAATAGAACTTTATCAAAGAAATTTGATAATTACAAGTTGAAAAAATTGCACACCCACACAATTTGTACATCTAAGCTTATTCATTGTCATAAAACTGTCACCTTCATAAAACAAAATCTCAATAAATAATACAGATTTCATACATATATCTCTCGAATAAGTATAAATAACTTTTAAATAATACAATGGTATATAACATCACTTTCATTTAACAAACAATCACACACATATCTCTACTTCATTGGATCAAATCTATCTCCTCAAGAACTTCCCGTTTACTGTCAAACAACTACTATAGCAAAATTAAGTTCTCCATTCAATAATACATAATAGTTACCGGCATGTAAGTAATGTTTATTTATTTGCTCATTTATTAATTTATTACAATCTAATAGACTATTTTATAACAATTTGTGGGTCTTACCTTATCTGTTTAAACTTTTAAAACTTTTTATACATTTTTATTCATTTTACTCATTTTGAAAAAACCACAGACATGTAATATTAGCATAATTATTGTAATTTATAACATCTAATTTTTTGTCTTTATTAGACAACACTAATATGGGTTTTTATCATTTCAGCATTTATTTAACTTTGTATCGAGACCTGAAGATGCTTTGCATATTGTAGAAAGCGAAACCGGTCGTCTGATAGTTAAATTAAATTGATTGTGAGTAAGTCTTATTTATTATTTCTTTACCTATTTGAAATGGACTCAGACAAGCAACACATTCATGATTTATTAAAAATTGTTTAATTCCAATTTTAAATCCTTACGTACAAAGTATCTCTCTCAGTTCCGTTTTTAAGTACTTTTTCTATAATATATAGAATACATAAATAAAATATTTATTATATATTATTAATTTCAATCATAACATGATAACATTCTTTAAAACTTTTACATTTTTTACAAGCTATTGTTGCGTCGCCCTGTACAACTTAATGATAGTCTCGGATAATGACATATTTATAATACTCAGCCGGCGCATGCATGCATAAAAACCGTTGATTAACGTTTATTAAATTTACATATTAAAATTATTAAACAGAATTGTAAATTATACATTGTTCGCTTTTTATCGAAACCTTTGAATACATTAGAAGAGACTATTGTTTATTCAACAGGTCTCGTGCTTTACGCATCGCCGATAGAACGCCTGAAAATAACAATAAAAAAGAATTTTCAATTGAAAAGACACTGGCTGGTGCTCTGTTGTATTACTATAGTTCGGAGGAAAACAAAATTGATCGTACGGTATGATATATTGGTCTCATAAAAGTTCGTAGTGACTGAAATATCAGCGCAGGAAGTAAGTAGTCTGTGGAATATAATACAGTACGGAATATAGGAAAAACATTGGTTTACGTAGATATTTTTAGTTAAAGTTTAAAATAAAGGATTTTTGGGTTATAAAGAGTGATTTATTTGGAGGTACTTTTTTCAAGACGAAAAAACAATGAAAAAAATAAATTTTATTTGAAAATATTATCATACAAAGAACCATTCTTTACAATTACTTCTTAAAGATAATTTCTTTTAAATCTTGGCCATGACTGCGATTAAGTTAGTTCATTCTAAAGTTCCAATTCTCGATGACTCGTTCCAGTATTTCGATTGGTATTTCACCAATGACTTGAGTAATATTGGCCTCCAATGCCTCAATCGTATCTGGTTTATTCATGTAGACTCTGGACTTAAGGTATCCCCAAAAGAAAGAGTGTAAAGGTGAGATGTCACAGGATCTGGGCGGCCAATTCACTGGTCCATAGTTCTCGCAGTAAAACCATGCTTTCACGGGCTGTATGGCAAGTGGCGCCATCTTGTTGGAACCAAATGTCGCCGAGACTACGAGCTTCAATTTCAGGTACCAAATAGTCCGTTATCATGGCACGATAACGGTCTTCATTCACTAACATTTTGGCCGGTCTCTGTTTTAAAGAAATATTGATCAACGATTCCACCAGGCTATAAACCACAACAGTTGTTTTTTCAGTGTGTTTTTTCAGGGCAACTCTTGAACCCCTTAGGGTTGTTCATCACCCCAAATACGGGCATTTTGGTTACTAACGTTTCCATTAAGCCAAAAATGGGCCTCATCTGAAAACACAATTTATTTATGCTTTTAAAGCTTGGTCATTAGGACAAACCGTGGGTTCCATACAAAGTGTGTTTTCAGTCATGAAAACATGAAAAAAACCATGGAGGCGACTGCTAATTCTGCTCCTGCGATATCTAGGGTTTCAATTTAAAAAAAATAAACACAAAATTCAATATCCTGATTTACCTTCTGCTAAATGACCTGTATCTCATGGACCAGGGATCCCAATTCCAATAACCGCTAGATACAGAAACTAATGAAGAAAAACAATAACCTTTACCTACACAATCGATAAGAACACTAAAGAAAACGAATAAAAACAATACACAATAAACGGAACCTATCACACTGGAAGCTGTAGAAAAAGACAAAAAGCTAAATCCACTCTATACATACTACAAATCTATACACAATAACACCATCATCGTTTATCTGCTATAAATATTTAAATTCGTTTATTAATATATTCTAAGCCTCTAGACTATCGGAATATATTTTTATAATATTTGAATGGGAGTTTTATGAATAAAAAACAATGGGTGAGGTTGAGGTGTTCCCACGCTAGATCCACAAAAATGAATTAAACGAATATGTCGGTAATTATTTAGTGTGTGGGCATTTATAGCGCAAGTATTTACACTTTCACAACACCAGCATATTTTCGACGTCGATGCATAAAAAGAAATATTAATATGACAATTAGTGAACTTGAAAAAACGCCTCCATGTGAATGTTTCTCATTTTGTTGTATATAATTACCCACTTTTGGTACAATTAGTAAATTATTTGCAGCTAAAGGAATTAAATTTTGACCTCGTTCTTTCTCGGTTGTTCTATTTAACCATGTCTCTGAGTATATACAGTGAAACTTCAAATCGAAGTTAGTTAATTTTTTCAGGTTATTCATCTAAGAGGTTTTATCAGTTATCTTTAGAACCACTCTTTAATAAAATCAGCGGATACGGCCAAAATGAATCAGATAATTAAGGTAAGTGTTGGATTCAAACATTACTTGATGGAAATTCATTTTATCTATAAAGGAAGCAATGTCGAAGAACATACCAAGAACAAAAAGATTTAGAAAAAACCACTGGTTTGATGATGAATGTAGAACAGAGTTAAAAAAAGATCAGATTTGAGATTAAAAAGTTTACGATCGCAAAAACAAGACGACCTAGCGAGGTATGCCGAACAACGAGAAAAAAAAAATAAAGAAAATCCTAAGTGAGTGGAAACGAAAGAATATGGATGATAAAGTAAAGCGCATTGAAGAAAATTACAAGAAAAATGAAAAAAAAATGTTTACACAGAGGTAAAATACATTAAAACTGGGTATCAGGGAATAACGATGAATGTAAAAGATAAGCAAGGAAACCTGATGGTGGACCAAGACCAAATGTGTGAAAGGTGGAAAGAATATTTTAAAGAGATGCTAAATGACGAAGTGACAACTGAAGAAAATTATAATGTTCCTAAACCTCAAATAGTAATAGAAGAAATACTAAAGTGGTAATTGTGGCAGATAACTTAAATATGGAGGAGAGGCTTTAATAAACCAACTTAATGAGCTAATACTAAAAGTGTCGAATGCCAAAGAAATGCCTCACGAATGGAATAAGTCAAATATAATTCTTATACACAAAAAGGGAAATAGAACTGAATGCGCAAACTATAGAGGAATACCCTTATTATAGCTAATATAAAAAGTTCTCGCCATACTAATTAAAAAACGATTAGGAATATATGTAGAGAAGAATTTAGGAGAATACCAGGAGGATTTCGGAAAGCAAGGTCAACAACCAATTAAATGTTTATGCTAAAACAAATCCTGATCAATTGCTATGAATACAACATTTCATAGAAACGATTAAAGCATTCCAAGTGCCAGAAAAAAATAGTAGGATTGGTAAAAATGACAATTACCTACACAATCCATTTGTGCTGCTAAATGCAACGGTACAGTCTCAGAAGAATTCGAAGTGAAAACAGGTGTTCGCCAAGGAGACCCATTGTCTACATTGCTATTCAATATTCGCGGATAAGCCACATTAAGATAAACAGGAATATAGCGGAGATGCGCTGTCCTGAGTTTTTGCATTCGGTTAGGAAACCATGTTCTAGTTCTATTACCCAGGACCTCCACATGAAGAGCACTTGGCTGATTGTTGTGCCTCTATAGCGAATCAGATTGCTATAGGGGGGAAAGGGATGGTCTAGAGCATTGGAGCACGGTGGGGTGACTCCTGTTTTTACTCGAGTTAACACACCTTGCTCCAATGAATTATTACACCCGATCGTACTACCTGGGTGAACATTTCTCATAGGCTGGGTTCAATCAAATTCCTTGCTTGCTATTCAATATAGTTCTAGAAAAAATTGTTAGAGTTAGTGTGATAAGTAGGTCCGGCACTATTTTATACAAGGAGCACCAATGCTTTATCATAAGCTGATCATCATGAATATAGTAAAAAGACTGCTTCGGGAAAGCTCTAAAATGGGACTGCAAGTTAATATTAATAAATCGAAGTAAATAGAAATCTCGAGCAAAAGAAAAATAAGCACCAGCGGGGCCTTTAAATTGGAGGTAGAGGATTTATCAGTTGTAGAATTCGAGAAGGTGAATTAATATATGTACTTAGGCTGTCTTATTGATCAGACATGTAAGAAAGAAACTGAAATCAACATAAGATTGACCAATAGCAACAGGTGTGCTGAAGATATAAGCAAAATAATTATGACCAAAACCATACAGAACAGATTGGACGGATGAGAAAGAAAGGTACTTCGCAGAATGTTTTGTGCAATAGTAGTAGAGGGAGAATGGAGAAGACGAACGAATGTATAAGTGTACCATTTGTATGCTAACCCTACAATAAAAGTTGTGAAAAAACATAGACTAGAACGGCTCGGACATCTAGAAAGAATGCAAGGTAATATATTAGTCAAGAATATTGCTTGGAGAGTACCTGAGGGCACAAAAAACAGAGGAAGACCAAGAAAGAAATGGAAAGATGTAGTGATGGAAAATGTCAGAGAGATGGGAATCAGATATTGGAATCTGAAAGCTAAGAACAGAAAACTATGGAAGTTATCTATCAAGTAATGGACCTAAAAGGCGTGTTAACGCCGTACATACGATGGATTCGACCATTACTTGATGGAAAGTCATTTTATCTAGCAATAAAACACAGAAACTGTTTGATTTTCCACAAAATTTATTATAAATTATTATGACCACAACAGTTTTTAACTGAATAAGATGAGGAGGGAAGATCTGTTTTTCTCAAGATGTTCGTTCAGAATTATGTACTTCTTAATTTATTACATTGATTCTAATAAAGAAAGCCTAAGGCCTATATTTTGAATATCGAAAATTTGAAATTGGCTATTAAAATGATTATGATCGAGAAGGTATGCATAGAATCTGTTTTTTCTATTATTAAAAGCTCTTTTATGTTCTGCTATACGTCTGATAAAAGTTCTATCAGTTTGACCGATATAAGTTTTTGGGCAGTTACCACATTAAGTTTATATACACCACTATTTAGGTGCTTTTTGTTTTGGCCCTATTATTTTCTTAATATGTTTGCTTTGGTTATTGTTTGATGAACACCAGCTTTCAGAATAAACAAAGATGTAAGCACCTAAACTCTCTCTTCAATCCTGACCCCCCAGGGGGAGTGTAGTGGTCGACGTGATGTCGTGTATTGTCCGTCTCCAGAGATCTCTGTCTCTGGTCATTTCTTTTAATTCATGCATAGGTCTTTGGCATATTCCTGTAATTTGATCTATCCATCTTGTTGGGGATCTTCCTCGTGATCTTCGGCCTTCTACCTTTCCTTGTATTATGAGTCTTTCCATGTTTTCTGTGTTTGCTCTCATAACATGCCCAAAATATTTTAATTGTTGGAGATGGACTTTACTAGAGAGTCGTTGGCTAACTTTTAGGTCTCTTAAAATTGAATTATTTGTTCTACGGTCGGTCCAAGGAATTCGTAACATTCGTCTCCAACAGAACATTTTAGTTGCGTCTATCTTTCTTCTCTCCGATTGTCTCAGAGTCCAAGATTCACATCCGTAGGTCAGTATTGGGAATATTAAGCAGTTGATCAACCTCATCTTTATCGCTCTTGAAATTTGACATTCCTTCCATATTTTGGTCATTTTTGCTGTGGCAACTTTTGCTAGATCACATCTACGTTTAATCTCTTCTTGTAATGACCCTGTGTTTGTGATTAATGATCCAAGATATAAGTATGAGCTCACAACCTCGAAACGGTCAATTGTGGTTATGTGTGGATGATTGTTGTGTAGTCTATCCACTATCATGATCTTTGTCTTTGATATGTTTAATTGCAGACCAAATATTTGACTTTCGTTTTCGATCAGTCGTATAAGTTCCATCAGCTCTGCTTGACTATTTGCAAGAAGGGCTGTGTCATCTGCGAAACGTAGGTTGTTTAGTTTATGACCATTTATTGAGATGCCCTTTTCCCATCCTTCAAGTGCTCTTCGCATAATATACTCTCCTAAGCAGCACCTAAACAGTGGTGTATAAAAACTGACATGTGCTTATTACCCAAAAACTTACATCGGTCAATCTAGCAGAACCATTAACAAAGGTATAACACAACACAAAATAAAAGAAACACAGATTCTACGTACTCACTTCATCTTCTAGATCATAATCATTCTTTTAATGACCAATTTCAAATTGTTCACATTCAAAATAAATAAAAAATCACCAACTTGAGACAAACCGCTTTCCCCTCCTCAACTTATTCGGCTGAAGACTATAATGCGTAGACACATGAAAACAGAAGTTTTCAGTGTTTCATTGTTAGCTAATTCAGAGCTTTATTTTACAGATATCTTGACCTTGAGCGTTGACCTAATTCTTGGAGCGTTGTATCCGATTAGCTTTCTGAAGATGGTTATTTTTTGCAGCCCAGATAAATTAAAATTCTAATGAACTATCTATTCAAAATTTCCAAACAACTTCGTCATATTACAATATTCATTTTTTCTATGAACATTAATTTTTATTCTTCATTCTTTAAAGTGAGGTATCTAGTTCATATTATGTGTGATGTTCTTTTTATTTATATTTCTAACTATTATCATTAGAACCATAACATTCCCGTTAGATTAACAGTTTCCGAATAATTATTCTGGTTCGTCATGATTTTGATGTGCCAGTTGCTCAAATTGATGGGATAATATGCATAAATAAAAAAAAATACGAAAGGATTACCCATTAGAGTGCCCTTGGTGTACATGTTAAGTTCAAGTGGTGTTCCCATACGAAAATAAGATATATTGAGAGTTGCTGTTTTGGTCCTTGTTCCTGTTTTGTAGACAATAGTTAGCAAAGTAAAAATAAACTACAAAATAAGCTATTTTATAATATATTATTATATAAGTATAAAATTCTTCTTGATAAAAATATAACCGATGTACAACTCTGTATCACTTTCAGCTTGCTCACACACATTATAACTTCTCATTTTCTACTAGAAAACTGAGATTTATGTAACAGTTTTTTCTTTACCTGAAATTACCTCCTTTCGTCAAGTTGTTTATCTTCTCTATGAAACATTTTGAAACAACAATAAAGAAAAAACTCGTCAGTGAACATTAAAAAGCACTTAACACTTACAACCCACTAAAAGGTTTCGTCTTGGAGACTCTCGGGCTGATTTTTGTATATGGGGCGTTTCAAAACATGTGTTCTAAAGAATTTCGGAAACTGTATGGACCATTTATCAGGTCTTATTGCTTAAAGCTTTTATATTTGTTTTCAACATGTGATAATTGACTGTTAGGTTAGGCTCCAACTAATGGCCGAGAGGAAGAGGGCGTCCCCAAGGGAAGGCGAAGGAATCCACTCTCCGTAAATCATATAGCTGGAGTTCTGTGATTTCAGTATTGGATTGGTCACTTTTTTGGTCACGATTATAACCTTTTTATCACATATTATAACCTTTTTTATAAACTAAGACGTGAAGCTTAATATAAAAATTTAATTTAAATGTATGTCTGTTATATTTTATTCTTTTGAGGAAATACGATTTTAAAAAAATACCAAAAGTCTTCAATAGTATCAATCAATAATATTAGAAATTAATTTTATTATAAAATAACACATAATATACTAATTTCTTGACTTAGCACTAAGAAAATAAGGTTTTTCTTAAAAAAAATACATCGTTTTTTAGCAATTTAGTTAAAGGCGAATAGGAAGTAGGCTACTTCGCGATCACGATGCAGGCGTAGCTGGCCTCTTATCTAACAGTCCTCTGGCAGCACTTCCACAAACCTGTAACCTAAAATGTGTCATTTAAGGTCGAACGTGAGCTTTTACGTCATAACAAGATCATCATCACAGTCATTAACATCTTAGTAGATGTGTTGTGGTTCATAATTGGGCTTCAGCAGCTCGGACAGTTTGATTGATAATATTTCTCCACTGGTCGCGGTCATCAGTTATATGTATTGCCTCAGTATACTGTTTATTGAGAAGCTTTTTAGTAATGTCCGCCATCGCTGTGGAGATCTTCCGCGTTGGCGTTGAGTCTGAGGCCTTCCTTGGACCACCAACCGCTCCATTTTGTGATCACTTCGATGGATATGGCCAAAGAACTTTAAAATTCTAGAGTAAACGATACTGGAGAGACGCTGTATTTGTACGGCGAGCCGTCCATGGAATTCGAAGCAGGCATCTCCATGTCCACATTTCAAAGGCGTCTATACGTCGTCGATCTGATTCTTTGACTGTCCATATCTCGCATGCATAGTAAAATATGGAAAAGACCAGAGTTGAAACGAGTCTCTTTTTATTTGTCATAGTAATGTGACGATCACGCCAGACCCCATTTACTTCACTCATTGCTGCTCCTGCTAGTTGAATGCGTCTTCTAATTTCGGATTCACAACTGCCTGTGTTGTTAACTAGAGCTCCAAGATATATCATAGATGAAACTACCTCGCATCCCGCAATAGTTTGGGTTTCAGGAAACTGTTGTTGGCGATCAATAACCATGATTTTGGTTTTGTTGTAGTTAACCATGAGTCCAAATTTAGCACTTTCTACCTCGAGTTTTTTTAATAATTTAATAATTTCTTCTGGAGTAGAGGCTAGAAGTGTAGTGTCGTCTGCGAAACGCAAGTTAGATATATTAACACCACCTAGGTTTACTCCTCCCTCCCAACCATCCAAAGCTCTGCGCATTATGAACTCCGAATAGATGTTAAATAATAAGGGAGATAAAACGCATCCTTGGCGTACTCCCTTCTCCAAATTACATTTGTCAGACAGATATCCGTCCATTCGAATATATGCCAGGTTATCTTGATACAGTTTGCTAATAAGGTGAGTCAAGTGTTTAGGTACACCCATTGTCGTCAATATGTTCCATAGTTTGTCCCATCTAACATTATCAAAGGCCTTTGTATAATCGACGAAACATATAAATATCGGGATCTGGTATTCTCTGGCTTTTTCTATGATGTTTCGTACATTAAGGATTTGTTCTCTAGTACCTCTGCCCTTTACAAATCCAGCCTGCTCAGGTGCTATTTGCCAACTTAAGAAGTTTTCTAGACGCCGTTGCAGTATGTAGAGGATCACCTTACTGGCGTGTGATATTAAAGCTAATAACCTGTAGTTGTTACAATTATTTGTTGAACCTTTCTTATGAAGAGGTATGATTATGGTCTTTCTCCAATCCTCAGGCCAGACGCCTGTGTGCCATATTTCATTGCACAATCGATGTAATATTTTCACTCCACATTCCGGAAGATGCTTCAAGACGTCTGCAGTAATGAGATCATACCCTGCTGCTTTGTTTAACTTAAGTCTTTTTAAAGCGAATTTAACCTCGGAATAAAGTATGTCAGGTTCAGACTCAAAACTAGTGTGGTGTGTCTCTGTTGAAGGAGAATGGAAAGTGGAGGTCTGACAGTCAGGTAAAAACGGGGCGTCCGCTGGCATCTGGTCCGTGTTGGCGTATAAAGACTTACAATACGCCCTCCAAACATCAATAACCTTGTCCAAATCCGTCTGTACATTACCTTCATCATCTTTGATATACCAAGATTTCTGCTTGAATTTACGTGTGAGTTGTCTGACTTTATCAAAGAGTTTTTTGGTGTTGTGTCGGCGTGTAGTTAAATTTCTCTGCAGATTTTCTCTATATGCTTGTTTTTGTCTCGTCTACAAGTAGCCTGAACAAGATAACAAGATATTTAGATGAAATTAAATGTCACCTTCCACGTCATATTTCATATAAAATGTCATAAAAAAAGTTCTGTCAAATGTCACGTTTTGGCGTAACAGTTTATGTTCTAAAATAAAATGTCATATTTTGACGTTAATAGATTACTTAGCTAGGAATTCTTTCAGCCTTTTAGCGATTACTAGAATGATGCTACGTAAGAGGCTGGTGAGATAAAAAAAAACAACAGACAACTAGGATATGGTATTTGTGGATAAGAGTGACTTGATAATAGCCAGATCCAAACAAAGCACAAATTACAAATACAAAAACAATTATCAGAGGCGGCCAAAGTCTGTAAAAATGAAATTTATTAAAATATTTCCAATGTCTTCAATACAAAAATTTAAATATTCTTGGAAATACGCTACAGATATGGAAAAAATGCAAGAATGTAAGGATGCCAGAGGAAAATGAATACCTACGAAAACAATAAAAGAGGAAATAAAATATTTACATGTGGATAATGTAAGATCTAACTGATCAATCATCAAAGAAATGTACACCGATAACAGTACATTTGTAAGAGTGGAATACCGGTTATTTAAGAAAATACCTATACAGCCAGCTGAAGACAGGGAGACAGCCTTAGTCCAATTCTCTTTCAATTTGATGCAGTACTTATATCGGAGAATGGAGATAACCTATAACAATTACTATACAGGCTCCAAAATATTGCAGAAAAAACTTAATATGGTTATATCTATTGAGGCGACACAGTAAATCACGATATACAAAGAACCTAAGAGATGTAAACTAGTGGCAAGAAACCAGAGCAAGTTAGGAACTTCAAATATATAGGAATAAACATTACCAGTAGCAGAATCCTTAAGGAGGAAGTCAAAATACAGACTAAAAGAGCAGCAATGAGATATGCGACCGAGACCAGAGAGGAAACACCTACCGAGAAGTTCCTAAGAACAATTGAAATGAGAACGCTGAGATCCATTACTGGTTACACCCTTAGGGACTGGAAAGGAAATGAAGCTTATCAGTTAAGAGAACGGCGAAGAACGATGAGATCGGCAACTGCGGTATAGTAAGATGGTTTCGACAGAGACACAAGAAGTAGAGAAACCTCATCAGTGGAATGAGACCTCCAAAATAATGGCACGGGGCTGGACATAGAGGCTACAACCAAGTCCAAGACTTGGTTGTAGCCTTGTGACTTGGTTGTAGAAATGAACAGGACTTAGTTCTAAATTAAGGGAAAGTGTAGAAGAAGATAGGTGGATCATGAAATAAAATTAAACTGCAGTAGCAGATGCTATATTAGTTTTCACTAGTAGAAGATTTCAAGCAACTCGGTGAAATATTAATTAACCAATTTATATACCTGATTAACAGGATATGCGGAACAAGCACTCTTCCTTTAGAGTGGTTAAATTTTACCTATTTCTCTCTCTTCAATCCTGACCCCCCAGGGGGAGTGTAGTGGTCGACGTGATGTCGTGTATTGTCCGTCTCCAGAGATCTCTGTCTCTGGTCATTTCTTTTAATTCATGCATAGGTCTTTGGCATATTCCTGTAATTTGATCTATCCATCTTGTTGGGGATCTTCCTCGTGATATTCGGCCTTCTACCTTTCCTTGTATTATGAGTCTTTCCATGTTTTCTGTGTTTGCTCTCATAACATGCCAAAATATTTTAATTGTTGGAGATGGACTTTACTAGAGAGTCGTTGGCTAACTTTTAGCTCTCTTAAAATTGAATTATTTGTTCCACATCCGTAGGTCAGTATTGGGAATATTAAGCAGTTGATCAGCCTCATCTTTATCGCTCTTGGAATTTGACAACCCTTCCATATTTTGGTCATTTTTGCTGTGGCAACTTTTGCTAGATCACATCTACGTTTAATCTCTTCTTGTAATGACCCTGTGTTTGTGATTAATGATCCCAGATATAAGTATGAGCTCACAACCTCGAACCGGTCAATTGTGGTTATGTGTGGATGATTGTTGTGTAGTCTATCCACTATCATGATCTTTGTCTTTGATATGTTTAATCGCAGACCAAATATTTGACTTTCGTTTTCGATCAGTCGTATAAGTTCCATCAGCTCTGCTTTACTATTTGCAAGAAGGGCTGTGTCATCTGCGAAACGTAGGTTGTTTAGTTTATGATCATTTATTGAGATGCCCTTTTCCCATCCTTCAAGTGCTCTTGGCATAATATACTCCCCATATATGTTGAATAATTGTGGAGATAGTATACATCCTTGTCTAACACCCCGTTCTGGATGAAACTCGTTCGAAAGTGTGTCAAGTACTTTAACTGCAGTGTGTTCATATAGTTCAGTTATAAGCGTAATTAGATGTTGTGGTACGCCTACTTCTTTTAGTATTCGCCATAAGTGTCTCCACTTGACCCTGTCGAACGCTTTACGGTAATCTATAAAACAGATGTATAGTGGGATGTTGAATTCCCTAGATTTCTCGATTATCTGTCTTATATTCAGCAGGTGTTCTCGAGTGCCTCTACCTTTGGTAAATCCAGTTTGGTCTTGTGGAATTTCTCTTTGAAGGAATGTTTTCAGTCTCTCATTGATTATATGTAGCATTATCTTGCTGGCATGGGATATAAGAGAGATAGTTCTATAATTGTCGCATTTATGGAAGCTGCCTTTTTTATGTATGTTCGTTATTGTAGATTTTGTCCAGTCTTCAGGCCATTGTTTAGAATGCCATATTTGGTTACAGAGTAGATGAAGTAACTTTACGCCGGTTTCTTCTGTGGCTTTAAGCATTTCTGCTGTTTACCTATTTAACCAGTTCCAAACCAAAAGCAGTAAAAGTGTGAAAATGACAGAACAATATGCCTAATGAGTCATGCAAAAAGTGCGCCAATGGTGTCTTTCGTCTTCACTCCTTTTCAATGATTATGAGGTATATCGTAGTCATCATTTAAACTAAGGCTAGAGGAAGCCAAGATCATTAGGATCATTGTTATTAACAAAGTTAACGTTAAGATGAGCGTAAAATACTGAAGTACCTTGTCAAAAGTTAGTGCTATGAAGATAAACCATATAGAAACTAAAATTCTTCTCTTAGACCGCGGTAAACAAGCGCCACACACTGAGCACCTAGAGATATACCATAGTAGCAAATTAATGTATGCGCAGCTAGAGAAAGGAAATTAACTTCCAATTGTAGCATTAAAAATAAATTAAAAAAAGAATGGACATAGCAACAGCGGGTTCATCAATATGTGGAAACTGATGTGTTACCCAAAATTATACGCTATATAATACACCGAAAATTAGAGAAATAACGTTGAATGGCATAAATTTAGAAACAGTAAGCGAATATATCTAACTGGAAAAGATAATGAAAGTTAACAAAGAAAATTAAACTGTCGAAAGTACCAGAATAAAAAGGTTAGCGTGACAGGATTTGGAAAACTAAGTTGGATCTTGAAAAGCACTCAATTAGAACAATATTTAAAAACCAGAATTCACTATCAGTATGTCATCTCTATACTCACGTATGGTTCACAGACGTGGACAGTCACCAAGTCTAATATGAATAAAATAGTAAAGGCACAAAAATCGATGGAAAGATCAATACATTAGAAGCAAAACCAAAGTGAAAGACGCAGGAGAACATGCTGCCAAATTAAAATGGAGCTTCGTAGGACACGATGTCCGACTGAAGGATGAAGGATGGAATCTCGAAATACAACAATGGCGACCATGGTTAGGAAAGAGAAGCAGAGGAAGACCACAAATGAGATGGGCTGATGACATTAAGAAGATTGGAGGACACAACTAGAAGCAAGTGGCGCAAAATAGAAAACACCTGATTCATTTGGGGGAGGCCTATGTCCAAAGTTGATCGCTTTTCTTTTAAGAATACGAAACATGGGCTTTGAAACGGCAGTATATAAAAAAGCTGTATGTATTTAAGATCTAGCTTGGCTAGTAGAACGGAAAATGCATAAATCCTGCTATTCTCTGCTACTGATTAAATCTGAGCCCATATAGCCCCAAAAGGAGACGAATTTGCTATGACAGTTGCCTAATAATCAAAGTACTTGGGGTTAACAATAACAAAAAAAGTGTCACCAGAAGAAAAAGGGAGAAAGAGAGGTCATTATAAAAACCATGACAAAAAGATATATCAGACGGGGAATGAAAATAAGGATAATTGATCCTGAAACAAACCATGGTATTGCTCATTAATGATTGTCAGGTGAGATCCCAAATAATACTAGCATAACCATTATATATTTAAAAATGCAAACATAATTGGAGAACAATTTTTGATTTGTATGAATTAAACATTAATCGTGAATTTTAATCGATTTAGACGAAGTCGATACGTACGCCGCTGTTAAAACGATAAACCGACTTAATAGCCGACTCAACAAAGAGCTTTTTGTATTTCCCTGATTGTGATTTGACAAACGGTCCTAGACAACGTTTTTCGAATTGTCACTTTACATAAAAACGGCGATAAAGAAACGTGGTTGAAGGCTGAGATGAATGCTACAAAACGACTATACCATACATATTACAAAAGAGGATTTTTTGGGTTAATTGGGCTATAAACAGAAAAGCGATAAGGATATATTGATAACCTTTGTATCACGAGAGATACGACGTAAAACAATGAGTCCTATAAATTCAACTGTACAAAGTAGGTTTATATTTTCTGACAGGGATTTATTGTTTTTTAGTGTGGAATGTCTGATTGATTTTAAACAGTGTTGCAATTCAGTTAGTATACACAAAACTATAATGGAACGATAAAACGAAAATAGTATTTCCTCGTTGTACAAAATTCGTAAATCATTAAATTTTGTTGCATACATTACTTTTAAAGTTTTCTTTATTTTTGTAAAGTTTTGTATTTATAAATGACGACAGAAAAAGAATTATTTACCGACTATACCCTCCTTTTAACCTACTTATTATTTCATTGATATATAACCATACAATTTTTGCTCCAATCCAATTCCAATTACAATTCCAATTTCTTGCATTAGAGTAATTAATTTGTCATGTTTTACTCTGTCAAATGCCTTCTGGTAATCTATAAAGCATACGTAAATGTCACAATTCACATCCCTGCATCTCTGAAATAGCACCTGTACAGCAAAAAGAGCCTCCCGTGTTCCCAGAGCATCACGAAATCCGAATTGTGTTCTTGTTAGTTGTACCTCACGTTTTGTATATATTCTTTTGTGAATGACCTTTAGAAATGTTTTAAGTAAATGGCTCATAAGGCTTATAATTCTATAGTCTTCGTATTTTCTCACATTGGGTTTTTTTGGAAGATTTATAAAAGTTGACACTAACCATTTTTGGGGAATTATGCCTGTATCATATATATTGTTAAATATATTTGTCAACCATTTTATGCCATCATAGTCCATAAGTTTTAGGAATTCTGAGTGAAAATTATCAGGGCCTACTGCTTTACCATCTTTGGTGCTTTTGATGGCATATTTTACTTCTTCGCCTGTAAATGGTGGTCCAGATTCGCAATTGGTGTTTGTTGTAATACCAGTGTTACTTCGTACATCTTCAAAAGTTTTTTCCACGTATTTAATCCAAATATCCCTTTTCTGCCCTATTTCCAGTACTATGTTTCCCTGATTATCTGTCAGGAATCCAGTGTTCTTGTCTTTATATAAGCCTGCCGATTCTTTAATCTTTTTATGGAGGTTAAATGAATCATGTTTTTGTTGTAATGACTCTATCTCTGTACACTTCGAGCTAAACCAATTTTCTTTTGCTATTTTAATAGCCCTTTTTATTTCATTATTTATGTTGTTGTAATAATTCTTATTATCTTTGGCGTTTCTTCTGTCTTCCATCATACATCTCCGTCATCCATTCCTTTTTCTTTGTTCTTTCAGGTTTTAAGTATTTCTCTGTTATTTCTTGACTTACTTTGTGCAAATTTTCTAGTTCTACATCTGTGTTATCTATTTCTGTATGAGCCCATGGTTTTTCTGTACGAGCCAACGTTTTTTCTTTTAGGCGTTTTTGTACCTTTTCCTTTACTGTTTTATTTTCAGGTGGTTAATATCGTACTTCGTAATGTTTGGTCTTTGAACTTTCTTTAAACTAAGTTTCATTTTGGCGACAAGTGGATTGTGGTCGGAATTTATGTCGGATCCCGGGTACGCTTTAACAGATGTTGTAGGGTTTCTAAATCGTTTGTTAATAAGAATATAGTCTATTTTATTTCGTACTGTGTGATCTGGAGTATCCTGGGGAGATTTCCACGTATATAGTCGTCTTGAAGGAAGATCATAAAAGGGGTTTGTCACTACGAGCTGTTTTTCAGTTGCAAAGTCAATCAAACGGTCTCCGCGTTCATTACGTTCCCCTAGACCAAATCATCATCATCATTTAACCCGGATCTATCCACTGCTAGATATAGATCTCTCTCAGTCTTTTCCATGTATTTCTGTTTTGTGCTGTTTGCATCCAATCTTTGTCGATCCGCTTTATGTCATCAGACCATCTTGTTGGTGGACGACCTTTACTTCGATGTGCTTCATGTCTCGGTCTCCACTGTATTATTCGCTATGTCCATCTGTTATCCGACATTCTAGCTATGTGCCCCGCCCAGTTCCACTTAAGGGTCATAATTCTTTCTATGGCATCTGTCACTCCTGTTCTCCGTCCTATTTCCTTGTTCGTGATCCGATCCCTACGAGAAATGCCTAACATCGATCGTTCCATGGCTCTTTGGGTAACACAAATTTTATTTCTTACTTTCTTGGTTAGTGTTAACGTCTCTGCACCATATGTAAGTACTGGGAACACGCACTGATCAAAGACTTTTCTTTTAAGACACATAGGCAGTTCTGATTTAACCCTCCGTTAGTCGCTAGGAAAAACTGAGCATCAAGAGTCGCTACGGTGTCTGAGACCGACAATTAAAAAATATTGTCTTTAATATAAAATTCATACAAATATTTTATATTGTTTATAGAAATAACTAAAAAATATTTTTAAAAATATTTTATTGAAAAAAAAAACAGATACAAAATAAAAAACACTAGGATAACAATATATTGTGAATATTGTTCTGAAGCTATTTTCTTGTGGCATTTTAAAGTAATTACTGTTTAAATGATAATAAGCCACAATTAAAAGTTAAGGTAGGTTTATTGATGGTTTAATTTTCACATCGGATATGGTTCTCAGAATACAAACATTAGTTTGTGTTACGTACTATATAATTTTCTTGTATTGTTCTAACATTTTACGGTGGAATAGCCTTTTTTCATCTAGTAACGCTATATTTTTCAATAAACGCTAAGGTATTACTTCCACTTTCTTTTTTCTCATCTGTCACATCTTGTTCCGATTCATTTCCACCATCACCACCTCAATATGATCTATTTTGCTTTCACTTTCCTCATCGTCAAAATAATTTTCATCGTCGGTAGGAATCATGTCCATAATTCCAACAAGCGTTGGAATCAAAGTTCTTCGGCTTCAAAGGACATCTATAAATAAGAATTGACAAAAACTTACCGATAAAATGTAATAATAAGATGATAAATATTTACCTGTTCTGCAAGTTCTGCAACAAATAATAGCTACACCGTTAGTCGCTACGGATTCTGGCACCGAAAATAACTATAAAACTCACACGACTGTACCCAGGAATGTAAGAATGTACACTAACACGAGTTTAGTTGATAGGGAGAGGTACAGAAAGTGGCTATAGAAAAATAACAGTTATTTGTAAATACCGAATGAATAATGTTGTCGTCGGTGTGTGAGACCGATAGCGACTAACGGAGGGTTAAGAACATAGCTCAGTTTGCCGAATGCCACCCAAGTGAGTCCTATGCGGCGGCTTAGTTCGCACGTTTGATTATCTGGACTATCTATCTAGACAAAAGGATCCCACTAAATCTCCACTTTGTCCTTTGACAACTTGGGCATTAAAGTATCCCATTATTAGAATTATTTCGTTTTTCCGAATCCTTTTGACAATATTAGTAAGGTCATTGTAAAATTCTTCTATAATTTCTTCTGGGGCGTCCGCTGTAGGAGCGTATACTTGAATAATGTTTGTTTTTATGGGAGTTGTGTTTAGCTGAACTAAGAGCATTATTTCTGATACAGAAAGGATGCTCTTATTTAAAGATAAAGAATTTGTTATTTCTGAAAAATAACAAATATGTAACCTTATTAACGTCACATATTTGTTATTTTTCTTTGAATAATTATTTTATTTCAATTTCGTTCGTCGTTTGAAGGTTACAAAGTGTTAAAGTTTCTGCCCCATAAGTTTGTACGTGCAGAACGTATTAGTTATAAACCTTTCGCGAGAGACACTTGGAAATTGAGCCTCTTATTGTGAGAGCTTATTCCAGGGTGTGCTTATCACTGGTGTCATTTGAAAATAACAAGTCGAAAGTAAATGGGGAATTATTGATTTAATGGGTAGGCTCAGTTGTAAACTTATACAAGTTTAACACAAGAACTATGTAAATATATTATTATTATTATTTCGTTATTTTGTATTTTTGTTGGAACTGTAGGAAACTTAAAGTCTTCACACTCAAAAAACGAGTCAATTGATGAATTAAGTGGTTAGGACTTTTAAAACTCCTATATTGAGTATTCTATCCTATGTACATATTGAAATATTTGCACGACATTTGAATAATACATCTCGTTCTGTTTAGCAACCTAAAGTCTTAAAAAATCTGTGCAAAAAACTTAACGATCGCGAAAAAAGAAGTAGCAACTGTTGTATTAGTATTATTGTTGTCATTAAGCATTTATTTATCTTGGATATACATTTAACATACCGTTATTTCTATTATTAAATTAAATGAGTTTCTTAAAAACGATGCCCATAAATCTACAACTGTAATACGTAACGGATATATTACTCCTTGGTTTATACATATTTTAACTCGTATAATATTTGTAATAACAGTTAAAGCCTTTTTCAATGCTAGGAAAACATTAAACTACCAGAAAGAAAACATTTTACTGAGAGAGCAATGCACTAATTCCTCGGCCATTTATTTTACGGCAGAATAGAACACTTTTAGAACGAGTGCATAGGAGTAGGTATTTTCTGAAGAAAGTGCACATTTTAAGAGAGATAGCCAGTCGCCGCTTTAGTAAATGTCACCTAAGCATTTCACTTTTATTCTAGATACAACAATCCGGGCGATCTCTCCATGAAATTGGTTTCTTCGAAGACAATGTACCACAAATTGACCGTTTGTTTCTGCTTTGCTTTAGAACTTAATATCGAGTGCATGTTTACTCACGATAACACAGGGTGGACTGTTTGAATAGCCTACATTTGATATTCTGTAAAAAATAATTATTTACGAGTTATAAGAAGATTGTTAATTATAAATTTGAGTATAACGAGTAGGTTAGGATCACTCTATCGTTTAGGGTGGCCACACACAGAAAGAGCAAAACTGTTTGATTCAAAATCGTTTTTGTCTAAACGAGTCTGATGCTGATGTTTCCATATTAATGAAATTAATATGAAAATGTCTTTTTTATAAAATTTTATGGGTCAACACAAAAAATTGCAAGTAATTACAATCAATGAGCAGTTATAGAGAGAAGTTATAGAAGAGAATACAAAAATCATGATCTCAGTGAAAGACGCCTTCCATTAGACCAGATTTAAATCCACCTAGGGAATTAAAACAAGCATCTAACAAACATTACAAAGAAACCATAGCGGACTTAGTGGCTGGTGGAATGATTAACTTTTTAAAATCTCAAACAGGACATACAGACGAAGTGCTTAACAATAGCGATTTCAATTTCTTTAAAACTTTAATACCTGACGTGCAAAAACTGTCAGACAAAAGACGTCGTGATTTAAATTATGCTATCGTTAAATTGGATGAAGAGGAAGACGAACGTAGTAGAAGTACAACACCAAATTCATTCCCTGCTTCCACGGATAGCTTTCTATTCTCGTATAATTATGTAGATATTTAAGTTCATGAAAATAAAGTATATATAAATAAAACCTCACCTTAATTTTATCAATAATCATGTCTTCTGGTTTTGTGATTTGCCTCCAATTTGTATTTTTCTTCGCAATTGTATCAGATATTAATTTCAATAAATAATCAAAAGAAATGGAGCTCATTCTTGTAAAATTCTGAAATTTTTTTCATCTACCCTTAATTCTTGGAGCAAAGACTGGAGAGTTTTTCAGCAGTTCTTTTCTCATTTATAGAATGCAGCCAAAATTGTCTTTTATTTTGCATTTTTTCGTCCTGTAGGAGGAACCACTGCCAGAAAACTAGCGCAATTTCGTCGTTATCTGTCGACATCTTTAATAAAACTGATTTCTCTTGAAAACAAAATGTTTCTTGTGGAAACAAAAACGTTTTCATTTCAAACAAAAACGTTTTTGACTAAAACAGTTTTGCTCTTTTTGTGTGCGGCCACCCTTAGGCATCGATAAGAAGAGAGGATCAATGTATCAGAACATATAAGGTTTATTTAATCTTAAGAAACTAATTCAAAGATTTTCGACAGGAAATTTACCAATAGAAACCACATTACTTGTGAGAATAATATAAGAGATAGAAAAACTCTACAGAAAACCCCTCTGTCCTTCATTAGAAAGTACGGCATTTGGATATTTTAAATTATTTGTTCAGCTTTTTTCACGGTTTCATAATTGTAAAACAAGGTGTCATCTAAATTTACAATCTTTCGTTTCATTTATCTCTTATTATTGTTTCTTAAAAAATTATTCCACTGTTCTCCATGAGTGCCTCGTGCTTATCTATGGTTTTATATAATTACTAGCTTTTGAAAAACATTTGCGTTTGCGGCGTTTATTTGGTACACTGTTATTGCCACAGGTTCAATAAGTTGGTGTTTTTCTTAACTCTTCTTGGCCTGTCTTGTTCCTAGATGAAGATGTTCCTCATATAATCGCATAAGGGTCGATTTTGGTGGCATCTTAAAAAGTATGTGTCCTTAAATGCTTCTGTTTTAGAAAGTTCAGAATAGAGACAATCATAAACATTTTTTAGCATGTGTTTGACATCGTCAAAGAGGTACTTAAAATACCGCTTGTAGCATGCAGAAAATTCCTTAAGAAATATTTAACATTCGAGTAATAAAAAATCTTCTGATACACATCTGCTTAGTATAAAATATTGCCCAGTCTCTGTGTTTATATTCTAAATTCCAGTTACCGTTCAATAATTCATATATTAGGTCTTAGTTCTACAATTTTAAAAACTGGAAATGATTCAAGGTCGTTTTGCGAGATAGTTTGCAGCGGTTTAAGAAGAATTTTATCGATAGTGGGCAGACGTCGGTAGTTTGGAGAAGCCCGCAAAATTTGTGAGAAAACGTGATTCATTTTCATTTCCTAACATTTCCTAATTAGAAACATCATTTCAGAACATTTTTCACAGTATGGAGATGAATTTGTTCGTGGAGCAGAAAATGTAAGTCTAGTTTCCACTCCCAGAAGTTTAAGTGCATTTTAGTGAAATTTAGGAACGAAGAGCCTTTTTCCTTTATTCAGCAGGAAGTTTCCTCAAAGCAGCGTCAACAAACCGCAAAAGGAACTATGCGAAGAGAACCAATGGAAAATGATACAGAAAAGAGTTTTGTTATGCTAGAAGGAAAGCGACATAAATAAAGTAAAATAACATCATAATATACGCAACTAAATCAGAAAGACAAAACAAAACAGAACAATTTGATGTCGTAACAGACCTTTAGACATCTAGACCTCCAGGTTTACACCAAAAGATGCCAAAAATCATATCCGGAACGTAATTAATAATATTGGTCAAAAATTTAATTAATAAAACTTAAAATATACTACATAGAAAGAAACAAAATAAATTCTCACTTAACTTAGTAGAAGAACTGTTCCAAAACGATCGATATAACAGGAATTTTAACGAAAAACTCTATATTGACCAACAAATTTTATTTTCTGGAGATAACTTTTTTTCTTTGACATTCTTCCCATTTCTGGGCTCCTTTAAAGTGGGTTCTAAGCCCCAATAATTTGGATAAAGGTGCCAGCTCCATAATGGTGCTGGTACGCATTCTATTCCATCACTGGTTTTGAAGAAATAGGTATACTTTCCTGCTATGTCAACCTCTTGATCTACTGTTTAACTATTCACTTTTACGTAGTATCTTCACAGATACATATGTGTTTGTAAAAAACTCTAGACTTAAAAATTCTGGAGATTTTTTAATTAATAAATAATGGATGGATTCGACCGTTACTTGATGGAAATTTATTTTATGTAACAATAAAACACTGAAAACTTTGTTTTCAAACTTCCACAAAATTTATTTTAACTATTATCACTACAGCTGTTTCGGCTGATAGCCTTTCTCAAGTGATCTATTTTTGGCATGCGTTTACAATTTATAGTCTCTAATGAAATAGGTTGAGGAGGGGAGAACTGTCAAGTTGGTCATTCAGAATTATATCTGTGTTTTTTAATTTATTGATTTCCATAGATTCTAACAAAGATAGCTTAAGGCCTTTATTTTGAACGTGAAGAATTTTAAATTTGTCATTAAAAGAATGATTATGATCTAGAAGGTGAAGTGCGTATGTCGAATCTGTTTTTCTATTCTTGAAAGCCCTTTTATGTTCTGCTATTCGTTTCTCAGAGTTTCTACCAGTTTGACCGATGTAAGTTTTTGGGCAGTCGCCACATTGAATTTTATACACACCACTATTTAAGTGTTTTTTATTTTGGCTCTTGTTATTTTTAATATATTTACCTAGGTTGTTATTTGTTCGGAAAGCTGGTGTTATTCCTTTCTTTTTTATATGTTTGGCAATTTTTGTTGTTATTTTGCCTGTATATGTAATCGAGCAGAAGGTACTGGGTTTTTTCTCTGGTGGTGGAAATACTATTTTCAGGGCTTTCTTGTGTAGTTTTTGATTTAACATTTTATTAATTGTTTGTTCGTTGTATCCGTTGTTTACTGCTATTTGCTTAATTATATTTAATTCTGTCTCAAAGTTGTCTTTTGACATCGGAATTTCTGTTAATCTATGTAACATACTATGATAAGCTGCCAGTTTATGTTGTGTTGGATGGGATGATGAATTGTGTATAGTCGTGTCAGTATGGGTAGGTTTGTGAAATATAGAGAAGTCATGTTTGTTTTGAAGTCTGCTAATTTTTAAATCTAAAAAATTTATGCATTGATTTTGTTCTGTTTCTATTGTAAATTCAATATGACTATGAAGTGAATTAATATACGATGAAAATTGGTCGAGTTGCCTGTTAGTTCCTGTGAAACATACCAGTACGTCGTCTACGTATCTCCACCAATATAAAAACTGTTTGAATACGGGATGTTTTGAAATCTTTGTCTCTAGATGATCCATAAAAATATCTGATAGCAATGGGCTTAGAGGATTACCCATTATAAGTCCTGCACTGTTATTTGTATATATTTTATTATTAAATTCAAAGTAGTCCTGGTTTATGCAAACTTCAAGAAGATGTAATATTTCAGATGTAATTACTGGATTTGTACTATTTTGGTCTAAAAAGTTTTTTACTAGAATAAAAGTTTCTGTAGGAGGGATACTAGGAAAAAGATTTTTTACGTCAAATGAAATTAATCTGGAGTTGTTAGGTAATTGAAAATGTTGTATTTTATTAACTAGTTCTATTGTATTTTTTATGGTGAATTTGGGTGAAAATTTAGTGTGTTCTAAAATAATAAAAAAAAAAAAAAAAAAAAAAAAAAAAAAAAAAAAAAAAAAAAAAAGAGGTTAATCTTTGTAAATGGGTATATTTATTTAAAAAACCCTTATAAGGGCCACATCAATAGAACAAACGTTTTCGGACTAAACAGTCCATCATCAGGTTATTAAAATCGAAAATGCTAGGTCATAATGCCTGAGCCACCAAAATATTAGGGTAAAAACCCTTTAAATTACATTTAGTTATTATATGTTGTACATTGTGTTATGAAATAACTGTGATGTTCTATATTAAATTAAATTTGACCAACTGAAGTTCCACGTTGTTCTCCGAGTGCAGAGGTTTTCTCTCGCCCGGCTCTGGAACCCATTTGAGCCATGTGTTACCTTTGGTCAAATTTAATTTAATATAGAACATCACAGTTATTTCATAACACAATGTACAACATATAATAACTAAATGTAATTTAAAGGGTTTTTACCCTAATATTTTGGTGGCTCAGGCATTATGACCTAGCATTTTCGATTTTAATAACCTGATGATGGACTGTTTAGTCCGAAAACGTTTGTTCTATTGATGTGGCCCTTATAAGGGTTTTTTAAATAAATATACCCATTTACAAAGATTAACCTCTTTTTGTTATACGTGGTATACAGCCAGCTACAGGAATTTTTCCTTGTGGATTTTGTTCTAAAATAATCTCTAACAGTTTTTTGGAAAGTTTATATGACGGAGCTGTATAAAAAGAAACTACAGGTCTTATTGGGTGATTCGGTTTGTGTAGTTTAATGAAAGAGTATAATTTAGGAGGCTGTGGATTCATGATATTGAGGTATTTCTGTTCTATTGGATTTAGTATTGCTTTTGAATTTTCTAACGCTAGCTTAATTTGTTTTTGATATTTTTCTGTCGGATCTTTGTGTAAAGTTTCAATATTTTGATTGTTTAAGAATTCTATTGTTTTGTTATTATATTCTATTTTATCTATAGCAATAGTAGTGTTACCTTTGTCTGCTTTTGTAAACACAATGTTGTTTTCTATTGATTTTTTTTTTTTTTTTATTTATTTTTTTTTTATTTTGTAAATAAATTAAGCAATTTCCATTAAAAATAAATCAATAGAAAACAACATTGTGTTTACAAAAGCAGACAAAGGTAACACTACTATTGCTATAGATAAAATAGAATATAATAACAAAACAATAGAATTCTTAAACAATCAAAATATTGAAACTTTACACAAAGATCCGACAGAAAAATATCAAAAACAAATTAAGCTAGCGTTAGAAAATTCAAAAGCAATACTAAATCCAATAGAACAGAAATACCTCAATATCATGAATCCACAGCCTCCTAAATTATACTCTTTCATTAAACTACACAAACCGAATCACCCAATAAGACCTGTAGTTTCTTTTTATACAGCTCCGTCATATAAACTTTCCAAAAAACTGTTAGAGATTATTTTAGAACACACTAAATTTTCACCCAAATTCACCATAAAAAATACAATAGAACTAGTTAATAAAATACAACATTTTCAATTACCTAACAACTCCAGATTAATTTCATTTGACGTAAAAAATCTTTTTCCTAGTATCCCTCCTACAGAAACTTTTATTCTAGTAAAAAACTTTTTAGACCAACATAGTACAAATCCAGTAATTACATCTGAAATATTACATCTTCTTGAAGTTTGCATAAACCAGGACTACTTTGAATTTAATAATAAAATATATACAAATAACAGTGCAGGACTTATAATGGGTAATCCTCTAAGCCCATTGCTATCAGATATTTTTATGGATCATCTAGAGACAAAGATTTCAAAACATCCCGTATTCAAACAGTTTTTATATTGGTGGAGATACGTAGACGACGTACTGGTATGTTTCACAGGAACTAACAGGCAACTCGACCAATTTTCATCGTATATTAATTCACTTCATAGTCATATTGAATTTACAATAGAAACAGAACAAAATCAATGCATAAATTTTTTAGATTTAAAAATTAGCAGACTTCAAAACAAACATGACTTCTCTATATTTCACAAACCTACCCATACTGACACGACTATACACAATTCATCATCCCATCCAACACAACATAAACTGGCAGCTTATCATAGTATGTTACATAGATTAACAGAAATTCCGATGTCAAAAGACAACTTTGAGACAGAATTAAATATAATTAAGCAAATAGCAGTAAACAACGGATACAACGAACAAACAATTAATAAAATGTTAAATCAAAAACTACACAAGAAAGCCCTGAAAATAGTATTTCCACCACCAGAGAAAAAACCCAGTACCTTCTGCTCGATTACATATACAGGCAAAATAACAACAAAAATTGCCAAACATATAAAAAAGAAAGGAATAACACCAGCTTTCCGAACAAATAACAACCTAGGTAAATATATTAAAAATAACAAGAGCCAAAATAAAAAACACTTAAATAGTGGTGTGTATAAAATTCAATGTGGCGACTGCCCAAAAACTTACATCGGTCAAACTGGTAGAAACTCTGAGAAACGAATAGCAGAACATAAAAGGGCTTTCAAGAATAGAAAAACAGATTCGACATACGCACTTCACCTTCTAGATCATAATCATTCTTTTAATGACAAATTTAAAATTCTTCACGTTCAAAATAAAGGCCTTAAGCTATCTTTGTTAGAATCTATGGAAATCAATAAATTAAAAAACACAGATATAATTCTGAATGACCAACTTGAGACAAACAGTTCTCCCCTCCTCAACCTATTTCATTAGAGACTATAAATTGTAAACGCATGCCAAAAATAGATCACTTGAGAAAGGCTATCAGCCGAAACAGCTGTAGTGATAAGATTTAAAATAAATTTTGTGGAAGTTTGAAAACAAAGTTTTCAGTGTTTTATTGTTACATAATAAATAATGGTTCACACTTGTTTTAATTAATTTGTTTTTACATTTTTTTTACATTAATTAAGTTTTTTTACATTACGTTTGATTACAATCAATATAGTAAACTTGGTAAATTAAGAGAATAAAGAAGCCGAATAAAGAAGAAGCTCAAATCAACAACATTGCAACTTTTACAAACTATGCTTATTATCCTGCATGATCGTTTTTGCAAATTACTTCGTCTAAAACTTTTATAAACTCCTTTGACCTACTTGGCATTCAACCGATGCCACCCTGTATATCTTGTGACGTATTTAACCAAGAGTCGCAATGAGCACAAAAGCCCGGGATCGTTTTAATAGCTCTCGAAGTGTTTATTCTTTCTTTTACTGCTTTTTCTACGACAAGTAACTTCTATTGACAGCTCGTAAAACGCGGTGAACGAGGTTGTGACTTCAGTAACACTCGACGAAAAAAATAGAAGTAAGATAATGGAGAGACCAAACTAGGTGTCAAATTCTTTATGATGAGATGAATAAGTGTATTTTCAGGTCTACCAAAATACCACTCATATATCAATGAAACTATTTTAAACGGTTCGTCAAGAGCTGGGAATGTTTGGAGCTGGCATTTGAATAATAAAATAGATTTTATAGTTTGTGTATTGTAATTTTATGATAAATTATCCCAAACAAACATACATATATAATATACAACATAGATTAAAGGAAGCAAGAGATATTTATAAATTTAAATATATCTAATGCGAAAATAATATCGCACTGTAAAAGTAATTGGTATCATATCAAACGAAATTTCTTACCAAAAAAGAGAAAAACAAGAAAACAGTAACAGGAATGATGATCAACAAAGCGGAAAATTACTGTAACACTACAAAAAAATGCAGGTAAAAGCACTTGGGTTGATAACCGTAAGGCATGTTATTGTATGTCATCAGAAAAGCCGTTACAGATCACTATGAGCCAAAGTATTATTTAGAACAACCTTTCATTCTTTCTCTTGGGTAACTCCATTATTTAATTCCAGTAGATTTAATGTGCTTCCTGACTTAAGTCTTTTCTGAATATTGCCTGTTAAATCTTTAAGCAGTCTTGGTCCTTCTGTGTAAGTTACCACGTTTCTGCTTCATATGTTAACACTGACCTTAATAGTGTTTTATACATATACGGTCAGTTATATTTTATGATTATTCGACTAGAAATAAATTTTGTTTTTTTTTTGGTCATTTATTTTTATTTCCACTTTCAGATTCTCCTAATGACAAAAATGCTTTAGTCCAAGCCTCTGTGAATCTAGCGATTATGTCAAAGTCAACTTCATATCCCATCTTTTCCTTAAGGTACCTTATAGATAACTCGTTTTTCTGTTTTTTTAGCAGTTCTTTCCCAGAACCTCATTGTTGATCGCATGCTCTATCCAAGAGATCTTCAGACCCACGTCTCGAAGGTACACTTGTAATTCCAAGAATCCATCTTTACACTCCTTATAAAAGTATGGAATAAATGAATGTCTTTACAAATCTGTATCGGATTTATACATATATTTTAGATAAAAATGGAAATACTATGATAAAGATTAACGAAAAGCTAACACGATGGAAAGAATATATAGAAGAGCTCTTCGACGACGAAAGAGAAAACCTACAAGACATATCTTTCGAGGACAGACAAACCAGTATAGAAATTACAAACGAAGAAATATTTTATGCACTAAAGAACACCAGAAACGGAAAAAGCCCGGGGCCAGATCAACTGCCTATTGATATCCTTAAAGTAATAGAAAATAAGTACATACCCAATGATTTAATAAAAGATTCCGGAACAGCATAACATTAGTCAAGACATACCAGGAGCTGATATCAAATCAGACCATAACCCACTGATTGGCAAAATTAGGCTCAGGCTAAAGAAGGTTAGACGTAGTGTCAATCCAAAATTCGACATCAAGCTATTAAAAGACCAACACACAGAACATAGTGTAAAGCGGTATATACAAAACAATTTGAATACCATTATTCAATCGGATGTAATGGACCAGGAGCTAGAAAAGTTACATACAGTTTCAAAAGACATACGAGAGAAATTTCTCAAACCACCAAAAATTAAGAAGAAATCGTGGATGACAAATGAGATTCTAGATATGATGGAAGAGATGCGAACAGAGAACCGAGCGACAGAGTGGACAGCTACACATACCTTGATACCAACATTAACAGCCAATGGGATCACCCCAGTGAAATAAAACAACGCATAGGAAAAGCGAGATAAGCGTTCATATTGATGAAGTCTCTTTTCAGAAGTCACGATTTACCACTTGCTACCAAAATCTCTCTCATTAGATGCTATGTATTGTCTACGTTATTATATAAAGTAGAGGCCTGGACACTTTCCTAAGTTTTTTTAAGAAAACTCGAGGCATTCGAGATGTGGTGTTACAGGCGTATTTTAAGAATTTCATGGGTGGATCATGTGACTAATGTTGAGGTCCGTAGAATAGGCAAGGAATGGCCATGTTATGATGAATGAACAGAGATACGGCTTGTTGCAACTAATTCTTCAGGGCAAGGTATTTGGAAACAGAGAACCAGGGGGAAGAAGAATATCTTGGCTTCAAAACCTAAGAAAGTGGTTTAATACATCGACAACCGGACTATTCAGAATAGCAGCAAGCAAAGTTAGGATAGCCATGTTGATCGTCAACATCCGGAACGGATAGATACCATAAGAAGAAGAAGAGATACTCAATGAATGGTCGACCTCAATATTTCTATATATTTGTCTCCAAAAAAAAAAAAAAATGCTAGAGAACGCACCGACCACCGCACCATAGGCTTGATGTCTCACAAACATAAAATGTTTTTAAAGATCATCCATAAAAGCATTTACCAAATACTTGACATGGATATTGAAGAAACCCAATTTGGATTCCGTAGAGGTGTAGGTACTCGTGAAGCTCATCACTACTATTCATTATGAAAAGAGCTCTTGAGGGAAAAACAGCAGGAATAAAGGTCAATAGAACACCAATTAACAACATTAGATATGCGGACGATACTATCATAATAGCAGACAACCTCCAAAACCTCCGTCCCGGAGATGGCACGTAAAGAAGAAGCAGATCGGATATTTACTCACAAGGTAGACATTAAAGAAATATAGAGAATCATTCTTTGAAAACCGAACCTAGCATATTCTTTACAAGCTCATATTACGACCTGTATGTGATGTTTATTTCTTTTCCTAGATGATGTAATTTTCCTAGTATCGTTTAATAACTTTTTGTTTGTTACAAAATAATTAAGGTTATCTTTTTTTAATAGCTTTGTTTAAAATTTTTCATTTTATTTCTGTGCCTGAGCTCGTTTCCTTACGAGGATACAAGGATAACGGATGGGGTCCAGTTCATTTGGATTTTAAAGAAAATACGAACAGATTGTATATGAATTTTGAAAGAACTACACCCAACTCTCTTCCCGATACGAGCGAGGGAACCTAGAATATTTCTTCTTCTTCTTCTTCAGCCTGTGTTCGTCCACTGCTGGACATAGGCCTCTTCCATTTGCTTCCATCGATTTCTACTTTTGGCAATTCTCATCCACTGCTTGCCCGCGACTTGTTTGATATCGTCTGTCCACCTCTTCTGCGGTCTGCCTACTCCTCGCCTGTTCTCTCTTGATCTCCAGTTTGTTAATCTTTGTGTCCATTTTTCGGGATTATCTCGGGCAACGTATCCGACCCATTGCCACTTGAGCCTTGCAATACGTTCTGAGACATCAGTAATTTTTGTTCTTTCACGAATGACGTTATTTCGAATCCTGTCTCTCAAACTAATCCCTAGCATGGCCCTCTCCATTGCTCTTTGGGTTGTACTGAGCTGCTCTAAGGTTTTCTTTGTGAAGGCCATGGCCTCCAGTCCATATGTAGTTACAGGCAAGATACATTTGTCATAAACTCTACGTTTTAGACACATTGGTATATCTTTATTCTTCAAAATAAAGCTTAATTTGCCGAAAGCTCCCCAAGACAGGTGTATGCGTCTTTTTATTTCGGCTATTTGATTTTCTTTGCCGATTTTAATGGTATGTCCAAGATATATATAGTGGTCTACATTTTCAAGACTGACGTTGTCAATAACAAGATTAGTTTGTAAATTACTCATTATTTTTGTTTTCTGAAGGTTCATTTTGAGACCTATTTTATTTGACTGCTGGTTTAATTCCTTCAACATTTGCTCCAGTTCCTTGATATCTGTACTAAATAATACTATGTCATCCACAAACCTCAAATGACTCAAACGTACACCATCAATGTTTAGACCTTTTTCCTCCCAGTCAAGCTGTTTGAATACATTTTCCAATGCTAAGGTAAAAAGCTTTGGTGAAATAGTATCACCTTGTCTAATACCTTTATCAAGGCGCATTTTTTCAGTTTTTTCGTCTTCATTGATTTTGATGTGGAATGTGGCCTGTTCATAAATGTTTTTAATGAGTGTAGTATACCGTGAGTCTATTCGAGCATCCTTCAGGGCTGACAAAAAGGACCAAGTCTCAATACTTTGGAAAGCCTTGTGAAAGTCGATAAATGCTATATGTAAAGGTACATTATATTCTGTGGTTTTTTCTACTAGTGTTCTGATGGTTTGTAAGTGATCATTAGCGCCAAACCCTTTTCTAAATCCCGCCTGTTCAACCGGTTGATATAAATCAAGTTTTTGTGTTATGCGGTTGGTTATTATTCTTGTTAACAATTTGTATAAGTGTGACAACAAACTTATAGGTCTGTAGTTTTCAATATTAGTAGTGTCTCCTTTCTTGTGTAAAAGTTTTTCTAGAATCCTTTCTAGAATATTTATGAAGGTAATACTATGCAGGGATCTCTTAGAAACTTGTACCTTTGGAATCTTTTTGATAAATCAGTATATTCAAATTTTGATAAATAGTTTGCTCACCTTACAATATGAAGGTTTAATAAATTGACAAAAAATAATTACACCTACGACTTAAGTACGTGGGTATTCACCAAGAACTGTAAGTTTACTTCCGCAAACATGTCGAGTTAGAAAATGAGTGAATTTTTTTAGTTCTATATGGGCTATCTATCGTTTGCGAGCTCAATGGTTTTGGTTGTCGAACCCGTAAAGATTTGGTGGTTGTCGATTTGTTAGGTCTAAAGCCGCACTATATCCTCACTAAGTATTCAACGTACTAGTGTTTGCACAGAAAACCTTTGGTTTTATAATAAATAAAAATAAAAAGACAACTGGATAGGCAAACAATCTTGAAACATACTGTATAAATGCGTGTACGTACCTAATATATGAATAATTTTTTGTGTAATCACTTAAGCCGCTTATATAAAAGGTGTGAGGTGTGGTCGGTAAATACAATAGGTTTATGACGGTCTTTTGTTTTTCTTCAAACTTAATAACAAAGGAAGGCTTAACTTCTAAGTAGAGAACAAATATGTTTATCACGGGAATGCACCGATGCGATGGATGGTACTTGGAACAAGTTCAATAAAATATGGGAAAGGAGGTAATAACGTTGTTATAATGTCGGTATTATTCATTGGAACAATATAGAGCTTCAAAATGTATGAAAAATGATCAAAAATGTATGTCTATAAAGATATATTTTTTTACGTCATTATTGGAAACATTTTAAGACGTTTTATACCAAAACATAATATTAAATGTAGAACGATCGCGTATCGGTTATTTATTGAACAGATTTGACTTTTTTGCGGCAAAATTATTGCAAACAAAAGATGCCTATTTACATTTAAAATGCATTTTAATTTTTGTCGATAGGACACTCTGACTAAAGACTATCGGATTTTTACCGTCGAGTTTATACAAATTTTATTTAAAATTGATTTGAACATTGCCGTTCACTTCAACCGGTGTGTCTGAGTGAACGATTCATTCTAGGAAAAAAGTGCTAATAAAAATTTTTGTTTAAAATGATCTCAGCTACATTTTTTTTTGAAATCACTCTATTTTTAATAAATCTTTTTTTCCTTTTCCTCCTGCTACGGGGAGTTTAAGGGGAAAGGAGTAGTAAACTATTTGTAAATTTTTTTGGGGTCCCAAAATTACATCCTCAGCAAAATTTAGCTTGTACGTATGATTTTTAGAGGTTAAGGGATAAAGGTCATAGTCAATGGTAAAAGCAATATTATGGCAGGTTGACGGGATAGTAATATGAATAAAAAAAAACACATCATCTTTACAATATGTTTATTCTGAACACTACAGACAGAACAGACAGAAAACCTTGAAGATTTTGAACGAAAATGATGCATGAGTCTGACACTAGTATTTTAACAATGTCAACTCACCGGAAAATAAAGGATCTTGGGTTTTCAACCTGTCGCCCTGCAAAAAGCTGCTACTTATACTAGCCATGAAGAAAAAAGGCTTCAGTGGGCTAAAGATCACAAACATTGGACCATTGATACTTGGAATCAGGTAAATAACATTCCTTAACATTGTTTTTCTTTTATGTAGTTTCTTCTTCTTCTTCGGGTTCCTTCTCCTAGCGGAGGTTGGAAATCATCATCGCTTTTTTAACTTTGTTGGCCGCATTTCTGAATAATTCTAATGAGCTGCAGCCGAACCACTCTCTCAAATTTCTTAGCCAGGACATTTTGCGTCGTCCTGGGTTTCTCTTCCCTTGTATCTTCCCTTGCATAATCAACCTCAGTAATACGTACTTCTCACCCCTCATTAAATGTCCCAGATATTGAATCTTTCTAATTTTAACAGTTTTTATGACTTCACATTCTTTCTTCATTCTTTGTAACACCTCTATATTAGTTACTTTTTCAATCCACGATATTTTATGCATTCTCCTGTAGCACCACATCTCAAAGGAGTTTAATTTTTTGATTTCAGACTGCTTTATTGTCCACGCTTCCATGCCATATAGTAAAGTAGAGAAGACGTAACAACGTAGCATTCTTGTGCGAATCTCTAGATTAAGGTTACGGTTGCAAAGTAATTTCTTCAATTTTATGAACGTGTTTCTTGCCATTTCTATTCTAGATCTGATCTCCTTTACTTGATCTCCATCTTCGGTTAGCCACGTTCCTAAATATTTATATGTTTTTACTCTTTCTATCGTTGTATTATTGATGATCAGGTTATTTACATTTTGTGGTTTTTTTTGAGAATATCATTGATTTCGTTTTCTTGAGATTCATTTGCAGTCCGTAACTTTCACATGCATTGTATACATGTTGTATTATGTACTGTAGATCTTCCATGTCACTTGCAAATATGACAGTATCGTCGGCATATCTAATATTATTAATGCTATTTCCGTTGACATAAATACCTTCCACGATATCCAATAAAGCCTCTTGAAAAATCACTTCACTGTAGACGTTGAATAAGAGTGGTGAAAGGATACACCATTGTCGAACTCCTCTAAGTATACTTACTTCCTCTGTCAGTTCTCCTTCGACTCTTACTCTTGCTTTCTGGTTTTGATACAGATTCGATATAATTTGTAGATCTCTACTATCAATGTTTTTAGTCTTAAGAATACTTAAAAGCTTCTCATGTTGAACTCTATCAAAAGCTTTCTTGAAATCTATAAAGCAAGTATATATGTCCTGATTCATATCCAGGCATCGTTGTGTCAGAACATGGACTCCAAATAATGCTTCTCTAGTTCCTAGACCCTTTCTGAAACCATCTGTGAATCACTTATTTCTTGTTCTAATTTCATGTGGATTCTGTTATGTATGATTTTAAGGAAGGTTTTCAATGTGTGGCTCATTAACGCAATTGTTCGATAGTCATTGCAATCTTTAGCATTTGTGATTTTTGGAATCGTCACAAAAGTTGAGAGAAGCCACTCTTTGGGTATGTGTCCCGTCTTGTATATGGAGTTAAAAAGGTCTACCAAGACATCAATATTATCTTCATTAATTATCTTCAATAGTTCAATTGGTATTTCATTGGGTCCTGGAGCTTTTCTGCCTTTTGTGTGTTTTATAGCATACATAAATTCCTCTTTCATTATTTCTGGTCCCGTGGTTTCTCCGTTAACTTCTAATAATTGTTCTACTTTTTGATCATAAAATAGTTGTTCAATGTATTCTTTCCATCTACGTAGTTTGTCTTGCGTTTCAGTTATAGTGGTTGATCAATTTGTCCATGATTCTAGAATAATAATAATAGTCTAGGTTTGTTTTTCGGACGAATCTACCATCCAGATCCTCATGGATAGAGCTGAATTTATAAGGAAAAGACCTGGGAAAAAAGATAAGGGATTGTGTTGTAAGGACGGTAAAGCATTCAATAACATCATGGTGTGGTTTATCATATCATATCTTATCATAAGCAGTCGAGGAAGTGGTAGACTCTTCATTGTCAAAGGAATAATGTGGAAAAACCAATACTTAAGAGTATTGCAAGCAAAAATGCTTTCCCAGGCCCATAAGTGGTGTCTAAATAAGAGTTTCGCATTTAGGCATGACTCGACGTCTTGTCACAAGGCAAAAACTGTTACAAATATTCCTTGCTGACAACCAGACAACTGCCCTGGCAATTCGCCAGATCTAAATGCAATAGAACATCTTCGGAAGCTCATGAATAAGAAATTTTTAATAAAATTATAACTACAAAGCATCAATTGATTAAGCGCTTAATATCAGAATGGCGCAAAAGTGGAACAATTCCACAAAATTACCAGATATGCATATAAAGTATGCCAAGAAGGTGCCAGGCAGTCATTCCTGCAAAGGATGACACTACCAGTTATTAGGCTTAAGGCATAATTTTAAGTGTTCTCATGTAATTACTCGTTTCTTTTTTAATATTTATAAACTTTATAATATTCTTAATCCCGGTAAAATAGAATTAGGCACAAAAATATGTGTTATAGCTAAATTACATACAATTTTTAAACAAAAAGTAAAATTTTATGGGGTGGCTCTAATAATTTGATAATCCACTGTACTTTAATTTTGCCTTAGAAATTCCTTGTAAATATTTACAAATTTTGCAGCTTCGTAAGTAGCTAATGCTCAGTCATATCTGGTTAAATCATAAACTCTTAAAATATTTTTCGATTACTTTTCGTTGTTAATTTTATAGGATTTAGGATAGTTTAAACGACTTTTGCTACTTTTAAATATACCGTGCGTCTTTAATCTTCGAGTTAGGTGTGGCAACGTCGCCCATAAATTCTTAAAGCGGTTCACACTTCGTTGTTCATGCAACACAACTAGAAAAGAGAGCTTTCGTTGTCATCTAATGCGACAGTTTGGTGCATGGCGCCTCTCTCTTTTGTAAATTATGCAAAATATCCGGCATTTACATGTTGGGTGCAAAATGGGTTTTAAATGAGGATTAACATACCAAAGGTTATGCTGCTATATGCTTTTTCATACATTATTTATCTTTTAATGCTGCTCCGTGTGAATTTACTATTTTTACTGCCGGGCACTATTAATTATTTTGTGTTAAAAGGATCATCACGTTTTGGACAATTTTAAATAACTTATCATGTAACCAACTTTGTATATTTGAATCAAAGACTTTGGGTTTTATAGTTAAACAAAAATTACTTATCTGTCTCTAAATGCGCTCTTTGATAAATGATTTAACACATTAATTACCTTGAGATGTCCTAGACCTTTAAAAGTATAATAACCATCTTGAAATCGTAGGCTTCCACGGCCAGAGTCAGAATTATAGTTTATTCGTCTTCCGGGTTTGGACCGTGTCATTTGTGAGTGACCAAAAAGTGGGTTCATCTCGACGTTTCGCTACAATTGTATGTAGCTTCTTCAGGAGAACAAAGAAAAAGAAATCAAAAGACAGGAAGATGGGTAGTTAGCAACGGTAACTTAGTTACTCAACGCAACCAGAGGCGAATACTAGTTGAGTTACTGTGACCAAATGCCCATCTTGGTAGTTAGTATTCGCCTCTGGTTGCGTTAAGTAACTGAGTTACCGTTGCTAACTACCCATCTTCCTGTCTTTTGATTTCTTTTTCTTTGTTCTCCTGAAGAAGCTACATACAATTGTAGCGAAACGTCGAGATGAACCCACTTTTGGGTCACTCACAAATGACACGGTCCAAACCCAGAAGACGAATAAACTATAATAACCATCTTATTTGTTTCTTTGCTGGTGTATTTAAATATTTAGGATATCCCGAAGATTAGTAATCCAAAAATCAGAAATAATTCACGTGAGGTATGTGAATTATTTCCATTTATCTCTTGATTTATCTAATTACTGTGATCTTTGTCTCATTTACCATAACATGCTTCAAGACTATGGATAGAATAGCATAGAGACTATGGATAATTTGGTAGTTACAGAAGCTTCTTTAAATTCTATGAACAGATCACGTCACAAACCAAAAAGTACTATGGCCTGAAACTGAGCAAGGACTTCCCACTCGATGAAACAACATAAACATTTATACCTTGGCCAAATTCTGAGAAGATGATAAATATTAGTGTCACAATTACGAGTCAGAAGTATACATTGTAGTATTTCTGTTTCCCCTAGTATATGTTTTCCCTGTTATTATGAGGTGGTGATGTCCCAAATAAGACAGAAAGATGTTAAGGGTTTTGTTGGCCAAGTAGGCCGCTTCGTCTTCAAGTTTAGTTGATTTCGTTAATAATGTAGTAGATCCTAAGAGGGGGTTGTATGAGATCAAGTTAATCATGGAAGATTTATGCATTCGTGCTCCATTAACGAATACACAATTAACAAAATCTGATTTTGCTAGTTACAAATTTACTAATTACAAATTGCGTATTAAATTACACATAATAAATTACAAATTACAAAAAGTACATATAATATAACTTAAATTTTGTGTAGTAAACGTATGTCCTTAAGGAATTTGATTGTATTTGATATATTACTGTTTAAAATATCTTTAAGTTTCTTTGCTTCTTCTGGTACGTTGTTGATGGCTCTTTCGTAGGAATATAGACGACATTCAATCAATACATGTTGAACAGTTATTGAACATTCACAATAGGAACATTCAGGTGGTAGTTGTTTTGTTATGAGATGCTGGTGAGTTAACTCTGTATGTCCAATTCTTAGTCGGTTTATAATCACTTGTTGCCTTCTGTTTTCTGGAAATTGTAGTTTAGTGCCAATCGTAGTTTTCACGTTTTTAAGGTTAGCCTTATTAGAATTCCACATTTGTTGCCAATTTTTTACACAGTGCTGTTTAATATTGAGCTGGATATCACTGAATGGAATTGTAGTCATAATTTCAGTTTGCTCGTCAGTAGCAGCTTTCTTTGCTAATTCATCTACTTTTTCATTTCCTGCGATACCTTTATGTGATGGTACCCAGAGAAATGTAACGTTCACGTGTCTGTTTTGTAGGTGATAAAGTGCTAATTGTATTTGTTGCAGGATAGCATGTACTGGATATATTTGCCTTAAGCTCTGAAGAACAGATAAAGAGTCAGTAATGATAAGAAAATCTGAGCTTGCATGACTCTTACACATGTCTAAAGCCTTTAAAATGGCGATTGCTTCTTCCGTGAAAATGCTGCAGAATTGAGGGATGCGAACTGCATATTCAGACTTTCCTAGAATAAAGGCCGCTGCGTGTCCGTTTTCAGTTCTTGACGCATCAGTAAAAATCTTGTTATGGCCAGTGTATTCTAATATCCGTTCTTGATATAATTTGTTCATGATTATGGGATTTGTGGTACTCTTTGGATAGGCCGTGAGGGATAGATCAATAGTGGGAAAATTAATAGTCCAAAGAGGTATAGTTCGTTGTGTAGGGTAAGAATGTGTCAGCTGCTCCATGTCAAAACCATATCTCGTTAGACGTTCTTTAAGGGGTGGATATTTAATTTGTTGATGGCATTGAGTAGGTGGATATATTTTATAAAGAAGTGGATAGTTTGTGTTATTAGGGTTGGAAGACAATCTCGCGATATAATTTAAAGAAATGTGTTGTCTTCGTATTGATAGGGAAGATTCATCTAGGATAACCTGAAAACTTGAAACAGGACTAGTTCAGTAAGCACTCAGAATTAGTCTTAAACATGTGTTTTGTATAATGTCTAGTTTTTTAAGTATGTAATTACTCGCAGTTGAATAGCATATTGCACCATAATTCAGTTTACTTCGGATTAATGATTGGTATATATGGTATATGAGATCGGTTTGATAGCATTTTAAGGAGATTAATTTTAGATTGACAGGATAGGACTAGCGTTTTAATTTGTTCTGCCCATGTTAACTGACTGTCCAGTCTCAGGCCAAGAAAGTCAATGCTCTCTACTTGTTTTAGGTTGATACCATTTAGAGTAAGTGTTATTTTGCAATCAGTTTTTCTTTTATTGAATACGATGAAACGAGATTTATCACCTGAGAACGTAAAACTAGTCTTTTGGGACCAGTCTTCTAGTTTATGCAGAAATGATTGCAAAATTTTTGAGGCTAGTGTAATATTGCAGCTACTAGTATATACAACTAAGTCATCCGCATACAAACCTGCTTTCAAAGGTAGCTTTATCTCTTGAGCGATATTATAAATTGCTATTAAAAATAAAGTGGGGCTTAAGGTTGAGCCCTGTGGAATACCGTTTTCAAGACATTCTGTTTTTGAGGTAATTCCATTTACACGTACTTGGAATATCCTATTATTCATGAAATGTTTTACAAATGCAAGAAAATTTCCCTGGATACCCCAATTGGACATGGTTTGTAAAATGTATCCCCATGCAGTATCAAATGCTTTATTTATATCAAAAAATATGGCAATTACTTTCTGGTTATTTCTAAAGGACTCACATATAATATTGTCAATAGCTAATAAGGCATTATGAGTTGATCTGCCTTTTCTGAAACCGCTTTGGATATGGCTTAATAATTGATTTTTTTCAAGAAACCATATTAATCTGTTATTTAAAATTTTTTCTAGTAGTTCGCATGTATTATTTGTAAGAGAAATTGGTCTATAGGAAAGGGGGTCAGTTTTTGATTTGAAAGGTTTTAATATGGGAATAATTGTTGATTCAGACCAGATTGAAGGAAATTTTTTATTAAGGTAAATGTGATTGAAAATTAATTTTCCTATGTACGGCGAGTTTTTGATAAATATGATTGATATATTATCAGGACTCGATGAAGTGTTTTTTGATTTATCTAGAGCTCTACGAATGGTGTTGAAGAGGAAATAAATAAATTCGTCAACGAGTGTAAAGAAGATTTGTTATTGTGGAAGAGTGCCCCAATAAAACAGGTTTCAACTCCTGTTATCATTTCTGATTTGCATATTAAATTTAAAGGTGAAAGTAAAGTTCTTCCCACATTCTTAGAAACAATTAGAGATTCTGCTAGGTCCAGGAATATTTCCGAAGACATCCTGTTTCGTTCAGCCATTGAGTTATTTGAAGGTAGCGCTTCTAGTTGGTTTAGGAGTGTTAGAGATAATATTAGCAGATATAAGCAGAAAAGGAATGAATCAATAACCATTTATTCAGCAATAATGGAGAATCTTTTTAAACGTTTAGAAATGTACCCATCTGAATCTCAAAAAGTTAAAATTATGAGAAAAAATGTTTTAGTGGATTACATTCCATTAATAGCCCCGCAAGATCTTGCTACCGTTGAATTGTTAGTGACTACAATAAAATGTTTGGAGCAGCATGTCCTGTCCCTGTTGCAGTCTACTAAAGGTTTGCTGGTATTTTACTAGATAACCCAGAAAAATCCAAAGAACAGATTCATGTGCTTGATAAGCCTTGAAACCAGTAGCCCAAAATTTACCAACTTTATTAATAAAAACTACCAAAAAGATTGTGAGTATTGACTCATTTCCCATATACTAGTATTATGGACTCACATTGGCAACCTTTTCATCATCTAAAATATACTCGTATTTAAATGCTTTATTAAATTGTTACTGTATTTGTATTATTATTAATAAATTAATCAATAAATAAAAATAAAAAATAAAAAAAGTTCGCCCGAGCAGGGACTTGAACCCTGGACCCTTGGATTAAAAGTCCAATGCTCTACCGACTGAGCTACCCGGGCCGATACTAAGTATAATCCCAAGCGTGTAATTATTTTAGCGGTATATCTATAGCCCAAGGTTGCATAATATAAAAATAATTTTAGAATATTGTTGCGTTTGATACAAGTATCTAGATTCTTAGTGAATTTAATTATGATAATATATAACCTAAAAAATATGCAAAATAATGTCTGTTATTTTTCACTTATAAACAATATACATATAAACAAATCAAGACCTCGATTTTATTCATTACTGACATTTTTATTGAAAAATCATGCAAAAACTTTCAATTTGAGAGTTATTGTCATTTTCGTTCATTCATTAATATGTGGCAGACAAATATAATTTTAAATAATTATTAATAACTTGCATAAAAAAGTTTCGGGTATGTCGTCATGTCGTCAGTTTTTAAGTGATAGGTACCATTTTTGAGAAGTTTCCATTTGACAGAAATTCAATTCAAATTGAAATTTCCGAATAGATGGATTGATAGGTATAAGTACATGGATTGGTAGAAGAGATTTACGAATACATGGATTGATAGGAGGGAGGGCAGCAACTGAATGGTCACCGAGGTCATCTGAGTTAAATCCGTCTAACTTCTTTTTTGGGGATATCTTAATTCCATGGACGTATAAATAAAAATTAGTTCTGTTGTTTAAAAAACACAATTCGACGACATTGATGTACTTTAAAGATGAATTACAATGTCAATGTCAAAACCAGTTATAGTGTATTTTTATGTATGAGAGAGTAATAAAACAATAAATTATGTATGCAAATCCCTAAACTGTTGATACGGGTGACGCAATGAAAAACAGATATTTGTCAACAAGTTTACAGAAGTATATAGGAAAACAATTTTAAATTGAGTATGACCACCAGGTATAAAGGTTGGAGCAGAATAGAATACAATAGTTGTGAGGGTTACTAATCCCTAAATAAGGTTGCTAGTGTCGGAGTGATGGAGGTTAACAGGTACTAATGAATTTGCAAGAAATGTAAGATATTTATTTTATTGGTTATATATAACCAATAAAAGTTTAATAAGTACCTACCTATTTGCAAAATAAAGTTTAATTCTTTAGATAAAATAAAACGTTTTATTATATCTAAAATGAGTGCATTCCACGAAGTAAGGGTTTCAACAATCAAACATTTAATTCTTTAATTCCAGGAATCTACGACAGTAATTGACTAGATAATTACCTTCTAAACTTATTCCACAGAAAATGTGATAGTGGGTTTTTCCATTTTGTAGGAAGGTCCAAGTGGTGTATTCAGAATTCTTAACAGTTCACTAAAAGTAGGTACTTCAGTTGCAAGGTGCAGTTTATTGTGTATACTAGTGTTATGGAAAATTTGGAAGTGCCGTGTAAACGCCGAAAAATTGGTCCTTTAACACTTAATGAAAAAACATTAATATTTAATTGTTTTAAATCATTTACAGACAAACGTTTATGTGAAAGTGTTGATGAGACCGTTGAGTTAGTTAGCAGCACACTAGGTGTTGGGAAATCTACGATTTACAGAGTTATTAAAGAAGAGAAATGTGGTAGTTTTCAAATGCCACGTAATGCTCCAGGGAAACCAAAATTTCAAATAGAATATCATTTTAAAGAAGGACTTCGACGGAAAGTGCATGAATTCTTCTTTAGACAAGAATTTCCAACATTGGATAAAGTTCTTGTCTCAGTTCGAGATGATAAGGATTACCCAGAAATTTTCTAGGAGAAGACATTTTCTAAGAACCATAAAGGAAATGAGAAACCAAAAAAGAAAAATATTTTATTTTGATGAAACATGGATCAACGAGGGTCATACACCAAATAAATTTTGGCAGGATGAAACTGTTACAAGTCAAAGGCACGCTTTTGTAAATAACTTATCTACTGGTTTAAACCCACCATCAGGAAAGGGACGCAGGCTGATAATAGTACACATTGGCAGTTCAGACGGTTTTGTCGAAGGTGGTTTATTAACTTTTGAATCAACTCGTACCGGTGACTACCATGAAGACATGAACGCTGATGTCTTTCAAGAATAGTTCGAACAAATGATAGATCTTCTTCCTAAGAACTGTGTAATAGTAATGGATAATGCAAGTTATCACTACAGACTTATAGAAGGACTGCCCACAACCAAGTGGTTAAAAAAAGACTTGCAGAATTGGCTGAGTTCAAAAAATATTACGTACCATCCCGGATCTATAAAAAAGGAACTTTATTCGTTGTGTGCCCTTCATAAAGAAAAATTTAAAAAATACGAAATTGATGAAATTGTCAAAAATCGTGGAATGACAGTACTTAGATCCCCACCATATCATTGTGAATTAAACCCGATTGAACTGGTATTGGCACAGGTAAAGAGTGAAGTTTCAAGAAAAAATACCACTTTTAAAATTCATGATGTTAAACAGTTGTTTTTGGAGGCCGTAAATAATGTAAAACCTGAAAACTGGGAAAAGGCAGTAAATCACACTATTAAAGAAGAGGAAAAAATGTGGAAGCTGGACAATATTACTGATAAAATGATCGAGCCAGTTATTATAAATCTTGGTTCTGAAAGTTCATCTTCTGAATCTGATTTGGATTTGTAACAAGTAGCTGTAAGTTTTATATTAATATTTTTATTCATCTAATTAACATACCTTAGACGGTTTTAAAAACTCTTTTTCTCTTTTGTAATTTTTAAAAATTAAAAAAAATGTGAATTTTTTAAGACCCTTTTTAATGTAGGATAGTCAGTTCTAATATAGTGTGTGATAAAAGAGTCACTTTTGTTTACATACACATAACACTTTATAACACTAAAATAATTCATTTATTTTTTACAATTTTATTCAAAGTAATTTTTCAATTAATCTTGAGCACGCCCATGGAGTGGTCGGAGCTACCAGTTAAAATTATGCTTATTACTCTCTCGTTCATAAAAATAAACTATAAAATGGGGAGATTTTAAAATTGTCGTGGACTAAATATACGATTTTAAAACACAATTTCTTGCAATAGAATAAACGTTTCTAAATAAAAAGTTCGCTTGAGATTCATTTAAAATACTAATAGCTTTTCCAAGTATCTAAATGGATAAAATAGTCTCCATTAATCAACTCGAGCTGATAGTTTCCTATAACACTCTGTGTTTCCTAGGAATCAACCAAGTCATTCGAGACGAATCAATCGTGCGCCATTTGCATTTCGCATTCATCATTTTCGACGTGAATTTCGTCTCGGAATTTTGAAATAGCTTCTAAAGTTACGTTAAGTCTCTCCAGTTCCAAGTCAACCTACGGTTATTTACTACAGTTTCCTACTATATCGAATTACCTAAGACAGATCTTTGGACAGATCTGCGCTTGTTATTATTCGCCGTTCGAAAAAATCCGGACTGTTTGCTTAGGGTAACGGAATGTAAATCGGAGAGGAAACTTTGTTTTTGGAAGTTCATGTTTAGATTAAGAGAAGGAGTATTATTGAGATTTGCAGGGGCGTTCCTACGGTTTTAACGAGTAATTGAAGAAACAAAGCTGATAAAAACCAGATACGGCTAATAACCAATTAGATCATTCACAGTAAAGTGTTTTTAGGAACATTGTAACATTTTTTTTATTATTAATATATCAAATTATTTTTAATTCCTTTTACCCCCGTGCGATACGCCGATGATTAGGAATCCCCGTGTTTACGATAGGAAGATAATATTGTAGATACCAAGCTAAAATGGAATTCCCTAATTAAGAAAGGTTTTTAATCCTTCCATCTTAATACTCTGTATGAAAAGAACAAATGCTTTCCGGTATGCAGTTTCCTTTTTATAAATTGGTAATTTTCGTCGAAGGCCCATATCTTTTGACAATAACTGAATCCCAAGTATTGTCTGTTTCTTATGTCCAATTGTTAATACCGATTATTTTACCTCAAACTTTCCAATAGTCGTTAAGGCCTTACCTTCTGAGAAATACATACGACTGTCCGATGATTTTAAGTGGGGGATATAGCTTCTTCTTCTTTTTGCTTGGATAGTTGGTGAAATTTTCAGGGAACCAATTTACTTCTCGGTGGGCTCTTGTTGAGTTAAGGCCAATATCTCGTGTTACGCTTTACGTGGTCGTTTGGTTTATGTTTTCATTCCTGTAACCTTTTTGTTTTTTTTGTAAATTTAGAGTTAAGTGATTTTTGCTATCTTTTGTATTTACTATAGTTTTTGTTCATTATCTTTCCTATGATATCTCGAGATACGCCAAACTATATTTGTATATGATTGCCTTATATATCTTGGTAAAGTATTTTTTTTTTTTTTTTTCATTACATTATAGCTTAATTTTATACATATAGAACACCATTTCATAAATGTGTATTTTTATTACCTGGGTTGCATTTAGCAGCATCCTAATTTTGTGTTTAACATATTGTTATTGTTTTATGCATATATTTTATTTGTCGGCTCCTAACAAGTTCCCTGATAAAATAATAGCTCTGAACAATTACTATCTTTAAATATTACTATGCTTTTGAACTGTAGAAAGATCAGGCTGATTAAGTTTCGTAGGTAAGTAAGTGTAATACTTAATATATTTATTATTTGTTTATATATTGCGTTGACCAGATTTATTTGATAATTTACTGTTGGTATCTTTCCTTGGGTTTGATCTCTGAACCTAAATATCTTTTCTTACCTCTTTTCTTTTCTAAGGTTTTCTTAATTTTCTCCTTAACCCCAAAAAATTTAGTGGCGTCCTGTTTCTATCTTCTCTTATCTTTGGTAATTTTACCCATCTATCTTTTTGTTTATTTCTGTATCTTTTCTAATATCTCTTATCCTATCTCTACCTATTTCTTCCGTTGGATCCATTCCCGGTTCCAAAAGCTAGTTTCGAACCCACGACTCGCTCTCCACCAACCATCTGGCTGCCGTCCGCAGTGTCTCCATTGGTTATCTTTCTAGCACCACCCAAAAAAGATTTCCGAGGTTACAAAATAAAAAAGCGTTTTTACGCATTTCTTCTGAAAAAACGTTTTTCCTAAGAAGAATAACGTTTTTTCAGAAGAAATGTTGATTGACCGTGGTGTCACACAGAGCTGTGACTGTGTGTGCTCCTTTTGGGGATCTTGGTATCTAAAAACCCCCGAAATATCCAGCAGAGAATTCAAATTGACAACCATCCCTTTGAGCAAGTCAAAGAATTCACATATCTTGGGTCGCTAGTAAACGCACCAGACAAGACAAGCGATGAAATAATAAAATGCATAGCAATAGCAAACAGAACTGTTCACGGTCTCCAGAAACATTTAAAAAATAAAAATATAAAACGTGCAGTAAAGCTCAGTATATACAAGACCTTAATAAGACTAGTTTTGATATATGGGGCTGAAACGTAGACCTTATCTCAAAATGATGAAAGACTTCTTGGCATTTTTGAGAGAAAAATTCTTAGAAAGAGTTTTGAGGGCGTAAATGAAAATGGGCTATGGCGTCGAAGATGCAACTGTGAACTCTATCAGTTATACATCGATCCAGATATTGTAAAATTCGTTGAAGTGCAGAGACTTAGATGGGCTTGACACATGCTAGGATGTCAGATCACGAATACACAAAGAGATTACCATTTTTAAAACCAGAGGACACAAGAAGTAGAGGGCGACCACGAAGAAGATGGATTGATGATGTGAAAGAAGAGTTATAGATTCTAAGGGCCAGAAGGTGGAGGGAAGTTGCCAAGAATCGACAGGAGGGGCGACTTGTTTGTGAGCAGCCCAAGATCCACAACGTATTGTCGAGCCACTTATGATGATGATGTTGATGAAGTTATTTATTAATCCTTCTTCTTCATTGACTATCTATTTTCACACCTCTATATATTCCTTTTTTTGTATTTTCCCCTTCCATCTTTTTAAAAGGTCTATTTCTGACTTTATTGGTCCCGTGTTTCGTATACGCATGTAGGTGTAGCCCTGATAACTGTTTTGAAGATTCTAATTTTTGTTTTTTTTTTTTCAGACATATTTGGATTTCAATAAAAATCGTAATGATTCATACTTTTTGCTTTCTTTTGCTATTATTCCTTTTATCTCCCCTTCCTCATGCTCCTTTTCCTCTAGCTTTACATCCAGGTAAGTAAATTTTGAAGTTCTTTAGATTATGCATTCTTATATCTCCAATCCAGGACAAAATCCTGGAAGGATGCCGCATTGACTACCGATATACAAGGTTAATTTACAATACATACAAGAACGCAACTATGTCGGTGAAACTACGTGAAAACACGGATCATATCCTAATCGGTGGAGGAGTCCGACAAAGTGATACCTTATCGCCTAAACTGTTTACCGCAGTACTAGAATATCCTTGTAAAAAACTTAACTGGGACGAGAAAGGCCTGAACATTGACGGTAGAAGATTTGAAATTCGCAGACGACATAGTTTCGTTCTGGGACAATCTCAAGGAGATATGTACAATGCTACATGAACTTCAATTAGTGTGTGTCAGTATGGGTCTTAAAATAAACATCTCTAAAACAAAATTCATGACAAACCTAGTACCTAGCGGAAATATCAATATTGGAGACAACGAAGTAGAGCTGGTGGAAAAATACATATATCTTGGACACGAAATAAAGATCACAAGACACAACCAAACATGCGAACCACAAAGAAAAATAAACCTAGCATGGGCAGCCTATGGAAAACTTTAAAAGCGATATACCAATTTCTTTAAAACGTAAAACATTTGACTAATATGTGTTGCCTGAGATGACCTATGGTGCCGAAACTTTGACATTGCTACAAGTTCTAAAACGATGCAAATAGCTCAGAGGAAAATGGAAAGGTCAATGCTTTCAATGGAAAGATTTAACACGAAGAACAGGAATTACCGATGTCATTTCCCGAATTGCCACACAAATGGTCCGGACACGTCGCCTGAATCAGTGATGAAAGGTGGACGAAGGGATTGCTTGAGTGGAGGCAGAGGTTAGACAAAAGAAGTAGACGAAGATCCCCTACTCGTTGGACTGACGATCTCAAGAAAATATCAAAAAATTGGATGAAAAGTGCTCAAGATAGAGCACAATGGACAAGAGTGAGGGAGACCTATGTCCAGCAGGTGACGATGATGATGATTTATTCAATGTGAAATGGTCATCTTGTTCTTTATCTGTTTCTCCCATTATCATGTATTTTGCCTTTTCCTTGTTTATTAGAAGCCCAAATTTGTTGCGTCAGATCATCTGCGAATGCTATACATTGATGGCTATTTTTGTTTCCTCCATATTTATTTTGCTTTTTTTTTATTGCTCCTTCTAATATCAGATCTAAAGAGAGTCGTTGATAGTAGTCTCTTTATCGTAATCCTTCAGTTGTTTGGAAATCGTTCTTGAAGATGTAACGTTATTGAGATTGGGCAGCTATATTAGAACCAGGCAAAGGAAGGCCCTATCGAAGATGAGACTCGAACAAAGAAAAATATGTTATTTTGGAAGATGCTAAAATGATTTTCTTGGACACAGATCTTATTGCTTAGCAGACTGAGGCTACAAAAATTAATATGAAGGGACATTTAAGACTGATGTCTATAAAAATACCAAGAAATTTTACAGAATCAACGACACTGATCTGGCTGTTATTAAGAAGCAAGGGTTGAAGAGCTCGTTTATAGGATAATGCTACTGTCTTATCCACGTTAAAATTCAGTAAATTAGAGTCGGATAAGATTTTTATTTTAAGTAGATCAGAAGTTATAATTGAATGAAGAGTTGTTATATTAGAGTTCCTCCAGGCAATACTAGTATCATCAGCAAAGAGAAAAATTTTGCCATTGATTTTTAAGTTAGTGATGTCATTTATAAAAATAAGGAAAAGTGGAGGACCCAGTACTGAACCTTGTGGTACTCCACATACAATGCTTTTGTGACTGGAGTCAGTATCATTTGCTCTAACTAGTTGTTTCCAATTCCTCAAGTAAGATTGGAAATAATTCAAAGAAACACAGTAGAAATTTAGTATTTTTATCAAACTGTCGTGATTTACACAATCAAAAGCTTTGGCATAATTACAAAAAATGGTGGCAGTATAAATAATATTGTTTAGGTGCTTGATATACCTCATGTAGTACAGAAAATAGCATCGCTGGTACATTTATTAGATAAAAAGCCGAACTGACTTGTGATAAACTGTTATTTTCAAGGAGAAAGGACATAAGTCGGGTTTTTATAAATATCTCAATAATTTTGGATAGGAGTGGTATTAAGGCAATATGTATATTAGTTGCAGACATTATATTTTTTACCACCCTTATGAAGAGGAATAATAATGGCTATCTTTGGGCACTGTGAAAATAAACCTTTTTCAAAGGAATCTTTAATTAGTGAGACCAGGACACATTTTTTTTGGGAGATTTAAGAAAATTTTTATGGATAGTCCATCAGTACTACAGGAAGAGTTGCTTTTAATACTACTGATCATTTGGATCAGTTCAAATTTATTAACTGGTCTTATAAAGAATGAATTCAGGAGCTTTTTTAAATTGGGAAGATAGCTGATGTTATATTTTTACTCACATTAACGAAGTATTCATTTACATTTTCAGGGTTTGGAAGAGAAAATGTTTGATCTTTGTTAGTTTTATTTCGAAGATCGTTTATTATGTAGAACAAGCGTAGAACAAGCTAATATTGCATATTTTTTTATTTTCAGAATACTTTAAAACTAACTAATAAAAAGTTTCGAAATATTAAAAATAAATTCAATTTTCCCATGCTAATTGATCGGTTGCACCATAATGACTGTACAAATCGGTAAAGTGTTGTTAAAATATTGAAGGGAACAATATATATTTTAAACACTTTTGTGGTTATCGAATTTAACGTGGATTTATTGTTTAGGCGAATCTGTCGACGAGACCGTGTTTTGTTTTAAATTAATTAAGTTATAAATCAATCAAAAACAAATGACCGAGTCGAACGAAACCGAAATATATTTTATTTAAATAATTCCATTTGTTATAGAGAATGGGGCGTTTAAATTATTCACGTTATTTACTAACACGAGGTGAAATGTTACCAATTAGCGACCGGCCATATATAAAAAATCCTGGTCCGCATTTTATTCAATAAAACAGGGTAAATATATATTCAAAAAAAGTATATGGAAAATATAATAGGATAATTCACTAAATTGTTGATTTTATATACGAAATAGTTAGACAAAATGTTTGGAAATATAATATAATATAATAATACGAGGATTATTTAATAATTAGTCATGAAACTTATATCAAAATGCTACGTCTGGTCGACTCTTCTATATGCAGTTGAAACTTGGACCCTTAAAACATCAACCGTAAATAAATTGGAGGCCTTTGAAATGTGGATCTACCGGAGAATAATTAAAATTTCATGGACATCGCATACCTCAAACGAAGAAGTGCTGCATAGAATAGGCAAGGAAAGAGAACTTTTTAACACAGTAAAAGTTAGAAAAACATCATACCTAGGTCACATACTGAGAAATAATAAGTACCAATATGTCCAACTTATAGTGAAAGAAAAAATTGGGGGAAAGAGAGGCCTAGGAAGGAAAAGACTATCGTGGCTCAGAAACATCCGATAATGGACAGGGCTAAATTTTGAACAGCTAATAAGAACAGCTGAAGATAGAGAAGAGTTTAAAATTGTAGTAGCCAACCTCCATTGAGGAGAGGGCACTTTAAGAAGAAGAAGTCATTAAACAATAGATACAGATCAACTGGATCCAGATTTAATTAATTCATTGAATCTCAATTTGGTGACCAGACCTGTCTCTCGTACATTTGCTGGCAAATAATTTCAATGAACAACATAACAACACACAACAAACAAATAATGGCTCTTGTCAGAGTCAGTTGACAATCGGACCAACAATTCGAGTATGCCAAATGAATATTGAAGGCATCAGCCGAAGCAAGAGCTCAGAGCTCAAGAGCAAGAATATCTCAGCAAGCTACTGGCAAAAAACAAAATTGCTTTGCAGATGACCTACAATTAAAAAATCGTGGCCAAATCTATGGATACACACTAATAGCTTCAATCAACCACGCTCAGTACGGTATCGCGACTTATTGTAGAGCAGACATCAAACATTACAGCACATGTCACTCTTACTCGACACAAGAGATTTTTATACTTGCTGTGAAAGTAGACGAAATAATTCGAGTCAATATATACAAACCACCGAATGCTGAATGGCCACAAAACGTACTTCCTACATTTTCTCACCCGACAATATCCACTGGAGACTTTAACAGCCACCATACTACATGGGGATATAACCAATGTAACCAATAGGGAGAACAAATCACCGAATGGGCTGAGTTTCACTATCTCATAATTTTGCAAAAGATGCAAAAGAGAAACCCACTTTCGATTCTGCAAGATGGCAAAAGGGCTACAATCCCGATAACACGTTTATATCTTCCAGCGAAAGGGGGTCAAAAAACGACTTTAAGAACGCCAAAAGGGAAGTTCTCGATAACTTTTCTAGATCCTAACCTAGAACAATAATTACAACATTGAGCACCACCATCCACATTATAAATACAATCCCTTTGCCAAGATGGAATTTCCAAAAAGCAATGTGGGAAGAGTTTAAATTCCAAGAAAGTGATATAAGACATGTCAAACCAGAGGTCCAAAATTATGAAAGATTTGCATCACTAATGATTGGCTGTGCCAAAAAGCACATCCCACGTGGAGTTACCAAATCCTAAATCCCATGCTGGAACGACGAATGTAAAAAACTACTTGATTAGTATGAGAAATCTGGAGATCCTGAAGTCGGTGAACAACTCTTAGAAACCTTAAACTCCGCGAGAACCATAAGGTGGAGGGAAACTAGAAACCTTCTAAGGAAACTAGACTGTGGAACAAACAATGATACAGCAAACTCTACAGCCCCAAAACCGAAAGACATAAGCAAACGCATAGCGAACCTTTCAAAACCATTAATAGAAAAAAAATCATAAAAGAGAAGTTAGATTTCAGTTTTAAAGAAGCCAAAATTGCTCAACAACAAAGTCTAGCAATAATGAAGCCTATCGAGCCAGAAGAATTTGCAGAAGTTCTAAAATTAATAAAATGCCGCAAAGTCGCAGGAGCTGACAACATTTATCCTGAATTTATAAAACACATTGGCCCAAATACCAGTAAGTGGCTTCTTGAATTTTACAAACAAATATTGACTAAGCAGAAGTTTCCAAAATCCTTCAAAAAAAGTAAGACCTACAGACCAATCGCTCTTTTAAGCGTCTGCTATACGATATTTGAGAGGATAATACGAGATAATTTTACCTTGCAAAGCCAAATATTCCTCAAGAACAAGCTGGATCATGCCAGAAAGAAGCTGTGGCGATCAAGCAACATTTATTGACAACGGATTTCTGGATTCAGGCCAACTGGATCCAGCTTTAATTACAAAAATATGCCAATTGTGTAGTGTAATTTCTGTCTTACCTGCCAGGAATTTGGCATATGACTGTTTGGATTTATCTATATAGGGTTCTGAAATTAATTTTATTAGTTTCGATTTCTACTTCGAAAATGGTTCTCAAAATAAAAAAAACATTAATTTTTTGTAATGAGGGAGGACTTAACGTAAATTAAATACCAAAAACATTTAGTCAGCAGGCGTTGTATACTTGATAAACAAATATATTAAAATACTTACCCAGATTGTTTTAATAAGTTTAGAGCCGCTTACCTGCAACAAAAATGGTATAAATAATGCTAACTAATTGGAACTACATAGTCTTGTACAAAAAACATAATTAGAAATAAAAACCTATTCAAATATTTGTTAAAAGCTATTTATCTCATCTCACATACTGAAAATAAAAACTTTTCTCGAAAATGATTGTAAAAAATAAAGGCCTAACCAAATTGACATGCATATACATGCAACTATGGACATGTAGAAGTAAAAGATTCCATGGCCTCCTTAAATTACGTTCTATTTTCGGTAGTTCTATAAAAGCCGTTGATGCAATTATTGAATAAGTTCTATCGAATATTAACCTTTCCGGATTACTCAGCTATACGAAAAAGATTATTTTGCTTCTGTAAATTGAGTAAAATAAATCAAAATTCAAGACTGCTAACTTCTTGCTTCAGTTGGAACATTTTTCTGTTAAATCTGCTGAAAATATACCATTTTTAAAAAGAAATTTAAAAAGCTTTGGGTATAATCTGCGACGTATATGAGGTATAAATGATCTACTATCCCCGATTAGTATTTTTAACGAATTTTAATTAAGTAAATTGTTCATGGTCACTGACTATCCGATTCTAGACCCTCTGAATCAACTCCGAAGCCAGTAAATCACCCTATCAAACACAAAAATCAGCGAAATAAACTCCCGAATTCGTCGTTAGCGTATTTTTTGTCGCCAGCATAGCATTTTAAAGAGGTGAAAATTTCGTTTTATTAAATTAGGTGGGGCGATAAGCCCCCCTGGTCGCACAAAAAGGCACTTATCTCTCCTTTCTGGGAGAATAGCTTCGAAAGTCGTTATGTGGAGGAACTAATTGTACATTTTCACTTGTTATCCATTCATCTGCAGAAAGCAGAAAGCAGGCACCATACTCACGGTCCGAGTGCGACTTTAAAACTACCTGACGTCAGGGGCGGCCCATATTTTTGGCATAAATAGGCAAAATTATATAATTTTATATTATTATTTGCAAAAATTTTTACCCATGTCGCTTCCAACATTTATTAATATCCCATAATAAGTACATGTTTCATTTACATAAATAGTGAATTAAATTTGCCAAGATGGACGAATTTTATGAAGCAATACGGTAAATATTTGGCCAAATTAAAGAGATACAGCTAATAATCGTGGGGGATTGGAGTTGAAGAATATAAAGAGGAATGAGATGTACGTAGAGTTCAGGAAAAAAAGACAAATACAAATGAAATAAGGGTTATTGAGTTTATAACGACACACAATTTTAAAATAGAAAATAATTTCTGAGTACAAAATTTTATTGATAAATACAATGTAACAGATGTATGTAATGTAACAGAAGTTGTACGCAGAAGATACAACTTGAAGAATTAATAACATTCAAAACTGAATGATATGCAGAAATAAGCAAACAGTCTAGGGTGGTAACAGCTCAACTAAGCAAAAGATCTGAAAAAACACGAAGAAAGTAAGCACTATTAACAAAATAAGGATAATAGTAATAAGAAGATTGGAAGAATTTCTATCCATCTTTGTAACTTATCTTCAATGACAGTCAAAATCTAGCCTTCAATGCCTGTATTGCGTTGTTTTCTAGTGCTCTGTAGCATGTGGAGGACCCGGAGATTATTAATCAAGTTCTTGGAGAGGTGAAGGAGGAGGAAGAAGTGAATGTTCCTGTGCATACAATAGAAATGGTTAAAGAGAAAAAAGGGAATATTTAAAAATGTGCTCATGTTATGTCATGTTACATGTTTCTGTACATCGTTTAAATTTTTTGTGCATATGGAACTCGTTATGTTTGCGTTGTAGTCTTTCAATTTCCGTACATTTTTCCGCCAGATATGCTTCTTTTGCACCTTTTATCTTCTTTAGTATAGTCTTATTCAACTCTTTGTATTCGTTATCATTTCTACCTTTTGATTTTCTTCGCTCTTCGATCATCTGCAATATTTTATTTGTCGTGTATTGTTGCTTCTTTTCTCTTTTTCATATATATTTATATATTTTTTCTTTAATTTTAGAATTTGGTTTCTTATGATTTTCCCTTTCCATGTATAAAAGCCTTCTTGGGAGTAATTTAAAAAGTGTATTCGTTATAACCATATCCGTCTTTTGGCAAAATTGGATTATTCTTTTTCCTCTTTCGTTTCTTATGCCAATACCATATGACTCAACGACATTCTCGACTGTTTTTTGGTTAGCTTTAGAAAGTCTTCTAGAGTCTAATCGAAATTTTCTATTTCTTCTTTAGTAGATTCTGATGTCGATTTGTAGACCTAAATGATGTTTATATTAGAGGGACTTGAGTTCATTTTCAATAGCACAAATCCTATTACTGCTTTAGCCATTTTTCTTTTTTGCTATGATCGCTACGCAATTTCTGTTTCTTGTTGTGTCGTCTCCAGAATGATAGATATGGTGTTGATGTATAATTCTTAATCCAGAATTTGGCCATCGAACTTCGCTGCATCATAAAATATCTATATTCAGGTGAGTCATTACTTGAATACTATTTGCTGTGTTGCCTGCTTGGTACATGCATAGAATGTTCTACGTACCGATCCTTTTAATTTTTGGGACATTATTGGCTGACCGAGGGATTCTTAGCACCTTCTCCTCACTTAAGGGGTGCCCGGGACTGAGGGTTAAGGGGTGTCCGGACTGATGACTGTTTGTTTTGGATTTTTAGCCATTGTGGTGTATTGGTGTTATCCTTACGAATCTTTAATGTTGTAGTCATCCCGTGGCTTATGTGACATATCAATGCCGTTAGCTAATTTAGCTCTTCTACCTTTGGAGTCAATTTCTCAGCTCCAGGGCAATGAAGTGCCCCTACCACATGTCAGTTCTTCCACCTGTAGCTGTTGACCAACAAATGGGGGATTACTTTTATCGGTTATCGTTCGATTACTTCGGAAAAATTTTGGAAAATTATAATAGAAAACGCGAATATGATATGTGAAATAGTAAATAAAAATCAACGAAATAATGATAAAGTACAAGATCGCGTACAAGTGAAAGTAAAAAAAAAAAGAAGGAAAACATATGTATAAACAAAAAAAGAACAAGACAAGATAATCCAAGTGGAAAGAGATAAGATAAATGATAGGAACATTTTGGAAAAAACTTTTGCCAAAAGAATGGAGTATTCTGAAATAAAATCTAAATATAGAAAAAAAATGGAAATAAATAGGAAGATTAGAAGACCGGAAAAAAACCAACTAAAAACTAAAAGCAGACGAAATAATAATATGGCAGAAAAACTATGAAAATAAATATAAATTGCATAGTGGACATCAAAACAAGAGAAAAGAGAGACACCAACAAACTAAGATGGTCAAAAAATAAATACAGAGCAATAAGAACAAATTAATTGAATATTAAAATTAGGAAAGATGATTCGAATAATATAGTTCCAGAAATAATTAAATATATGAAAAAGGAAGAGTAAGTATGGCTGCTCAGATTATTGATTAATGCATGGAGAAGGTAAAAATACCTTCAAAATGGAAACAAAATATCATATTTCCAATATATCAAAAAAAGAGGGACTATTTTACACCAATAATATACGTGGTATTATCGGTGGTATCGTCATTATAAATTGAAATTATTCCAGAAGCTGCTAATAATAGAACAATACTGCAGTTTCTTCTATAGATAACTCTGCCTGTATTAGCTGGGATCCAACGTCGCGTTGGCTGAGTTTCCAAGTTGGCGTGTCGAAATGCGCTGGTCCGTTCCCAAGACACGTGGGGTATATATTAATTACACGCCAACGTCCGAGCTCCTTTAAACCGCATTGATTTACCAAAAAATCACGGGACTCACCGCACCGCCTGAAGATCGCTAAATCTGCACTACTCCACGGCGTGTGAACTGGAAAGTTTGCAGCGATGACTGCTACTGACTGCTGTTTGATCCCGGCTGTAGTGTTGAAAGATTCGAGAAGCTTTAGAGCAGCGCAGTCAGTACAAAACCAGGATAATAACTTAGGATTTGGGAGTCAAGCCGGAAATATTTCCGGTCAAAATAAATCTGTTAACAGAACCGATCAGAAATTATTTTAAGACCATCTTAGAAGATCTCGAGACAAGTTTTGATATAAATATGCCATTTAATATTTTCTAGTAATTGTATGATATGTATACCACGAAGTGTAACCATGGAATCTGGGAATCTGAATTGAGAGGTGATATAGAAGGATTCTGAAGATCTCATGGGTGAATCCCTTAAGAACTTTGAAGCCTTTGGAAGAGTGAGTAAAGAAAAAGAAGTAGAAAAGGCAATGAAGATAGTTAATTGCAATATCTCCTTATCGGTGGTGTCACTCATGAAGAAGATTAATATGATAAGTTTCATTTCTTCTCCTAATTAGCGCTCTATATATTATATATACATTCCGATTTTCTTGTACTAAATTTTAAATATTTTTCTCTTCATTAGTGCTTGGTTATATTAACGAAGAAATCTTGCGTGCGCCTATGGTTGGGACGCTACCCTCTTGCCTTCCCAACGTTCATCATGTCATCCGAAATAGGGAAGACCCCCCGGGGGTTGTAAACCAGCATTTTAGACACACTTACTTGGGCATTATTTCAAAAGACGTTTTGAAAAATTAGTTTTTTGTTTCGTTTCAACGCGGTCATATATATTTTTTTCGATATTTGGCAGGTAAAAATTTTGTGGCCCAAGACAAAATTTTTATGGGGATACCTACTTCTAGGAAGCGGTTCAATGTTTTATGGATGCTGGGCTTTATTTTGAGGTGGTAGTAAATTAAAACAATTGTCAAAATGTTAACAAGCCTTGCTGTCTAAAATAATTAAAAGATATTAATTTTAAAATGTTTGATATCTTTTTTAAATTTCGAAATATTTTACCAAAAAGGCGAACTCTTAAATCATCCTCTCAAGCATCCTCATCCTTTTCATTTGTTAATGTAAAAAATAGAAGTAGAAATCCCAAATATAATAAAAGACTATATCTTGTTTTTTATGTTCTTATCATATTTTTTATATGTCCAACTAAGATTATAATCTAGAAATTTTTTAATAATTACTTTTTTGCCATATGTTCTCTTTCCTTCGTTATATCTTTCATATATTATAATCGTTTCGTCCTTAATCGTATTTCCTTATTTGTGAAACTGATCTCCGACCTATTAATTGTCTCGTTTTTATTATTATTCTGATATAATTTTACTTCAGCATAAATTTATTTATCTGTGTTAATTCTTTTGTTCAAACAAAATAGTTAAAGGGATGTTAAAAGGATATGTTCAACGATGTACAAACTATAAAACCATAAAACTTGTTTTTCTTCCAGTTCTGTGTACTTTCAGAACTTTAGGGTAAACAGGTAATCTTTTTTCATCCCTATATTAGCCCTTTAAATAAACTGACTTGTAGTGCATCTACTGACTTTAAACAACAAGCCCAGTTGCAAAAAGAACGAAACTAGTGAAATACAGATCTCTTATCAAGCCCATCCTCACCTATGCGTCGGAAACATGGACGATGATAAAGAGCGATGAAGAACGTTTAAGATGAGGAGTACAGGAGGGTGGATTGTGGCGTAGACGCTATAATTTCGAACTTGTATGGAAAACTTGATATGATTAGGTCCATCAAAATAAACCGGTTGCGGTGGTTAGGTCACATAGAGAGAATAAATGAGATGGAGCCGCCAAAACATATTTATAACCAAAGAATAGATGGGGTGAGAAAGAGAGGCAGGCGCAGAGCACGATTTAAGGATCAGGTGGAGGAAGACTTGAGAATGTTGGGAATATGAAACTGGAAAGCCAAGGCGAAGAATAGGAGAGAATGGAGACTATCCTTGAGCAGGCCAATTTAAATTAATCAGAGTCTGAGAAGCTACATGTGCTGCTGTCTTCGTCTGGATTTATTATTATGGGTTCGATATGGTTCTCTATTATATTGTCCAACTTCCAAATTTTGGACTCGACTTTTTATTGAACTTGTCGCACACATTTCTGCGACGTAGTTGGACTAACATTATTTATTGCATCATAAAAAATATTTTTCATATCTGCAAATTTAAAAGTAGTGTTTTGGCTGCTACATAATTTTTTACTTCTGCCCAGATGAGCTCAATTGGATTGAGCTCACAATGGTATAGTGGCAGCCTTAAGACTATTTTGTTTTGGCTTTTTGCCATCCTATCAATGATATCTTTATGACATTCTCCCTTATGTTCCTTAACGATAGCCAGCAGTTGCTTCATGGAGTCGTTAAACCCTATATTTTTTATTTCAGCGATGTCAGCTTTACTAGAAGCAGAAGTTTCTGAAATGATAAGAAGCGTTGTCCAACACAATGATGGAGTTGTCTTCTAATCGAGGCAGTACATTTTTGAACCAATTTTCGGAAGATTTCCGGTCCATCTCTTCATGGTAGTCAAATTTATTTCTTTCAATAATTAAAAAAAATTAGTTCTTTCAAAGTTGGGCAACACCGGATCTTCATTAACAACCCTTCACTATACTCATCCGAAAGTCAATAAATAAAAGAAGAAAATCTAGATGTTATACAACAAGCTTGTGTTTACCTGACATCACTATACTCATCCGAAAGTCAATAAATAAAAGAAGCAGATCTAGATGTTATACAACAAGCTTGTGTTTACCTGACATATGGATCAAACCACTCCGAATGAAAAACAAGTAAACAACTAAACAGATAAACGAGTTACAGAAGTTAATTTTCAAATCAAAGGTCAGATTAGTCATTAGCAAAAAATATATTGTGGCGAATTAAACAAACAATGAACTATTACGAGATAATTAATAATAATTAAATAAATATCAACTGTATCTCCTTCGATAGGTTGAAACCAAATTATAAATGGTTGCAATAAAGAATCAAAACAATGTATAGGTTAAGGTCATGTATAAGTTAAGGTATAGGTTAAGGTATATGTTAAGGTATAGGTTAAGGTACAAGTTAAGGTGTAGGTTAAGGTATAGGTTAAGGTATAGGTTAAGGTATAGGTTAAGGCATGATACTATGAATAACAATATAGGATCTTCCCGTAGCCCAAAATCGGTCGTGTTCGCGCATGCCGTCATTGGAGAGTGGAATTTGAATTCTTGTTTAAGTTAAATGGGATTTGTATGCATTCTGTGATGAAATTACTGGACGAAAATAAGTTAAGAAGTTCAATAATTACAATAATTGTACACATAAGGATATCTCCAAACTATTTATTAAAGATTATTTATTGACACATACAAAAAACTGACATTTCGAACGTGCAACTCTACAATGACGTCAAGACTTATGCGCAATATCTTATCTTCTTATCCTAATATCATGGGTTAAGGTATATGTTAAGTTAAGTTAAGGGTGGACTTGCCCGCAACTTCCTTACACTGTTTTATGAAACAATGAACAAAATATATTCAATATGTGTGTATTGGTTTATTTTCGACTTACATCTGTTCCATTCCAGATCCATTCCCCGATCAGTGCTATAGGCATCGTAGGACTAAAGGGAGGGCAAATGTATCGATTAATTTATTTAGTCAATCATATTTGAATTTAAATATATATTATCCATATTGATTATGGGAACAACAAGATAGGGAACATTTTCATCATCATCATCAGTGGTGCTACAGCTCTAGTTGAGCCTTGACCTTCCCCAGTCTATTTCGCCAGTCGTTTCTGTTCATCGCCAACCGTTGCCAATTTGCCGCGCCGATTTTCCTTGCGTCCTCGTCCACACCGTCCCTCCATCTCAGTCGTGGTCTGCCTCTACTCCTATTTCCCACTGGGACCGATAATAGAGTTCGTCTGGGTGGGTAATTTTCATTTGCTCTTGACACATGTCCAGCCCATCTAAGCCTACCTATTTTTATGAAAGATATTACATCTCTACCATTTACTATTTTTTTATACTTCTCGTAAAATTCGAAATTATATCGCGTTCTCCAAATACCATTCTCACAGAATGCGCCCATTATTCTTCTTAGTATCTTCCTTTCGAAGACGAGCAGAAGATTTGCGTCTGTTTTGGAGATGGTCCATGTTTCTGACCCATATGTCAGCACTGGTAGGATGAGTGTTTGATATATTATTAGTTTGGTTTTCTGGCTTAAATTTCTGTTTTTTAGCTGCTTGCTTAGTCCAAAATAACATTTGTTTGCTAGCAGTACCCTCCGTTTAACTTCTTCAGATGTGTCATTATCGTTTGTTATGAGAGAACCCCTCCACACGGATAGGGAACATTTTATTGTCTTAAATTTTAGCTACTGTATTTTCACGTTGGCTTCTAAATTAAGCGTCACAATTACTTTTTTTAAAGCAACTGGACGTCAGGTGTTAACTTTTCCAGTAACTGTTTAGCATTTTTTTTAAATATTTTAAACGAATTCTCTAATAGATTTTCACATGGTTCCAAAAGCTTGCTATATAATTAAATGTTTGCTGTAGACGAACCGTTTGTCATCTTATCCCAAAAGTTGTAATGACGGTGCATAAAAAGACGAATAGTTCTTCTCTATTATTAAATTAATTACAGGCCTACTCGTTTCTTTTCAGAGCGAACTTAAGAACCCGTTTCCCGCTACTATTTCTAAGAGATAGTTTTATGGGCCACTTATAGCGTCAGATTATTGCAGCTGATTATTTTTAATGAGAGAACTTTATGACATATTGCCTTATAAATTTTGGAATTAAGCCTGAACACCCGATGGCTGCTTTTTATTTTCTCGTGAAAGATGTACTCTTCAAATAACTTCACACACATCTTTCGTAATATTTGTGCTCTAAGTTAGTAGGTTATATATTGTTATGATATGTAAAATCGAGAAAAATATTGGTTTGATTAAAATATTTCAAAGTTCAAAAACATTAAAATAATTCAGATAAGTAGGATAATAACCAACAAACATTTCGAAGAAGGAAAGTTTTTAAATTCTTGGATTACCTGTATTAAACAAAATGTAAGCTATGCATAAATTATTTCTTTTGTTATACTATACTTGAGTGATCCGCATAATTTTAAGTGAAATCCAAAGACAATTGACCCGGGTTTTTCCAAATACATTAAGGCAGTGATTAAAGACAATAGAAGAGATTTTAGAAAGAGGTTTTTGTTAGTTTTTAAGAATTGTAGAAAAATATTATTTGTAAATAAGTTTTAGGAAATTTTATAATTATAGGTAAAAAGTTGTTTGTTATCGAAATGAAAAAATGGGGAAATTGTGACGAGTTTGGATTGGCGGAGATTGAAAAAGGTGGGATAGGTATGTAGGAATGAAAGTTTAGCTAGATTTAGGAGAGAGAAAAGATAATCAGTTGGTTTCCAAGGGTGCAAGGCGAACGGCCGTTGTTCTCGGGTAGTTTCCCAGAGGTAGGAAGCAGTAGCAGTGAAAGTTTGTGAGTTTTCGTGTAGTTAGTGTATCTGACAGAAGCTGATCCAGTAAAATATTGTAAGTCATATTTTTCTACTTATATTCCAAGAGTCACTGTTCAGGCCAACGAGAGATTCAGTTTATCGTAAAGAAAAGATATTCCAAGAGTCATTTTTCACTCAGGCCAACGAGAGATTCAGTTTATTGAGAGAAGAAGAAGCTAGCATAATTTGAACGATTCGTGCATTTGAAGGAGATCATTAAGGACGAGATACTTGCAATAATTTATTGTAAGATTGCTGATCACTTAGGGAGCGGCCACGAGTAAATAGTATAGTCTACAAATAACAAGGATTTGGACCACTCATCATCAGAGAGAGATAGTTTTGTTTTCTGCAGTTTTTCTTTCATTGATAACACAATTTTTACACTTAATTTAGAAAGGATATAAATATTTTGATTAGGAGAGTTAGAATAGTTTGGGATTTTGAGATTTCAATTAATATTGTTTGTACCATTAATTTTGATTGTTCACGTACGTAGAACAAAATTTTGAGAATCATTATATGAGATTTTGTTTATGGAAAACTTTTGAGTGTGAATTATTTCATTATTTTTATTTCAATATATAGTGTTAGATCATATGTGTTTTTTATTATTCCGGTATTCTTTGGACCTTACCTTTCACATGTAATAGCATAGATATTGAAGCACGAATTTAACCCTGAGATAAAAGAATTAAAAATTTTGATATAGTCATAATCATATCATTTAAATAATTTTAATTAATCAAAAAAATTAATTAGCTAATTATTGCTTGGCGCACCAAGACTTTAAATATCACAATAATATATATGGAAATTATGAGGATGCAAATGTAGCTATCGACAAAGAGGATAGACAAACATAAGTGGCTATCAGTATTTTCTTCTATCAAATGAAATTGAAAATGAAGATTCTGTTATAACCACTCTTATGAAGATGAGATAAATACAAAACCATCTCTTGCTGAATTGAATTTTGCAACTTATGTGCTATAAACGAAAATGTATAAATTACGTATATGCCGGAAGGATACAAGAGAAATTACCTATTGACGAATACGAACTCATTGGATTTAAATCACTGGATGAAACCCATAGACATTTTAAAGTTGTGGAGGCCCAGGTTTTTAATGCTCCTTTCGCTGATATCTTAGCAATTCTGAAGATCCCATAGGTTGAAACAAATGAAACAGCAACGAAATGCATATTTCCTGGCAGAGTTAATTTAATGTTAAAGAAAAATTATTTATTTTGTTTGCCTTTCATAATATATTCTTTTGACTTTTTTTACCATTTTATATTGTTTTACTAATTTGCTAAAAGGTTTTTTTACCCTCAATAAAGTATTAGCTACTTCTAGAATCATTTATTATATTCTAATTAGCCTGTAGCAGGTACCAAAGACACCCTCCAAATTAATAATTGGCTTGCCAAATATTAAAAAATTGTAACAATAAAACACTGAAAACTTTGTTTTCAAACTTCCACAAAAGTTATTTTAAATCTTATCACTACAGCTGTTTCCGCTGATTGCCTTTCTCAAGTGATCTATTTTTGGCTTGGGTTTACAAATTTATAGTCTCTAATGAAATAGGTTGAGGAGGGGAGAACTGTTTGTCTCAAGTTGGTTATTCAAAATTATATCTGTGTTTTTTAATTTGTTAATTTCCATAGATTCTAACAAAGATAGCTTAAGGCCTTTATTTTGAATGTGAAGAATTTTAAATTTGTCATTAAAAGAATGATTATGATCTAGAAGGGAAGTGCGTCTGTCGAATCTGTTTTTCTATTCTTGAAAGCCCTTTTATGTTCTGCTATTCGTTTATCAAAGTTTCTACCAGTTTGACCGATGTAAGTTTTTGGGCAGTCGCCACATTGAAGTTTGTACCCACCACTATTTAAGTGTTTTTTATTTTGGCTCTTGTTATTTTTAATATATTTGCCTAGGTTGTTATTTGTTCGGAAAGCTGGTGCTATTCCTTTCTTTTTTATGTGTTTGGCAATTTTTGTTGTTATTTTGAATGTATATGTAATCGAGCAGAAGGTACTGGGTTTTTTCTCTGGTGGTGGAAATACTAATTTCCTAAAAGACTTACTCCTTAAAAACCACACAAGAATAGTATTTCCACCTTAAGGCCTTAAGCTATCTTTGTTAGAATCTATGGAAATCAACAAATTAAAAAACACAGATAATATTTTGAATGACCAACTTGAGATAAACAGTTCTCCCCTCCTCAACCTATTTCATTAGAGACTATAAATTTGTAAACTCAAGCCAAAAATAGATCACTTGAGAAAGGCAATCAGCCGAAACACTGTAGTGATAAGATTTAAAATAAATTTTGTGGAAGTTTGAAAACAAAGTTTTCAGTGTTTTATTGTTACATAAAATGAATTTATATCAAGTAACGGTCGAATCCATCAATTATTAAAAAATTGGTTGACATTGATATTACTACAGCTTTTATGCATCGGCTAAGCTATTTCAAAATGGAGTATCAAAGTTACCCCACATCAATGGGTGACTTTGATATACACTTTTTTACTTTTTTTTAGAAAATTATCAATTTGGAAACATGCGTACTATCAATTTAAATTAAATAAATATAAAATGCATCCCAATGGTGACTTTTCCACATTCTTGGGATGACCCATTCAAAAGTTACGCTACAAAATACGGAAAAAATTAACTGTCACCCCGTTCTACGATAATGTTTATTATAAACTATATTTATGAGTAAATGAAATCTTAAAATGATCTCATAGCAATTTGGTGGTTAAATTGAACACCACTCACGTAAAACACTCTGTTCTATCAAATTTCTATATTTGTCTCACAACTGTACTCTTTGGTTTGCTACATTACTATTTCTAAACAATAGTAGTGTCGAATGTAATTACCTCGAAACAAACTTCATTTAGGAGAGTTAAAATAAAAGATCACCGAAGTTTATCATCATAGAGCACGCTCCGAGGAGAAATTCCGACTACAAATTCCATCCTCATTAATCTGGTGAAATGTGACCACTTCAAACGTATTTGTATTTATATTTGAACCTCGAGCTTGAAGTCTAACTTCCTGTGTTAATGCCTCCACCTACTAAATATTCATATATTCGCAGTGTATTCATCAAAACTGCTTGCTTTAGAAGAACGGCCAACAATACATGAATAATTCCGTATATACGGACTGTTATGAATAACTTCTGACGTTTTCAAGTCAATTTTATCGAGATTTAAAGGATCCCTAAGCTCGGTTAGACGCCAGCGACCGTTTTTGTGTATGCGTAGGATTACGCTTACACTAAATGAGTTAAAAGTTAATCTTAATTAAATTTATTGGGCAATATATAAATTTTATGTGAAAACAATAAGTAAATAGGCATTTTTAAAAAAGCACTACCAAAAAGAATGCGAAAATAGTCGTTGCACAAACTGAAACAGAAAAGAATAATAATAGTTATGGAGTATGATATTAATGATACTAGAGAATGCATGGAATTTCAATAATTCTAGATATTTTTACGGTTATAAAGATACTCACTCCTATTGCAATTCGCTAAAAATAATAAACGAAAAGTTTTGAGAAAATTGGAGATAATTTATTACAATTATTAATTTATTATAACTTTTGTTTACTGGTTTTTCTAAGTAAATACGATATTGTTTTATTAGCATCCTTATTTATTGTTTAGGAACTTTAAGTAGTTATATCCACATAAATTATCTTATGTATATTTATATACAGATTGAACGAAAAAAAATCGGAACATAGGAAATATTATGTATTTCGGCTCAATTCTGCTGTAGGTGGTTGACCCACAAAAGATTGTCAAATAATTATATTATAAAAATCCAATACTTCAGCGGGCTGCTGAATTCTGAAATCATAAAAATTGAAAGTTACACATAAATTTACGATTTTATTATGCTGTCAAACCACTTATAGTCCAGGAAATGAAGCATTTCACCTCGCAATTTTTTCGTCCTGCGTGGATTGACTTGAAATTTTAACAGAAGGTAGGTAACAGCCAAGGATCAAAATCTATATCGAACCAAAATGCGCCAAAGTCTTGGGGGTGGTTGCCACCCCATCTCGGGGGTGAAAATTTTTTTTTACGTTTTAACTACAGGTTTCGATTAAAACAGTGATTCTAAACAAAAAATTTTCTAAGATGTAATTGATGACGAATAAAATTAATGTTTTAATTGTTTTACATATAAATGTAACTATTTTCAACTATTTATGTAAATGTATAAGAATATATGGTGCCTTTTTATGTTGTTACATTTTTTTGTATTTAATTCTACTTTTTTAAATTTATATCTATTAAATTAGTTTATAAAAACTGCAATTATGTAAAGGGTGATTTTCAAAAGTTGAAAAGTTGCAAAATTTTGTCAAAAAATTGTTTTCACCTATAGCACTCATAACAATTGATTTTTAAGGGTTGAAAATGTATGAAATTGTATTTTAAAGTATAAAAAAATCACTATTTAACTAATCCAAACTAAATTTCACTCATCTTAAAATTTGTAATGTTATTTTACAATTTTAGAAAATTAGGGGTTTTCATTCCCCCATTAAGTTTTTACCCTTAAGAACAATCAGGGTTCATCGGCATGACATAAACTATAAAGCAGAGGGTGAGTTGAGCTTAATTCCAAATTTTTATGCAAATCGTTCCAAGGCGAAATCATTTTCTTCACATTACTACTTTTTTTACATTAATCTCTAACAAGGGTCGCTTTTTAAGGGTTGAAATATGATGGAACTTTATTCAAAAGCACGAAACTATCATTATTTAATTAATTCAAACCAAATTTTACCCATCTTCTGGTTTAATATGTTATTTTATAATTTTTGACAATTAGGGGTAGTTTTCACCCCTAAAAACAATCAGGGTTCGTCGACATGACATAAACTATAAAGCAGTGGGTGAATTGAGCTTAAATCCAAATTTTTTTCCAAATCGATCCAAGGCGAAATCATTTTTTAAAATTAATAATTTTTTAAAATCATGAATGTGTTGCTTGTGTGAGTCCATTTCAAATAGGTAACTATCAGACGACCGGTTTCGCTTTCTACAATATGCAAAGCATCTTCAGGTCTCGATACAAAGTTAAACAAATACTGAAATGATAAAAACCCATATTAGGGTGTTGTCTAATAAAGATAAACCAATTAGATGTTATAAATTACAATAATTATGCCAATATTACATGTCTGTGGTTTTATTTAAATGATTGAGTTGAATAAAAGGTATATAAAATTTTTTAAAAAATGTTAAAAAGACAAGGTAAGGCCCACAAATTGTTATAATTTTTTTACATTAATCTCTAACAAGGGTTGCTTTTTAAGGGTTGAAATATGATAGAACTCTATTCAAAAGTATAAAATAATTATTATTTAACTAATTCAAACCAAATCTTACCCATATTCAGGTTTAATATGTTATTTTATAATTTTTGACAATTAGGGTTAGTTTTTACCCCTAAAACCGTTCAGAGCACTTTGGTTAGATATAGATTTTAATCCTTGGGCTATCACCTACCTTCTGTTAAAATTTCAACTCAATCCATGCAGGACGAAAAAATTGCGAAGTTTTAACTTTTTTCGAGCTTCATTTCCTGAACTATTATCGCTTCCTTTACGCAAACAACATTGTTGCGAGACAGATAGTTGAACGATATTTTATACAATGTCTATACCCAGGTATGGATTTATTTTTGTCCAAGTTTTATATTGGTCCACTATTTCAAATGCAGTTCAAACAGACATATATTAAATTGTATGATTCGTTTTAAATTCGTTCAATCTTTATGTAGCTAATAACCTCAGAGGTTGATGCGACTATTTCGTCAAATAAAAAAAAAATTTAAACTACATTCATTTTACATATTCCCAATTGTCAACAAACTCACGTGAAAGTCATACAGGGTCGTATTTAGGTGATCATATAATTTTTAAAAATATTTACTTTTGAAACTATTAGTGTAAGAATTTCTTGAAATTTATTCATTGTGAGCAAAATTTAATCGTCCATTAAAGAAAAATGTGCTAAAATAAAATATTCATTAACTGAGAGATACGTAACAAAGTAAACATGTTGAATAAAGTACCATTGTCAAGTTTATCAAAGCATAAAAACATACCATTTAAATTAACCGTTACATGATGCAACTTTTAGCGTAAAAAAATATATGTTTCAAACAAAATTACATTAGCTATTAGCTATTAAGTACTTGACCCACCTTCCAGCAGAAGTTAATGTTTTACATGAACTATTGTAGTGCGAGATGAGTAACAAGCAAAAACAGATACAAGCCGAAGCCACACCTCTCTACTTACAGATAATTTTTCTGTGTACATTCCTGAGTTTCTATTTCTAATAATAATAGTCTGGTTTTCTGTATACATACTGAGCTTAGTTCATAGGAGTGGATTTAAACGTATCGTGGGAGCTGAGACGGTGTTTATCCAATTTAATCGTATTTGTTCTTCTTCATTTGTAGTTCATTAGTAAATGTAATGTAAATGCAAATGCACGAGTGACAAAGATTACGATTTTTCCTTTTAACGTAGTTGTTAGTAATGGTAATAGCTGTGCTCTTCTTTTACCAGACGTGTTTTGTCTTTTACTTTGTTTTTTATAGTTCATATTTAAATTCATTCATTAATTTTTGCGAACAAAAATCTCTAGTGGGAATGAGAACTCCATACAAAATGCATCTCCTTGTATCCATTATTTTTGACTACTATCGTTAACATTTTAAAAGAAATATTACTTTTTTTCGAAACAATTTTAAAGTTTGCTCATATTTTTGGTTAAATAATTTCGTAACAGGTATCTCCACCTTCACGTATTACCAAGGCTAAATAATATCACCTTTTGCTCGCTCTAGATCCCTTATCACAATCGTTGACTATAACAATAACCGTCTATTCGCTCCAAATGGAAGCATATTTTCTCCATTAAACCACTCACTATTCCCAATACACACCAGCAAATACCTAATTCCCATTTTATCTGATTTTACCATAAACCCATGTACCCATAAGCTATAATTTGCCGACTGGGAGTATTTCAGACTGGCTTGGCGGGAAGGTGATAGTGGGGTGTCGTTTGAGGGCTACGGCCCCTATTTGTGTTGATTATTACAGGCAAGTCGGCGCTATAATTTGCTTTAGAGGTAATAAAAGAGCCATACGTTTACCTAAGTTTGCAAATTTTATCCAGGACTGTCAAGGCCTGAAAGAAAGTGAATTTATATTTCACAATAAGTTTAGTTGAAGCGATGAAGGCTAATTAAATAAAGAGAAACGTATTAACTAAATATGAAATACGAACAAAACAGTCTTTTTAATTTATACAAAAAAATCAGCATGACTACTAAATATTGTATATATGGGAATAAACAACAGTGTCTTTTTATTCATGCTAGTAACTTCTTTTTTCAGGATTATTAATGCATTTTTTTAATCCTATAAAAGGTTTTATCCTTTACCGTTTTACAAATCCATGTATTTTAATTTTTTGTTTACATTGACAGATGCCTCTGCCAGACGTCTCTAAAGTCAGTGAGTTCTGCGCCATGATACAAAGAATAACAGGTATGATGTTGCGCAAGCCACTGTCAGCAGATCCCCGACGCTTGACGTCACAATGAGAGTGGCTGTCATTGTAATATATCTGTTTATAACAGGAATTTTATCAATTTTTTTAGCTTTTGGCATCTTTGGTAAGCTTTTAGTATAAAACAATTATTATTAGGAACATTTAGCGAAGATGCAGGTGTTTTTGTCATTACACCTTGTCCTGATGCCTTTGTTTCGCGCACCAGTCATAGGTCGTTGGTTTTTTCCCTTGGGGAAGTTTTGTCCTTAGGGAAATAAGTTCACTTTGTATACTTCCACCCAAAAAACTGGGACAAATGAAAGTTTCGAAAAGAACGTTTTAACAATTCTATTTAAATAATTACAACGTATTTTGGACGCCGATAACTTGCTTACGATAGCTGATTATGAATCTAAAAAACTAGATAACTTTTCGGTGAAACAATATTGACACGAACTGATGAAACTTATTAATATCCCGACTGTGTTAAACCTTCTGAAGTGCGGCTGGCGCGAGTAGAGCCTAGCGCTCATCCAATGCCAGATTTTGAACTAATACTGGTTATGAAGAAAGGCAGCAAATATTTGATTTCACGCAAACAAATCCTATGTATCTCTTGATGCGTATTTCGACCTAATAGGTCTCGTCAGAAGAGCTATTCATAGGAGTTCTCAACGTGAAAAATCAATATTTTCTGCCTTTTAAGAAGCAACAATAACATGGCTTCAATACGGACGCACTAGCGACATCTAATTACAAAAATCGTAAAATAGTTTCGAAACACAATTCAGATTTCTGCTTTATAATCTGAGCCTTCTAAAAATTGCACGGCAAACAGACGTTGATAAAAGATGTTAAAAGAGACATAGGGAATCTAAAATTTGCATTCCACGACATGTCTTTTACAACTAAGCAGAAATCCTTAGCGAATTGTGCTTCTAGTACTCATTGTTTATTGTTGCTTCTTAAAAGGCAGAAAATATTGATTTTTTACGTTGAGAACTCCTATGAATAGCTCTTCTGACGAGACCTATTAGGTCGAAATACGTATCAAGAGATACATAGGATTTGTTTGCGTGATATCAAATATTTGCTGCTTTTCTTCATTTTATTCGGATTTACTCTGTGTGAGTACTAGAAGCACAATTCGCTAAGGATTTCTGCTTAGTTGTAAAAGACATGTCGTGGAATGCAAATTTTAGATTCCCCATGTCTCTTTTAACATCTTTTATCAACGTCTGTTTGCCTTGCAATTTTTAGAAGGCTCAGATTATAAAGCAGAAATCTGAATTGTGTTTGGAAACTATTTTACGATTTTTGTAATTAGATGTCGCTAGTGCGTCCGTATTAAAGCCATGTTATTGTTGCTTCCTAAAAGGCAGAAAATATTGATTTTTTACGTTGAGAACTCCTATGAATAGCTCTTCTGACGAGACCTATTAGGTCGAAATACGTATCAAGAGATACATAGGATTTGTTTGCGTGAAATCAAATAATTGCTGCCTTTCTTCATTTTATTCGGATTTACTCTGTGTGAGTACTAGAAGCACAATTCGCTAAGGATTTCTGCTTAGTTGTAAAAGACATGTCGTGGAATGCAAATTTTAGATTCCCCATGTCTCTTTTAACATCTTTTATCAACGTCTGTTTGTCTTGCAATTTTTAGAAGGCTCAGATTATAAAGCAGAAATCTGAATTGTGTTTCGAAACTATTTTACGATTTTTGTAATACTGGTTACTTCCTTCAATCCCTCGGGTTGTAATTTTCTTAACATTCAAAAATCTCCCCCCTGACCCTCAACGTATATAACGGATATGTTTAAATTTCAAATATCTTCGGCTTTCATTTTATTGGTAAAATTACCTGACGTTAATGTTGGGAAATTTCGAATGACTCAAACCGATAATTTGGAATTACTAATCCTTTCATTGGTATCATTTTTTGACGATTTTAGAAGCTTATGTCTAGAAAGTTATTTGAATGCAAGCTATCGGCGCCGTACATACTATTAGATGGTACAAAAGAATTTCATAAATCTAAACTAATATACAGTGTGATATAATAATATGATACAAAATTAAATAAAAATATTAAATATTGTTGTTACGCAACAAACCTTTTTGAACTCTTTATGCGATTTTATAAGTGATAGAGGCTTTGTAAGTACACCTACTTTATATAGACAATATTTTGGTGTTTATGAAGTTAAAAATAAGGTATGTTTCATAATTATTGAGCCAGTACTTAATATTCAACTATACTCATACCCCTCCTGTATTTTGTAGGGACCTAGCTAGCTAGGAGTAATTTATAAGCTAAACATAAAATGCATTGTGCAGCAGCTGGTTGTTTGAGTGAAAATCAGACAAGAGATGCCGATAAATCTGGTAGTTTTCATGATTTTCTTAAGGAATCGAAAAACTGAGGGTCATTCCTTGTTGTCGTTAAGACAAATTTAATACTAAAACCTCAAGGATTTGTTCCAAACACTTTAAGCCGGAAGATTTTAAAAGAAATTTGGAGCATGAACTGCTGTAATATAAATCAAAGAAAAGACCTAAGCTGAAGAGTGATGCTCATCCTCATGTTCATAGCCCATCTCATTTGTGGTGTTCCTCTGCTTCTCTTTCCTAACCTTTCCTTATTTTGATTTGCCAGCACGTCTTCCTGTGTCTTTTACTTTGGTTTTGCTTATAATCCATTTATTTGTTTTTTTGTTTATAAGTCTTACTTCGAGCACTGATCTTTCCATCGCCCTTTGTTCCGTTACTATTTTATTCATATTAGACTTGGTGAGTGTCCACGTCTGTGAACCATACGTGAGTATAGGGAGGTTACATTGATCGTAAATTCTGGTTTTCAAATATTGTCCTATTTTAGTGATTCAGCTATTCAAGATCCAACTCAGTTTTTCAAATCCTACCCAAGCTAACCTTATTCTTCTGGTAATTTTAGCAGTTTGATTTTCTATGTTAACTTTCATTATCTGTCCCAGGTAGATGTATTCGCTTACTGTTTCTAAATTTATGCCGTTTAACTGTATTTCTCTAATGATCGGTGTATTTGTAATTATTTTTGTTTTTTTCAAGTTCATCTTAAGACCTACTTTTTCCGAAGCTTGAAATAGTTGCGTTATCATGGTTTGCAGTGCTTCGACATTTGTAGCGAATATTACAATGTCATCAGCGTATATCAAATGACTCAGTCTTCTTCCATTAATATTTATTCCTTTATCTGCCCAGTCAATATCTTTGAACACGTCTTCCAGTCCAAGTGTGAATAGCTTTGGTGAGAATACACCTCCCTGGCGAACTCCTCTGTTGATTCGTAATTCACTCTGCTTTAAAGAATGAGAAAAAATACAAAAAAAAATTAAATTTTATAAAACATGAGAACAGAGTACTGGCATCACAGATATGATTTTTAAGAAGAGTTAAAAGCTTCACAGGAAGTGATCTAAGACGAAATAAAGACATACATAATATTTACAAGATGGAAAAGTATTTACAAGATGGAAAACGAAAGACTCGATTTCAATCCAAAATTTAACAAAGACGCAGGAAGACCTCGAAAAAGATGGTTATAATATCCTTGTGAAAACGGGACAAGAAAAGCTAAAACCGGTAGCGAAGAAGAAAAAAAACTTCTCTATCTAATTTCGTTAATATTTTAAAAACCTCTATACCTTCTCAATGTATTTGTAAAGACTGTATTTGGAGTATAATTAAAAGTATACTAGCTACAACTATTACTAAAATTTAACAGAAAGAAGGTTCAACAGATACAATTAAGTAAATTTATAAAACGCAATAAAAAAATTCTGTGCGAAAAACTACTGAAGTTGACATCAAAAAACGTTGCGAAGCTAAAGAAAATCTTCTTTTAGAAAGTATAATTGATTTTTTTCGGAAAGTACAGGAATTACAATGTCAAAAGGTCTTCCTGCAGGAAGTATATGTCGATGTAAAACCAGTAAATGTCATAACAGATTAAAAATAATAGTTTGTGTTTTTTAAAAAAGTGTACAGATATTTCTTATTCCCTGTGCTATTTTAATCAGCTACAGAACACCTCGAATTGTGTTCAAATCTATTAATTGCGCATATTTAAGGTGTGTAAAAAAATAATTCCTCCGGTTCTCTTAAACATATAAAAAGTGTTTTATTTTTGTTCGAACATATTTCCTTCAGCTTTACCTGTCCTATCAACAACTCGTTAAAATCCCCGAGAGAAGCGAATTGAATAACCCCTGCTTTAAAATCAGCCGGTAATCCTCCGCACTACAACTATAACTCGCACTTACCATAATCCTTTCAGACATCGCAAGCTTTTGTTAAAACTAGTAGATCCAGAGTGCGTGGATGTGGACGGTTTCGTACCCGCTCGACCAGACCAGAGTGATGGAACGGGCGCACGCCACCCAGGCATACTGCGATGTTATCGCGATATCTGCTTTCAACGCTTCTAATACTTCGTACAGGGCGAAACGAAAAATAAGCTTACTTCTTCCGTATATGATACCATAAAACTGATAGTTGGTTATACAATATAATCAGATTTAAATATGGCAAAGAGCATTCAAGGAAAAAATTAAAACAAGACACAAAGTCACAGTACACATGGTTATTTGAAATATCAATAGTCGATTGGACAAAACTACCACCTTAATTCATTAACGCCCAGATTAAGTCTCTTTGAACTACAATTAAAAGGAAATATATGATTTTTTAGTCCAATTTTAATTAGAAAAAAATACCATTACTGGGAACTTATGATATATCCAATTTACAAAAAAAAAATTATTTAGAATAATACGAAACAACTTTACACATAGTCCGACATCACATTTTATGCATTGTTTCCCCAAATGTAGTACAACCAATTCCAACGCAACGTCTTCTATTAGAACGGGCAACAAAATGATCGATTTTGTCATACCTTACTTCTGCGAAAGGTTCCGTGTGATTCTCCTTTCTGCCAGTACCTGTCGATTTGACGCCATATCGAGTCAAAAAATCCTAAACTATTTCCCGACGAAAATCGAGATTGGATACATTTTTGTTATTTTTTCAGTAAATGATCCAGGCATAGCTTATAGTTTATTTTTATGAACAAGAGAGTAATTAGCATAATTTTAACTGGTACTTCCGACCACTCCATGGGCGTGCTCAAGACTAATTGAAAAATTACTTTGAATAATTGTAAAAAATAAATGAATTATTTCAGTGTTATAAAGTGTTATGTGTATGTAAACAAAAGTGACCTCTTTTATCACACACTATATTAGAACTGACTGGCCTACATTAAAAGGGTTTTAAAAAATTCACATTTTTTTTAATTTTTAAAAATTACAAAAGAGAAAAAGAGTTTTTAAAACCGTCTAAGGTATGTTAAATAGATGAATAAAAATAATTGAATGAAATGAATTAATATAAAACTTACAGCTACTTGTTACAAATCCAAATCAGATTCAGAAGATGAACTTTTAGAACCAAGATTTATAATAACTGGCTCGATCATTTTATCAGTAATATTGTCCAGCTACCACATTTTTTCCTCTTCTTTAATAGTGTGATTTACTGCCTTTTCCCAGTTTTCAGGTTTTACATTATTTACGGCCTCCAAAAACAACTGTTTAACATCATGAATTTTAAAAGTGGTATTTTTTCTTGAAACTTCACTCTTTATCTGTGCCCATACCAGTTCAATCGGGTTTAATTCACAATGATATGGTGGGGATCTAAGTACTGTCATTCCACGATTTTTGGCAATTTCATCAATTTCGTATTTTTAAAATTTTTCTTTATGAAGGGCACACAACGAATAAAGTTCCTTTCTTATAGATCCGGGATGGTACGTAATATTTTTTGAACTCAGCCAATTCTGCAAGTCTTTTTTTAACCACTTGGTTGTGGGCAGTCCTTCTATAAGTCTGAAGTGATAACTTGCATTATCCATTACTATTACACAGTTCTTAGGAAGAAGATCTATCATTTGTTCGAACCATTCTTGAAAGACATCAGCGTTCATGTCTTCATGGTAGTCACCGGTACGAGTTGATTCAAAAGTTAATAAACCACCTTCAACAAAACCGTCTGAACTGCCAATGTGTACTATTATCAGCCTGCGTCCCTTTCCTGATGGTGGGTTTAAACCAGTAGATAAGTTATTTACAAAAGCGTGCCTTTGACTTGTAACAGTTTCATCCTGCCAAAATTTATTTGGTGTATGACCCTCGTTGATCCATGTTTCATCAAGATAAAATATTTTTCTTTTTGGTTTCTCATTTCCTTTATGGTTCTTAGAAAATGTCTTCTCCATATGACAATATCGCTTCTTTCTAATAAAATAGACTTTCTGGGATTCTTTTTCCAGCGGAAGCCTATTTCTTTTAAAAGTTTCCATAACGTACTTCGACTCATTTCTGGGTAATCCTTATCATCTCGAACTGAGACAAGAACTTTATCCAATGTTGGAAATTCTTGTCTAAAGAAGAATTCATGCACTTTCCGTCGAAGTCCTTCTTTAAAATGATATTCTATTTGAAATTTTGGTTTCCCTGGAGCACTACGTGGCATTTCAAAACTACCACATTTCTCTTCTTTAATAACTCTGTAAATCGTAGATTTCCCAACACCAAGTGTACTGTTAACAACTCGACGGTCTCATCAACACTTTCACATAAACGTTTGTCTGTAAATGATTTAAAACAATTAAATATTAATGTTTTTTCATTAACTGTTAAAGGACCAATTTTTCGGCGTTTACACGGCACTTCCAAATTTTCCATAACACTAGTATACACAATAAACTGCACCTTGCAACTGAAGTACCTACTTTTAGTGAACTGTTAAGAATTTTGAATAACTTGGACCTTCCTACAAAATGGAAAAACCCACTATCACATTTTCTGTGGAATAAGTTTAGAAGGTAATTATCTAGTCAATTACTGTCGTAGATTCCTGGAATTAAAAAATTAAATGTTTGATTGTTGAAACCCTTACTTCGTGGAATGCACTCATTTCAGATAAAATAAAACGTTTTATTTTATCTAAAGAATTAAACTTTATTTTGCAAATAGGTAGGTACTTATTAAACTTTTATTGGTTATATATAACCAATAAAATAAACATCTTACATTTCTTGCAAATTCATTAGTACCTGTTAACCTCCATCACTCCGACACTGGCAACCTTATTTAGGGATTAGTAACCCTCACAACTATTGTATTCTATTCTGCTCCAACCTTTATACCTGGTGGTCATACTCAATTTAAAATTGTTTTCTTATATACTTCTGTAAACTTGTTGACAAATATCTGTTTTTCATTGAGTCACCCGTATCAACAGTTTAGGGATTTGCATACATAATTTATTGTTTTATTACTCTCTCATACATAAAAATACACTATAGTGCGATATCTACCATCCAAGTAAATATGGTCCAATACCACTTCTTTCCTCTAACACCTATTCTGTAGTTTGCTACACATTAATCCTGAAAATCAGTTTCGCCCATATTTTCGTTGTACTTAGATATAGAATTTGGACAGTTTATCATAACGTGACGTTGTTGTTGCATGGAGTATATCTTTACTAACGAAATTGGTAAAACACCTGAAGAAGTTAAAGCAACAGTCACCACTGAATTATCCATCCATCGAACTAATAGTATTCATGTTCTGAGGTACCTGGATTTTTTAGGAAATGATGCTTTATTTGTCAGTGGATACGTATTACATAACCGATTATCAGGAATTGTTCCTAGGTACTTCAGATCAGCAAACAAATTATAATTAGTAAATAAATTGTCAACACGAATGACATAGCGCAACTGTCTTTTAGTGTCTGGTAAATCTTCTAAAACATGTACTACAGGAGCAGAAGTCGGTCACAAGATTATTAGTAAGATCGTACTGCCTTATATTCCAGTACTGCCTTTTTGATGGCACAGTGTTATATCCACGCCTATTATATCACAGTTTGGTGGGGTAGCACACATATCGGCTTTTCTCCTTTTTACTTTACTGTCCGAGAATTGAAACTGTCGCATATTTATACGTCTCTATATGGCATTTTCAGATCACTCGGCCAATAGAAAAATTGGCGACGCGCATCGAAGTCCGTACTAGTCCACGACTAAGGCTCACAGTTTCCAGCTACGTCGGTCATTCCATTCGCCAGGGTGAAGGTTTCTTTCCGACATTGCCTTCTGAATGCCGCCCAGCCAGGATTGTTTTGGCCTTTCTCTCTTCCTTCTTTCCCTTGGCGTCCATTTTAAAATTTGGTTTGGCAGCTTGTCGTCGTCCATTCTTTTCACATGACCATACCAGATCAGTTGTCTCCTTTGAATTTCGTCAATGATGGTGGACTTGACTCCCATTATAGTTCTGATATGGTTATTTTGTATTCTATCAAGCCTTGATTTTCGAGCTGATCTTCTTCAGAAGTCCATTTCCAATGCAAGTAGGCGTCGCTCAAGGGATTTAGTAAGTTGCCATGTTTCGCATCCATAGAGCCCTATACTTTTAAAGATGGAGTTAAAGAGGAGATGCTTTCTTTGATTTGATAGTTCTTTTGACCATAGCATCGGGTTTAGGCATCCTATCACACTTTTTCTTTTCACGATTCTTTGCTCTATCTCTTTTCGGTGCGCCCACTCTTGTTGATTGTTTTTCCCAAATATATATTATATTCCTCACAGTTCTTGATTGTTTCATGTTCGTTGACCATTAGATCTTCTACTTCATTCCCGATGCATAAGTATTGCGTTTTGTTTCTATTTACAGAGAGGCCCCATTCTTTATATGTTTTAAACAATCTTCTCGTCATGAATTCTAAATCTTCCTTGTCTGCTGCCACTACTACTTGGTCGTCCGCAAAATGTAGAGTGTATAATGTTGTATCGTCGTCAAGTTGGATCCCCATTCCTGAACAGGATCTTCTCCAGTGTTTTAGTGCTTCATTTAAATAGATCTTAAATAATATTGGAGAGAGGCAGCATCCTTGTCGTAAGCCTTTTGTTACTGGAAATTCTTCTGATAAGGTGTTGTTTAGTTTGATTTTTGATGATGCTTTATTGTATAATTGTTTGACTGCGGCGATGATCGTGCTATTTAATGAAGATCGTTTAAGAGACTGCCACAGCTTTCTCACAGGAATCGTGTCATATGCTTTTGTGAGATCCACAAATAAAAGATGTATTTCCTGGTTTCTTGCAACTTTCTTTTCATTCGGTTGTGTTAGGGTAAATATGTCGTCGACGCAAGATCTTCCAGCTCAAAATCCTGCTTGCTGTTTAATTTCATGAGGTTCGTATTCTTTCTCAATCATGTTTTTTAAGATTTTACCAAACAGCCTGCTAAAGGTACTGGTGACAGAGATACATCTGTAGTTTCCGCAAATATCTTTTGGACCCTTTTTGTGAATTAGAGTAATCCATGCTTCTTTCCAACTATTCGGGATTTCTTTCCCATTTAAGTATCTTGTGAATAGCAGTTTAAGATAGCTTATTAGTTTTGGTGTTCCGTTTTTTAGACGTTCTGCTGGTATGTTCTCCGGCCTGGATGCTTTGTTATTCTTCATCGATTTAAGTGCTTGTTATATTTGTTCTTCTTCCACGTTTACATATTCACCTTGTACTCGTATTCATTGAGATGAGTCAGTATTATAAATATCTCTGTCTTCATTCAGTTTCCTTGCGTAATGATCTTTCCATGTATCTATCTGGATGGGCTGTAGTCGACTTTTATTTGATGTGTCGGTTTTCAGGGTTTTTATTAATTTCCATGCCGCTGATGATCGCGCTTCTCCGATGTAACAGTCAACTTCTTTACATTTTGCATCCCATGTTTCATTTTTGTTGTTCCTTGTCATATCTTTAAATATTATTTGCTGTTATTTGTATATTTCTTTATCTTCCAGATTCTTTCTGCATTTTTGTATATAAGAACCGATATTAGTTTAGACCAGTAATAAAAATAATATCGTGTTTAGAGACAGATACTTTAGATTACCTGACCTGAGCGAGATATCATTTTGCTTTTGTTTAATTCATTAACATTTTAATACTTCGTAATACAATACTTATTTGGTTATTTTGTGTTATAGTCACATATGTTCTTGTACTTCGCTCTTAATTCACCCTTGAATCACTCTGTAAGTTGCATAGCGTGGAAACTCCGGATACCTCGGCATCGCATTAAACGGCAGTGACTTTTAATTGGTTTATATATCACCGACTGGCCAGGTAGACACACATACATAAACATACGTGAACGCGCTGTATTTAGAGCAAGCGTATTCCGGTCTCTTACCGGTAGCGTTCCTAAAATTGTACACCTGACCACGTACAGGCAACTGACACACGATTGTTGTGAATGAGAGAGTGCAATAACTCCAGATAAGATAATAAATAATATAACCCTCATATAACTGGGAATAACAAAAAAGATATTTCTCTAGTAATTGATAATAGTATTATACTATGTATGTATATATAACGTAGTAAACACATTCTTGGTCGATGATAAATGCTTGACGCATTTATCAAATTTAAATCGCTACTATGTAACCGCAATCTTTCGTTCAATCTCCTCTACATAATGGTTAAATGCTATGTATGGTCCATATTGTTATACTGCATGGAAACTTGGACGTTAAGAGTACCTTCCATTAATAAGTTGGAGACCTTCGAAATGTGGACGTTGCGAATAATGTTCCGCATACCATGGGTATATCATGGGCATATCACAGATAGGGTGAGAATCTTCTTCTTAAGGTGCCTTTGCAAAGAATGGCAAACTAACGTCCAACAGAGACGAAATGCTAGAGATAGTAGAAGACTTCTATAAAACACTATACACAAATAAATTGGACTTAAACCCGACAGAACATACAGAACAAAAAATTATGAATCAAGGTTCAGAAGATATTCCCGACATATCAACGGCTGAAATTTACCATGCTCTAAAGAAAATGAAAAAAAAAAAAAACAAAGCACCAGGAGAAGATGGAGTAGTGGCGAATGCGCTAAAAATCGGAGGCTCTGCTCTCATCAGGACAATCAAGCAGCTCTTCAATATATGCTTAGAAAACCAAGCTATACCAGCTGAATGGAATAATTCTATAACGCTCCTCATGCATAAGAAAGAAGATCAAACAGACCTCGAAAACTTTAGGCCAATCAGTCTTCTAAGTCACCTGTATAAATTATTTGCTCGAATTATCACTGCCAGAATTGAGAACAAACTAGAAACATGCCAACCAAGAGAACAGGCAGGTTTCCGCCCTGGGTATGGTACAAATGACCATCTAACTTGTCTAAAGGCCCTAATTGAAAAAACTATAGAGTACAACCGGCCACTAGTTCTAGTATTTGTTGACTATAGAAAAGCCTTTGACACTATCGAGATGGTAGCTATCTTAAGAGCTTTGAGAGATTGTAGAATCGACTACCGATATACCAGCATTATTCAACATATATATGCAAATGCCACAACAGCAATAAACCTCCACACCCCTATTCAAAAAATAAAACTAAAAAGGGGAGTTAGACAAGGAGACAACATGTCACCAAAACTATTCAATGCCGTAATGCAGCATGCATTCCAGATGTTAGAATGGGAAAACAGAGGTTTGAGTGTCGATGGCGAAAGGCTGAACCACCTACGATTTGCAGATGACATTGTTCTAATAACCGACGACCTAAAGGAGGCCAACGAAATGCTACAAGATTTACAACGAGTCTCCCAAAAAGTAGGGCTGGAAATAAACTTTGCGAAAACTAAAATGATGACCAACTTAGTACCTAGTGGACCATTGAAACTAGAAAACTGACATATTGAAACGGTTGACGAATATATCTGGGCCACGAAATACAAATAAGTAGAGACAACCAAACATGCGAATTATCTAGAAGAATAGCTTTAGGATGGGCAGCCTATGGCAAGCTAAAAGACGTGTTTAAAGAAAACATCCCAATATAGCTAAAGAGAAAAGCATTTAACCAGTGCGTACTTCCGGTGCTCACTTATGGAGCTGAAACACTGACATTGACTAAAGCATCAATAAAAAAGTTACAAGTAGCACAACGAAAAATGGAAAGATCTATGCTTGGCGTAACTTTGAGAGACCGAATACGAAATGATGAGATACGGCGAAGAACTGGAGTGGAAGACGTCATAAAACGGATTACGAAGTTGAAGTGGAAATAGTCAGGACACGTCGCAAGACAGAGAGACAACAGATGGACAAAGAAGATTTTAGAATGGCGGCCAAGGGCAGACAAGCGAAATCGTGGAAGACTACCTACCAGATGGACGGACGACATTAAAAGAATAGTGACAAACTGGATCGCAGCTGCACAGGACAGAGAAGAGTGGAGACATCTTGAGGAGGCCTATGTTCGACCGTGGACAAATTTGGCTGTGTGATGATGATGATGAAGATGCCTTCTCCATTACTGAAGGTTGGCTATAAATACAGCAAATTACTCTCTATCTTGAGCTGTTCTTAGTATCGAATGTGTGTCCATACCTGTCTAGTCTCTTATATTCTTCAACCAGGAGCATTTTTTTCCTCCTGGACCTCTTCTTCCTTCCACTTTCCCTTCCATTATAAGTCGTAGAAAGTTGTATGTTTCTCCTCTGTAAATATGTCCTAGATAACTCGTTTTTCTGTTTTTTTACAATATTTAGGAGTTCTCTTTCAGTACTCATTCTTCTTAGCACCTCATTGTTGGTCACGTGCTCTATCCAAGAGATCTTCAGCATCCTTCGAAAAACCCACATCTCAAATACTTGTAATTCCGAGAGTCCATGTTTCCACTCCGTATAGCAATATGAAATAAATAAAAATTTTTAGAAATTGGTATCGGATATCCAACGATAACGTAGAGTTTATTACGAATTTTTGCATTCGTTAAAATGCGGACCTAGCATATCCTATACGAGCACGTATTTCCAACTCGTGGTCAAGATCGTTTGTTATTTAGTGTTTCCCCCTCGGGCCCTTATAACAGCCTGTACACGTCTAGGTATTGAGGTAATTAACCTCTGGATATCAAATTGATCCAATTGTTCGATTTTTTTTGCACCTGAGTATATATATTAGTGGATTTTTTGAGCTTAGGTTTATAAAAAAAAAATTTTTTGATACTAAGACATTTTCATATATTTTTTCGACATTTCGGCAGGAAATCCATGTCTTTTTCAAGAAGTAATATTGACTAAAAAAACATTATATCACAGACATAATACGAAAGGTTAAACTTTTGACTTACCAAGCATGTAAAAATTCGGTGCTAATAAGTATACATAGACGTCACAATTAAAATAATATTAAAAGCATAGGACATACCCACTAAGTCACTACATGTAAAATGTATTTTAAATCTAATATGCTGTTTTTTGATTTTAGTTTATCGTTTAAACAATCCGTTATTTTAACATCATAAGCGTTCTGAGATTGTCTTTTTATGTGTTTTTAAATTAAATTAAAATGTATTTTGTTTAAATTTTGGACATCTTTTGTATCATTTATTGCGTTATTATTTTTTTTATTTGTATACATATACTCTAGAAGCTCTCTCTTCTTCCTGTTATGTTTACTTTTTAGGATCTTGGTTTTGTCAAAATCAAATCTGTTTTTTTTTGTTTTCATGTTTTGTGAGGGCGGTCGAGTTTTTTTTTGTCATATTTGTGGGAACGTATTCTTGAGTTAAGTAGCTGACTGGTTTGTCCAATATAAACTCCATCACAATACGAGCAGGGACTTTCATATACAACATCCATTCGTCTTATTTGATGGCTCTATCTCTCATTATGTGCCGTACATTTTCTTCCCAAGCAACTGAAGGCCTTCCTCTTCTTCTTCTTTGTTGTGGTATGCAATTCAAAGCTTTCTTTGGCAATCTATCTACATTTATTTGCTTCACGTGCCTATACCACACTAGTTGTCCCGTTTCAATTCTGCCTACACCGGAATATACAGTATTTGTCCTCCTTCTAATATCTTCATTCCTGATATGATCTTTTTTGGATACACCACACGCTCTCCTTAGAAAATATATTTCTACTATTTCTATTCTTTTTATATCTTTTTTTCGTCTGCTAAACTTCTGCCTCTTGTTTCCTCCACTGCTTTAGCGATGATTGAATATATATTTTAAATAAGGTCGGAGATAGACAACATCCTTGATTAAGTCTCTTTGTAATTTAAAATGATTCAGATATAAAGTTTCCTTCTTTCATACTCTCTACTTTTGTCAATGTTTGAAACAGGTTTTTCAAAGGTACCAGTGCTAAAGGATCAGTGCACGATCTTCCTGCACGTTATCAATTTTGTACTTTTATGTCTCTATATGCTGATTCTATTCTTTCTTTTATTATTCGACCGTACAACCTCCCCATTGAACAGTTATTCCCCTATAATTAAAGAATTTGCATTTATCCCCTTTCTTGAATATTGAGCTGATGTATCGAACGTTTCAATCATCAGGGATATTTTGTCTTTTTAAGCATTTGTTAAATAGTTCAACCAACATTTCATGTAATGTTTTTGCTCCGGGATATCTCCAGCTCCAGGCCCTGCTGTTTTACCGTTTTTCGATCTTTTGAGGGCATCGTTTAGCTCTCCGGTTGTTATCTCAGCAGTTCTTGTAAGTTCAATAATAAAGTTATTATTTGCACATTACATCTTTTTATTTTCATATTTCCTACATTGAAACAGACGGTGTAATCTCAAATATTGCTTTTGAATCGATTGTTTTGCACTTCTTTTTCAAGTGTATGTACGAAAATTTTAAGAATTGAAAAAAAAATAAAATTTTCAGTGATCTATAAATAGAACGCTGACCTATAATGGGTTAATATGGTAAAACATAGATAAGAGTGGTCCACATTATGTACACATATAGATAAACAAAGGCTGATAAAGGTAGAACGACAAAAATATATTATTACTGTAAAAAATAATAATTTGTTTTCAGCAACAATACGTTGAAATATACGATTATAGTATCAACGTTCAGTTTCTCATTTACTGGCATAGTTTTCTTTTTTCCCGAGAACATGACCTTTCCACCAATGCAATCATTAGTAATTGCATACAGTTTACTGTATTCGAGCCAACAATTAAATGTAAGAATGGATAATTTAAAAGCAGACGAAACTGTATATACACATTAACTCAGCCAAACAACATACATCTGAAAGATATCCATCACGAGAACACACATTGACGCAAAAGAAAAAAGAAATCCGTGTAATGACTAGGCGTGAGCTCAATAATTTCGTGGTTTGGTTTTATGATGTTAGCAGCATTTAAATGTATGTGGTAGGTTACTGGAGATGTGTACGTATGTACAGGGAAAATCTTTAGATCTATGAGAATTATTTCTAAAATTATTTCAACTGGCAGCAGATAACACTCGTTATAATAGACATCCTTCCAAAAGCAGAAAGTGTTAAAATAATACCGACCTAACCTATATTGGTAGATTTCTGTCGAAAGTAACGCATGTTTATTTTTTAAAGTGTCCACCAGAGTATATAAGCAAATAACAGTAAAGTTTCTATAATACAGTTATGTGCAAAAAATTCGATCCATGACATACTCGGTTAAGTACAATTTTTCTCTAAGTTAAATAACTGAAATGAAACTTAAAACCAAGAAAAACTAATTAGTATACCTTTTAAGCTCTCACAATATACTAGATACATGACAAACCAACTCAAAGGGCTTCACCAGCTTGAGTTCTCTATCCATTTTTGTATCGTTAGGATGTGGATGGATTTAAAATTATCATGTTGACGTAGTCATTATTCATGACTCGTGACAAATACTTCAATGGTATTATTAGCAATACCCTTTTTCATGTCTCTATGGAGGACTTCTTCTTTTTTCTCAACCATTTTCCATCCACTCCTGAATGTAGGTCTCTCCCAATTGCTTCCATCTTTATCTATCTTGCGCCAATCTAATCCACTGTTTGCCTGCCACTGCTCTTATGTCATCTAGCCATCTTTTTGAAGGTCTTCCCATGCTTCTTGTTGTCGTCCTTGGTCTCCATTCTAGAATTCTCCGTGTCCACCTGTTGTCATTATATCGGGCTACGTGACCTCCCCAGCGCCATTTCATTTTTGTAATTTCTTCCACAATATCCTTAATCTTCGTTCTACGTCTTATCTCGGTGTTTCTAATCTTGTCTCTTAGTGATATTCCAAGCATGATTCGTTCCATTGTTTTTTGCGTTGTTTCTAATTTTTTGGCAGATTTTTTGGTAATTGCTACTGTCTCCAAGCCGTAGCTACAAACAGGTAGTATGCATGTGATTGGAGGATATCCTATGGAGGACAATCCTCCTGAAATATCAAGAAGTGTAGCAAATCCTTAGAACATTCATTTAAAGTAGAGAGGCTACTAAATACAATTTGTGATACAGGAGAACAGTTTGGTAAACATAAAAAAAAATAACTGGAAACTTTTGAGAAATGGCTTTTTATAAGAATTTTAAAAAATATCATGGACCTTTCATATTACGAAAGAAATGGTGTTGCATAGAATGGGAAGATACGGAGAAATTACTATAGACACAACTAGAAATGATACGTACGATTTATTGCAGTCTGCTTTAGAAAAGCAGAAGGTAGAGAGGGATTTGCAATGGTTATAGCTAACCTTTATTAGTGGAGTTGGCCTTGAGGAAGAAGATTTGTTTATATTACTTATTTCAGCTTCTTTTATGTCCTATCAAAGACGTTGGGCTACTAACATCAATTTTCTAATCCATACCTTTCATTTTTTTCTTGTATTTAGATAAATGTTTTTTCTTCTATCGATTTTTCCCTTTTCCTTCCGAATTTTGTCTATATCTGCTGTGCCAAGTTTTCTTTGATCTCCCCTTTCTCTTTGATTTTATTCTTCTTGTCTTAGCTATCTTCTGATCAGTCTACTTTTCTCCAACCTGAATGACCATACCAACCTAACTGTTTTCTTCTTTTAATATTATTCTTTTATTATGGATTCTTGGTGTATGTTCTTCCTGACTATTTTCTTCTATTTCTTATTTGGCCTTGATTTCTACATATCTTTGTTAAGTCTTGTTCTTCTTCTTAGCCTTCTATCGTCTATGTTTGGACATAGGCCTTTCCCAACTCCTTCCATCGGTCTCTATTCTGAACAACATATTTCCAATTTGTTCCAGCTATTCTTTTATTGTCATCAACCCATCTCATCTGTGGTCTTCCTCTTGGTCGTTTACTTTCGTAAGGTCTCCAATGTTGTATTGTAGTATTCCAACGTTGTTTTTTTTTTAGCAGTGTGGCCCGAGAAGCTCCATTTAAGTTTGGAAATTTTTGTTGTTATGTCCTCGACTGTTGTTTTTGATCTTACCCAGGCGTTCTTCTTTTTATCTTACAGTCGTATACCTAACATTGCTCTTTCCATTGTTCTTTCTGTTGTGGCTAGTTTATTCATGTTTGCCTTGGGTAGGGTCCAGGTTTGATATCCATATGTCATGATAGGAAGGATGCATTGGTTGAACACTTTGCTCCTCAAGTATTGGGATATTTTGCGGTTCTTAAGTATCCAACTAAGTTTTCCAAATTCTGTCCATGTTAGTCTTGCTCTTCTAGTAATTTCCGCACTTTGGTTCTCTTTGTCAAGTCTCAGGATTTGGCCTAGGTAGATATGTTCCTGGATTTGTTCTATCTCACTGCCGTTTATAGTTATATGTCTGGGATCATCTGTGTTTGTCATTATTTTTGTTTTTTTCATATTCATTTTTAGGCCGACGTATTGGCTGCCTGCTAGTTTCCCCATCATAATTTGCAGTTCCTCGAATGTGCTCGCTATAATCACTATGTCGTCAGCGAATCTGAGGTGGTTTAACTTGTTGCCATTAACGTTAATGCCATATGTTGACCAATTTGTAGTTTTGAAGACGTCTTCTAGGGCTAGGTTGAAAAGCTTTGGCGATATTACGTCTCCTTGTCTCACTCCTCTCTTAATGGGGATGGGATTTGTATTTTCGTCTAGTTGTACTATCTAGTACAACGTCTAGTTGTATATATTATATATTAGTTGCCTATTTCTCGAATCTATTCTACAATTATTAATAGCTTGTTCTATGACCCACATCTCGATACTATCAAACGCCTTTTCATAGCCGACGAAGAAAAGACATACGGGTAATTGGTATTCATTTGCCTTCTCTATCAAAGTTCTCATTGTCAGCAGATGGTCTGATGTACTATATCCTTTGCGGAAGCCAGCCTGTTCAACCGGTTGGTAATTGTCCATTTTGTAGGTTAACCGGTGGTTAATAAATCTCATAAATAGTTTGTATACTTGACTGAGCAACGACATAGATCTAAAATCTGTAGATCACATTTGTCCCCTTTTTGTATAAAAGTTACTAGCTAACGTCTTGCTTGTTTTCAAGAACTCGGCATTATACCGCCGTGTCCTGGAGCTTTATTATTTTTAAGCTCTTTCTATTTCGAATTTCGTCTGTTCTAGTTTTTCATTCCTTTTTTGTTCTCCTTATCATTATACTAAACCTTATTTTTTCTCCTAATGTATAATATGGTCTTGTTCATATTGTGTTTCTATATATGTCTGGAATGCCTCTTTCTTTTTTTAACGTGTATTTGAATATCCTTATTCCATCATTTTCTACTTTTTAACTCCACAATCTTTCTGTTGCTTTGTCTATTAGTATTTTACTAAATTCTTTCCATCTCTGTTCAAAGTCCCAACTGTGATTTGCTCTTTCTATTTTTTTTGTTAATTCTATATCTTCATCATATTATTGTGTTTAGTTTCGCTGTTACTAACTTATGCTGTGTAACTGTTTTTGCAATCTTTTTAATTGTTTTTAATTTTTCGAGTTGCATCTTCTGTGTATACTGGGACAGATACAATTTCTGTTCGCAATGGTTATAGCCAATGTAGCTGCTTATATAAGAGTGTTTCATTGCGAACTAACAGAAGTGATTGACTTCTTAATAGTAAATACATTTTGTATAGCTAATGTTAAGCTTTTACTTTCCCCAGCTAAGCCTAGCGTTTAAGATGAGACTTTTAACACCCTTTTTGGTTTGTTTTAAATAAATATTGTATATTAAATATACAAATTCTTCAAAATAATAGCAAGTAGCAAAATAAATAACAGAAAATATTGTTTAGTGTGTCTAATCGTATAAGTATTAATAATATTAACAAAAAAAAAAGATCCCCAGAGAAGATTTCGTTAAAAAAATTATTAAAACCCATTAAGCACCCACACTATAATGTCGTTATAATGTCGGCACGAAACTGGTTCGCTAAATCAGATGGACATTCTCTAAACTTTTCCCATTGATGTTTTGCATGAGCTGTCATGAGAATGTTAACATTTTAATCTCCTTACGAAACTTCTTTATCGAGATGCACTGCCTGGGAGTTAGCTGGTCGCTGCGTGTATATGTCCATGGCTTCTGAGACTACGCCTCACTAACTATCTCATGGTTTGCTTTTCGATATTCATTTATATACAGGGACTAATGAAGTCAGGGACTAATCTTCGGTCACAATTATGTTTTTTAATAACGAAAGTTCGCGAGTATTTTATTTTCGTGGGCAAGATTTTATATTTGTTCGACAATTATTTGAACTAATGTTATTTTTGACGAAATTAAGAAGTTTGTTGACGTTTATTAAGAAATTTTTGACTTTTTTTTAAAAACGAAATAGAAAGAAATCAAAAAAGCAACTACACTCCGTTTGAAAATTATTGATAGTATAGCTTTTATCACCCAGCTGATAATCCTCACCGTGATATCATACACCAGCAAAGAAGAATTTCAAAATTATTTGAAATGTTGCAATAATTTGAATAAACCAATAATTTAGTACCTATATAATCTGTTTATATACAAAGTTTATGTACAAGATACAAGATACAGTTTCTATTATGCATTCGCTTAAAAGTCTGTCTGAAAGAGCAGGATTAAAGGTAAACTTTGAGAAAACTAAAATTATAACATATCTCGTAATGAGTGGAAATATAACTATTAACAATAATACCATACAACAAACAGACACTTACAAATATCTGGGACGCGAAATCAAAATAAGCAGAGACAATCAAACACATGAAATACAGAGGCGAATAGGTCTAACATGGGCAGCATTTGGCAAATTAAGCCATATTCTAAAAAGTTCAATTCCCATGTGTCTCAAGCGAAAGGTTTATAACCAATGTGTTTTACCTGTACAAACTTATGGAGCAGAGACTTTAACACTCACGCAAAAATCTGTGAATAAACTTACACAACGAGCCATGGAACGTGCAATGCTGAACGTGAGCCTTCGAGACCACATAACAAACCAACAAATCAGGCGAAGATCAGGAGTTCAAGACGTCATCGAAAGAACCACGACGCTTAAGTGGAACTGGGCAGGGCACTTAGCCAGAACACAAGATGGACGGTGGACAAGACGTATTATGGAATGGAGGCCCAAAAATTATAAAAGAAGCCGAGGACGACCACCGACTAGATGGACCGATGACATTAAACGTGTAGCGGGAAACTGGCTACAAGCGGCCCAGTGTAGAGAACACTGGAAAGAACTGAGGGAGGCCTATGTCCAGCAGTGGACGCGATTGGCTGATTGATGATAATCTGTTTAGGTATTAAATGTTGTCATTAAGATTTAATTTTCTTAGAAAGAGTTAAAATTTCCAATCGACATAGAATGTCTCATTTTTAATGTTTTCAATTAAAACTTACATTTCTGCCTACTTACACCTTTAAATACATCCTGTAAAATTATTATTTTGAACTAATAACTAGAAAAAGCAATATTAAGTGAACTCGTGCCATAAAAATGACACGAACGTGTAATTTTTCTCCTGAAATGGTAGCGTTATTATTTTCCCATCCTGTATAAAGTGTTAATTTTCACCTTACAAATATCGAAAAGACAAAATTTCATATTAAATTTCGGAGAAAAACAAGTGTCTTTTCGAGTTAAAAAAAAGCACTTCAATTGTTTGTTTACATTGCCAGATACCTCTGTTTCTTCTCTGTTTCGTCCATTGTAATTTGCCAGAGAATAACCGAGTTTTGAATTGATATAGGCCAATGTTAAAGGAAAGCTTTAGACAAAGTAGCCACATACAATTACTTGAGATGTGAAATAAATGAACAATGGCCGCAGTCTTGAAATAATGAAATAAAACAAGAAGCGCTTTCAAGACGATGAAAGCAGTATAATACAATGAAAAACTGGGAATAGAAATGAAAACTAGAGTATTTAGATGCCACTTATTTTCTGCCCTTTTATATGGAGTTTACATGCGCTGCTCTGGACAATTGACAGTAACTTTAGTCACATTAAAATTAAATTAAAAACAGATTAAAATGGGCTGTGATGTTCGCGAATGTCCTTAAAAGATGAGGCACACGAAGAAGAAGACAGGCCAACGATAGGCAGATCGTATTCTATGCGTTAAAAAAATGAAACTCTCGATACTCCACTATTCGCATGGTACCGCGGATTAGCATTTTATTGGGATACACTTTTCTTCTGGAAAGCGAGAAGGTCGGTCGGCGATCTAATTCACCAGTCGTTAGCGTCATTTTACTTCTCCGATAGAGGCTGGAGACCATTTGCCAGAATGGGAATTGTGACCTGGAGGATAAGAGTAAAGATGGCTAGAAACGGCTTCAATAAATTTAAAATATACCTTCATCGCCGTGAAATTGAAGAGATCTGGTCATTTAAAGTGAGATCTCTGAATCGTACGGAGGCTTTCGAATTTTGGTGTCTCAGAAGACTGCTTAGAATTCAATGGATGAACCATGTAACAGAAGGATGAGTTCCTAAGAAGAGCTAATGTCCAAAGAGAATCGTTAGAGCTCGTTAAGCAGAGAAAGATTTTATACGAGATCTATATTCTATGAAATAATAAATATAATCTCCTAAATATAATTGAAGGTCGAAGAGGTTCTAGGCGAAAGCAACATTTATGGTTAAGAGACATAAGCAACTGGTATACCTGATGTCAGTACGATGACAAGAAAGGCAAAGAACAATCTCTGTACATCCGACAACCAGCATGAACGCTTACACTAAAGAGGAAGATGGAGTAAATAAAGGATTTATTCATGCGCAAATACTCCTCTGTATAAAAGTATCAAGAATTAATTTTCGAAAAAATTTAGCACTAAGACAGGACTAATTCAAGAAGAAGCGATCCCTACAATACTCTTGAATCTGGCTTAAAAAAAACTTATTCGAAAGACCGCAATAGATGGAAAAGGAACAATTTTTACAAAAATCTGTAAAATTGTTACACATGTAAAAGATGTCGATTGAAGATTACATGACGTTTTAGTACAGTATGTAAAAGAATGAACTTGGCAATCCTAATGATACACCAGAAACCTTCATTCAGAAATGATTAATATTAAATAATTTTGACATACATACATATAAGTCATTTAAAAAACCCTACAGCTTTATATACAACTCCTATGTAACAAGTCCACTCTAGGCGTCCCTAGAACTTAGCTTTCTCTGTGACAAATCAATTAAAGAAGTCGGTTAGAAAGCAGCACAGTTGATTTTTGTGTCGAAACTGTCGACATAGGTCAAGCTAAAAGAGTGTTTTTAACAAAGGATGAAATCCATCACTCCATGTACACACAATTTGACCTAGTGGTATTAACTAGAATTTTTTTTACGGTTCCTATAATTTTCACTTTTTAATAATAATTGTAGCATACAATCAATCAGTTGAGCAAACCTTTCGATGATGCTGAGTTTGGAGTCCTCAAGAAGTTTGGACCTAAAATGTAAGAGTGATTTTTACAGTCGATGATTAATTGTGTCCAAATTATGCATATATTCAAAACATATAGGCAAGCAAAGTTGTTTCTGCATTTAAACCTTGGAGAAGATTCCTGGTAGAGAACAACCCTAAAGACTAGTGACCTGTCAGATTTTCGAAAACATATTTAGAGATAGACTTTATAGAGAACGTGTATTTTTCTTGTAATCAAATTTGTTTATAGAACTTAACACGTAACTTCTTCTCCACATCTGGAGCAAAAAATTAATGCCGTTCACATTTATCCTCGTTGCCGTTTTTAGTTTGATCTGGTTATATATATACATCGGTTTAGAACGTCTTTCGACGTTGTCCGATACCTAAATACCATCTCTTCCTATCTTCGCAGTCGTTTGTTGTTAAATTTCTTTCGCTCATGGACTTGTTTACGCCGTGTTGCCATCCTAATCTGGGTCTTCCTCTTTTTCGTCGATCTATCGGTTGCCATTCTACTACTTTTTTGGGGAGTTTTGTTGCTGGCATCCGTTGAACATGTCCATACCACCTTAATTGTTTCTTCTCTATATCTTGAGTTATATTTCCTTCTATTCCCATACGTTGTTTTATTACATCATTTCTGATTCGGTCTCGTCTGGAAATACCTAAAGATCTTCTCATTGCATCCATCTCTACTGCTTCTATTCGCTTTTTGTTCTTTTCACTAATTCTCCATGTTTCAGCGCCATAAAGAAGAGTAGTTTTAATCATGGTCTCATATATATTAAATTTTCTTCCTTTCATTATCTCTTTACTCCACAGTATACCATTGAGACATCCTAAGACTTTCTTTGCTTGAGTGATTCGTTTTTCTATTTCCCGTGTATCAGTTCCTGTATTGTCAAAGGCAACACCCAAGTATTCATAGCTCTGACAGCAGGAAATATGTTGTCCGTTTTCGAGGTCTATGTTATCTGACTCATTTCCATTACAAAGATATTTGGGTCTTGTTGTATTGACATTCATTCCCCAGTCGTTATATTCTTCTATCAGTTTTCTAAGCATGTACTGCATGTCTTCCCTGTCGGTCGCTAGTACTACCTGGTCATCAGCAAACTGGAGTGTATATATACATTTATTGCTAAGTTCTATACCCACCCATTGATCTGGTTAACATCTATAAATTATATTCTAAAAAATAGGAGGTTACAATGCTATTATACGGTTATATTTTGAAAAAACAAAACATATTATACAACATTTTCCTCTTTATAGTATTTTTAACAATGTTTCTCAAATTTTAGAGCAAAAACAGTTACAAGCTAGCCTAACCTAAACCACTTACGAATCACAGATGTATTACTAGTAGTACAAACCTGAAACAAAAGATGAAATATTAGATTAGGAATTTAGATTATTAAATAATATGTTTCTCATAAGTTGCAGTTAAAAAAAAAATACTTATATCTTGGCACATTTTTACAGATAGAAATTCGTTTAACTTCTGTAAAACTGTATATCGTATTTGAATTAACAAACTTAATCTCGTAAAGAACAGATAACAGACCTTGACTAATGACCAATGAATAGCAAATAGGTAAAGAAATAATAAATAAGACTTACTCAGAATCAATTTAATTTAACTATCTAGACGACCGGTTTCGCTTTCTACAATATGCAAAGCATCTTCAGGTCTCGATACAAAGTTAAATAAATGCTGAAATAATAATAAAACCATATTAGGGTGTTGTCTAATAAAGATAAACAAAGTAGATGTTGGAAATTACAATAATTATGCCAATATTACACGTCTGTGGTTTTATTTCAAAAAGAATAAGTTGAATAAAAAGGTATAAAAGTTTTAAAAGTTTAAACAGACAAGGTAAGGCCCACAAATTGTTATAAAATAATCTATTAGATTGTAATAAATTAATAAATGAGCAAATAAATAAACATTACTTACATGCCGGTACTCTATTAATTGATGGATGGTAGAACATGGTTGAAACTACTATGTATTGTTGAATGGAGAACTCAATTCTGCTATTGTAGTTGTATGACAGTAAACGGGAAGTTCTTGAGGAGATAGATTTGATCCAATGAAGCAGAGATATGTGTATAAATGTTTGTTAAATGAAAGTGATGTAATATATTATTGTATTATTAAAAGTACAATACTTTTACAACACAATATTAAATAATACAATAGTATATTACATCACTTTCATTTAACAAACATTTATACACTTATCTCTGCTGTATTGGATCAAATCTATCTCCTCAAGAACTTCCCGTTTACTGTCATATAACTACAATAGCAGAATTGAGTTCTCCATTCAACAATACATAGTAGTTTCAACCATGTTCTACCATGCATCAATTAATAGAGTACCGGAATGTAAGTAATGTTTATTTATTTGCTCATTTATTAATTTATTACAATCTAATAGACTATTTTATAACAATTTGTGGGCCTTACCTTGTCTGTTTAAACTTTTAAAACTTTTATACCTTTTTATTCAACTTACTCTTTTTGAAATAAAACCACAGACATGTAATATTGGCATAATTATTGTAATTTCCAACATCTACTTTGTTTATCTTTATTAGACAACACCCTAATATAGGTTTTTATCATTTCAGCATTTATTTAACTTTGTATCGAGACCTGAAGATGCTTTGCATATTGTAGAAAGCGAAACCGGTCGTCTGATAGGTAAATTAAATTGATTGTGAGTAAGTGTTATTTATTATTTCTTTACCTATTTGAAATGGACTCACACAAGCAACACATTCATGATTTTAATGAATAACACTTTGAAGGGTAATTACTATTTAAATGGGAATAAGCCACAATTAAAGGTTAAAGTACGTTTATTGACGTTTAATTGTGGCTTATTCCCAGTTAAATAGTAATTAGTATAAAATGCCACAAGAAAATAGCTTCAGAACAATACTTTGAAGGGTGTTCTGCGGGATTCTCAGAAGAGATGTAAAAATCAGTTTGTAGTCCTCTTTCTTCATTTATACCTCTCTGAAACATCCATTGTATGATGACGTGTAATTTTTGTGATCTTTTTACCAGACATTGAATGAACAAAATTATTATATTAGTTAAGCCCGATCCTGTATTGAATATCATCGCCTATAACCTGCGCAGAAAGGCGTTTCGAATGCAACATCCATGGGCATTCGCCTGCAGATTAAATCTTTGAAAATAATCCACGCAAAACGCTGCGGATTTTCTTTCTTTTTGTTCGAAACGTTGCGGTACGATGATCATACCGCCACGGTCGGTCAAGTGCAACTATAAACAAAATTCATTAATTTAAATTACACAGTTTAGAAGGCATTTGTTTGATTTATTGTTGATATATGAATGGCTTTCTCTCCGCTTGTAAATGGCTGTTTGGAGAAGGAAGTATCTTCATTATGTCGTAGAAAAACACGTGTAAGTAAGAATTACTTGGGTATTTACTACCTAGCAAATTATAGTTATGAAAGTGTTTCCTTGTAATATCTAGGATTTTATCAAATTTGTTGTTAGGAATAAACCACGAATTATATTTAATGTTTCGGCTATAAAATCAAGAGTCTTGTTTTGCAACGTTGTAACCAAACAAACTAATAGTTTTACTAATTAAGAAGTCGTGAATAAGCATTAAGAAATATTAAAATGTACTACTGCCAGTGCATTTTTACTTTATAACTATCATCACTGATTTAGTTAACGGGAAGATAGTGTTTGTCTGTTTGTACGCTTCTCGAATTTTGTTGAAAACATTTTTAAAAGAAAAAGATATGTACTTAATCTACAATAAGTTTTTTTTTTCATCCTTTATTTATTGAAATCTGTTTCTACAAATAAAAAAAAACAATAATCAATATGTTTATCAAGTAATTAACATAGGGGAGAGCTGTCCAGTGACAGAAATCCTTAAGATAAATTTCTAATATATATAAATATTTGAAATATAAATAACAATGTACAAAGACATTTTACTAACATATTAAAAAAAATAGCAATAGTTAAAATTATAACAACACACACAATTATAAGTTGTAGGTATATGTAGTATCAGTTGTAGCTATAAAATGATATATACGTTTATGTATATAAATGTATAGAGAGGTCTAGAGGATCACGTCGTTTTAGTCTTCCTCTCCTTGGTCGCTTAAGTAGGTCTTGGGTAAGTGTATTTGGATGGTTTAGTAGTCTATTTTTGTAAGTGCCACTGAGTGAGACAACGGTGTCTTTAATATTTTGGATCTGAAGATCTCGGTGTATCACATAATTGGGCACGTACCACGGTGCATTGGTAATATGTCTTAAAACTTTAGATTGGAAACGTTGAAGTTTCAGTAGGTGAGAATTAGATGCTGTACCCCATATCTGTATACCGTAGGTCCAAACTGGCTTTAGAACACATTTATGGAGTAATAATTTATTATGTAGACTTAGTTTGGATTTTTTATTCATGAACCAATACATTTTCCTGTATATTAATCCTAGTTGCAGTCGCTTTGTCCAGATGTGCTTTCCCCAATTTAGTCGGCTGTCAAAATGTATTCCCAAGTATTTAACATCACTTTTTTTGGGTATTATGGTATTGTTTATGCACACAGATGGTACACTCTCTTTGCGTAAAGTAAATGTTATATGTGCTGATTTGCTGCCATTTACTTTAATTCGCCACAGTTTTAACCATTTCTCTAGTTCATTTAAATGAATTTGTAAATTTTGACAGGCTGTAACAGGAACTGAGCTAGAAACCATTATCACAGTATGGTCTGAGAATCTACAATAGGTAAAAGTAAAATCTGTGCATTTTTGTAGTATTTCGTATAAGAAACACTATGTTTTATATTAACAAATTTCAAAGACAGGTGGCATTTATTTCGACCACTACTTATATAGATCTTGGTTCAAATCAAAGTCTTAGTAGCTCGAAAAAACGAATAATTTGATATCACTGAGATAAATCCATCGATCTGCATTGATACCAATCACGCAAATTCTTCAACCAAGAACTATAACTTCAGCCTACAGATCTTCTTCCGTGAATCTTTTTCTGCTTTATTTTAGTGCCTCCATTATGTGATCCAGACATTCCAGTTTTAGTGTTTGTATAGTTGTCTATGATATGTTTACTAGTTTACATTATTTTTTAAAGTATGTAACACTACGAGAGCTCAGTGTTATAACCATAGCAATTATATAGAAAAAGAAATAGAAAAACAAACTTTATAGAATTGACCTGTGTTCACGACATACCTACATAGGTCAAACCAATAGAAAAATATAAAAACAGCTTTTACGAACATTCCATTTCAGGTTCCAATTCTCATAAATTTTCAATTGATTATGAATTCTAGGACAATAAATAAGAATTATCCGAAAAGCTAGGGTGCCCTAATTGTCTCAATAAAAAATATAATGATGCCCATTGCATTGACTGCAGAACTCTTCGTTAATTATAAAAAAACATCATCCGTTCCGTTCATTAAACCAGCTCCCACTATTCTAAACCTACACGCTAACTTCCATTCAAACGCCACGTCACCGTCTTCGGTACAAATAGACTGCCCTTAAACAGAAGTAGCAGTAGCGAATTGTGGACAGTCTATTAGTAAAGTTATCTGGGGAATCAGGAGCCTAAAACCCTGGAAGTCCTGATGAAGCTTCCAGATATAGTGTTGAAAGCACGGCGTGGCCAAATTTTAGGCGGCTCAAACCTGAGACTAAAAATGTTTCCAATAATATTAATTTTACTGTTCTGAAAATGAGTTAGAAAGAGTCATATACAAAATATATTTAGTGTGTATGCTGGACAGGTAAAAAATACCAAAGTCCGGAAATGAAACATAAGAATTCTTCATCTTTAAGTTCCATCTTCTATCGAAGGTTGGAAATCATCATGGTTTTGCGGACTCTGTTAACTGCCGCTCTAAAAAGTTCTGCAGTACTAGATTCAAACCATTCCTTTAAGTCCTTAAGCCAAGATATTCTTCGTCTTCCCACATTTCGCTTTCCTCGGATTTTGCCTTGCATAATAGGTTGTAATAATGGGTATTTTTGCCCTCTCATCACATGTTCCAAGTACTCAAGTTTTCGTCTTTTGATAGTTAATATTATTTCCGCCTCATTTCCTATCCTTCTAGTTACTTCCACGTTTGAGATTCTTTGAATACATGATATTCGTAGGATTCTTCTGTAACACCAAAATTCAAAGGCGGCAGGCCAACATTAAGATGAACTTGTTTTAGTGTCCACGCTTCCAAGCCATAAATAAGAGTAGAGAACACGTAACATCGAAGCATTCTCAGGCGTAGTTCTAACCTTATATCCCGACAACAAAGAAACTTTTTAAGTGTAATGAATGATGCAGGTGCTATTTCAATACGTGTCTTAATTTCTTTGGTTTGGTCTCCATCTGATGTTATCCATGTTTCTAAGTATTTATAGTTATTAACACTCTCAATTGCAGTATCCTCAATAGTCTATTGGATATTTGCATGTGCAGATTTAGTCATGATCATGCATTAAGAACATAAGAATGAGAAGACCAAATATAGAAACTTTGGAGAAATGTATTAGTATACCATGTCCCCATAGAGATAAAGACAAAGATATCTAATTGATTGCTACCGTTATTTGCTATTAAATTGAAATAGTGTATTGGATCCTGTCCAGTTATATTTATTTTACATCCGGGTAGAGCCGTCAATAGTATTTCATGAGATGGAATCACTTCTGGAGATCAGAAAGATGCCGATTGTCTCCTACCTGAAGTTCGCTTTTATTTGGTTGCTCATTATGCGGTTGAATCAAATTGGGTACTTAAAATAAAGAGAAAACATTATCGCTTAGTCGTTAGCCTCCATTGCTGGATATAGGTCTTACTCAGATGTCTCGCATATCTGTAAATTCAGTTTGTTGTACCTCTCTTTATATCACCCTTCTATCGTTTCTAAGTTCTTTCTTTAGGACTCTATGTCTAAGATAAAGAAGGCCGCTTCATTATCCCTTTTGACCATCTGGCGTCATTTATTATCACCACCAGCCCGTCCGTTCCACTGAAGCATGTTTAATCATCCCTTAATTTCTTTCAATTGTTTACAAATCCTTAGAATGCTGTTTAGTTGTCATACCAAGGGCAGGTCACGGTTCTTCTAGGATCTTTTCCTCCTTAGAAACAAGTCAATAGGTTGTGCGCTTTGTCTATTTACTAACCCTTCACTTCTAAGAACAGATATACTTGCTTTCTAAAACCTTCTAAAACTAAAGTTTTTTAGGATTTCCCTCCATCTCTGTCCTGGGCTAGTTGTTCGGCTTCATGTCATAATCAATGTTTTTGTTTGATCTACCCAACGGCTTGGGGATCTTCCCTAGCTCTTTTCCCTTCAACTCTACCCTCGACTATCAGTTTTTCCATCGTGCTTGTTCTTCTAGCAATGTGTCCAAAATACTGCAAATATCTCTGTTGTATTTGTTTAAGCAATCTCTCCTTTAAATCCCTCATTTAGAGAAAACTTAAGCTCTCGAACGAATAATCCGAAGAGTTACTTCACTTTTGTACCAGCCTTCGAGTAAAGTAAATCAACTAGGTAAGTTGTTTATTTAGATCATTTCTTATAACTGACACGCTAATTTGGACTTTTTATTATTAATTATAGACTTAAATGTCACTTCTGTTTACCATTGAATCTTGCATCTTACACCCTGCCGATAGTTAGATACCTCTATGGTGCTAGTTAGATATATCCTACTGCTGCATAGGACTTGCCGTTACGTTAGCTAGAGCTAGATACCATCCTGCCACTGTATTACCTATGACATGGTGCATGATTCTATTGACACAACCTCCGAATTGTTTATTGTCTCCAGTCCACAACAATTACCGCATCCTTACCAGAGGATGTACCTCTCAAACACCTGCCAATAGTATGACCCGAAAGTACAAGTACAAAGTTAGAGGCTTGCGACCAATTTAAATTACACAGATGCTTTTACGGCAACACAAATAAAACATTTTAACTACTTAAATTACTTCAAACGACATTTAGAAAATGAATCCCTCCCACTGGCGCCCCCCAACGAAGAAAACTTTTTAAAATATCATTATTAATGACGATATATATCACCCCATGCTCCTTTATATTTGTTTTTCTTTGCAAAGAGACGCAAACAAGCGATATATTACCGGATTACGGTGGAAATCCAATTTATATCTCATTTGTATCATCCGAGCTGCCTAAATTACTCAATCATTGTACCTGTACTACTATATTTTATACTTGAGTTTCACCTCAAGGCGTATTTGATCATATTTTTAAAATTCCGGAGGAAGGACAACGTCGCTCGATCGGGAAGGTGAAAGGGAATCGATGTAATAAATTGTTTGGAAATGTGGGTCCAGTTTCAATAGGTAAAAATAGAAAAGAAAAGACTTGGGTGTCATATTGGAATTAATTATATAGCACTTTTTTTAACAAAATCATTAAACTTTTTTTCATTTACACTTTTAAGATTTTAGAGATACATCATACAATCAACACAAATGCAAATGGGTCACACGTTAATTGAATTTGCAAAGAAAAAAAACGTTTTAATAAAAATGATCTACTTTCAGGAGAAGGAAATACATAAGGGCACTTGGAGACTACTTGATTTTCATACAGTAAATCAAACAAACCATGTTTTAGTAGAAAATGATACAATAAACGGCATAATGCATAAACGTTCATATATAGGGCCAGATATATAAACCATTGTTTAGTAGGAATTAAAATGACACTTAAAACACTTAATACCTATAAATAGACACAGAAAAAGAGCAAAATGTGACATAAACTACCTAGTCAGGTTACAAACGGAAGAAGAAAAAAGGGAATACAAGTTGACACTCAACAAGAACTTGCAACTTATTATAGAAAATGACAATGTAAAACAAACATGGGGCATAATTAAAAATATTGTAAAAGTCGAAGCAGATGACACTAGAAAGTTTATCAAGAAGCAATAAAAGCCATGGTTCCATAATGAATATAAATTAGAAATAGAGAAACGCCACTATCTACGATTGGACAGACTAAAAACAAAAAAAAGCGGAAACACGTTACATAGAACAAGGAGGGAAAACTGTGCAACTATAGGAAACAAACAGAAGAAATTTTATGAAGAAAAGTCATACTGCCATCTCAGACCACGCTGTGTAAAGTGCACTGGGGATCATGGAATAGAGCAAATCACTAGAAAAGAAAGAGCGGCCAATGTCACCAAGAGACCACCCAGAAACTACAAAGGTTTTAAAGTATACAAGGAGCTACAACTAAAAAAATTCCTAACGATTAGACCCTAGCATAACATGCCAATTACTCATGCATATGTTTAAGTAGTAGTTACCTTCGTCTAAATAGTTAATAACAAGAAATTAATAATAGTAATACGAATCCAAAAGAAGAACTACTACCCCTACTCCCGTCTCAACTGAGATGACTGAACTAACGAATATGTTAAAAGTCCTGATGAAACAAATGGGACAAATCTCATGACCGTCGTCACTAAATTTACAAAATTATCACATTCTTAAAAATAGCTATTTGGAATGCCAACAGGTTAACAAACCATGTTGAATAGGTTAAAGCCTTTATATTAATACACAACATCGACATGTTAATATCTGAACCATACTTTACAAATAGAAATTATCTAAAAATCCACAACTATGCAATGTATAGCACCAAACATCCAGATGGCACTACTCATGGAGGAACTGCAGTCATAGTGCAGAGACTATATATAAGCAACAAGTATTAGCATAGAAGACAGAAACGGTCCCTTAACAATAACTACAATATACAGTTCACCACGACATGCCATAGCCAAAAATCAATACCAAGAATTCTTAAACACATTTGATAACAGATTTCTAGCAGACAGATTTTTATAAAGCAAAACACACTCACTGGGGATCCATGCAAATAACTCTGAAAGGTAGGCAATTATATATGGCAATGGAAACCAACAACCTTAAATACATATCCACTGGCGAACCCACATATTGGCCCACAGACACAAACAAAATTCCAGGCTTGGTCGATTTTTGTGTAACCAAAGGAATACCACTTGAATCCCAGACAGCACAATCTTGTTTCGATCTTCCACCCGACCACTCTCCTGTCTTCTGTGCACTATTAAATGCAAAGATATTAGCAATTCATATCAAAAACAAGTTCGCAAGCAGTGAATGTAACTAGATTTGCACTTCAAATGTGCTGCTGGTAAATAGTCAAACTCCGTGTCAAAAATATTTAAAAATCAGCTATAAAATTGTAATAAGACCAATAATCACGTATGTGTCAGAAATCTGGACTATGACGAAAAGGACTATGGGAAAGAAAAATGCTTCGAAGGATACTTGGCGAAAAAACGATAAACACTCAGTGGATACGAAGAACAAATAAAGAGTTAGAAGAATTACCGCCTTAAGAGCACAAATAATTTGTTGATTAGGACAAGTCCAAAGTATGACCCAAGTCAGAATGCAAAAAAATCTTATTAAATGCTACAATAGATGGTAAAAAGATAAACGAAAGGCCTAGGACCTGGGAGTCATGAAGTTAATGTCGACCTGAGGTATCTCAATGTAATCAATTGCAAAAAAAAGCGAAGAACAAACAGGACTAGAGGAAGACTGTAAACCGAGCCATGGGCCTGCTTAGCTCGAAGTGCTAATATTAATTATTACATTTCAGAGATAAGCAGAAAGAATACAACAATTGAAAGTTTAAACCATAAATGATAAAATAAAAGAATATACAACAAAATGGAACTATCGATCAATCCGAATTTAAACTAATAATCGATCCAGAAGCAATCATCAGAAAAAGTTTGTAGAAACATTTGCTGTTTAATTGATTTGAAATATTTTGACCAACATCTATAAAATACTTTCACGCTCAATGATAACCATGGCCATGAACATATACTGGACGGGGTGGTCCATACAGAATCCTAAAATAGTATCAGGATATTTCAGTTTTTAAACTAGATATTGACACTAGAAAGTGTCAGAAGATATAATGATCCTCGCACTAAAGGGCAATATACTTCGAAATACTTCTTTTGGAAAACTGATAATACGAAAAAATTTGATATCAATTCACCAATTCGGGTATAGAAATACGCATTCACAGAGAGATAATTGAATAAGTTCGATAAAGGTTCATCGTATGATGGGCTCTAAATTTTCAGTTAAAGTTGAATTACTCATTAGTTACTGGACAATATTGAATTAGCTCAAAATATCAATAAGATGATTTTATATAAAAAAAAGTATCTCTACTTCGATAAAGTACTTACCTCGCACGCCTATGCATTCAAAGACATTCTGAAATTAACTCCCAACAACCAGAAGTTGAGGTTTGTTGCTTTAATGTTAAATGCTCTGCGTGTGGGTAGACAGTAATATTTTTTTTTCAGAGGAATCACCCAAAGCGCTTCTTGATTTTAAGATACAAGAGATAAGCAGGACGTACTAATGAGGAAAGACGAAGAGGTCTCAATAAACAGGAAAAATGATGTAGGTGCGTATTTAAGGCCGGTAAAAATAATTTAGGAACTACAAGGAGGTTTGAAAAGAGGAAATTTTTCATGTATTTTGAAAATGACCCTAACATGGAACTCGAAACGCCGAATAAAATATTTCTAATTGCACGTGTAGTTAATTCCCATTACATACGAATTACAAGAGACAAAAACTACATTTTTTTTGTTTTATTAAAGAAAAGTTGATAAATATTATTGTGTGCTAAGTTCTATATCGTAAATAGTTCCATATTTGTTTCAGCGATACCTCCAATTGAAACTGTACAGAAAATATTTAGCAGGACCCTGCGCAAAACTGACACGCAAAATCGTGACAGGTTAAAAATTTTTATTTTGGTGCAATTTTCAAAATTACCTTTGCGGTTGATGTGTAAGTTTTGATGTAATATACAAAGACATACATAAAAAATATAAACCATGTAAAAATTGTTCAACCTTTATAGCCGAGAAAATACTGCTTCAACCAGTACCAGAGTATGCCATACGAGAAATTCCCAGACTGAAATTATGTTTTCTGATTCACTTTCAGTCCTTAAAATTTTAAAATTAAATTCAAACACATCCATTCATGTGTTTAGTAAATTCGCACACGCCGGAATAACTAACAAAGAACTTGTAGATACAATTATTAAAGAATGCGTACGAATTGACGAAGAAACAAATTCCGAGTTTGAAAGAATAACAAATAGAAGAACTAATAAAGATATCCAAACAAATATTGACGAGGAAATGGTTTACTTGTGGCAAGAATGCTACTTTGGTGAGGGTTGTAACAACACTAAAGCCTTATATTACTGACCGGTTAGCAATTTGCAAAGAATCAGAAAATTATCCATTACTATGTTGACTCTAAAGTAGAAATTCTATCTTATTCCCACACTCAGTTTTCCCCAAACTGAAAGTAGCTGGATGATCAAACACATTGTTATATTTTTTTAGTTCTACTCTATGGGGTAGATACATCAACTATAAGGTAGACCACAGTTAACCGATTAGAACATTGAAGCCTTTAAATATGGTATTCGAATTCAAAAAATTATCAACAAAAATGATGAGCCGACAAAAATGAGGAGGTTCTCAGGCAATCGACCCAAACAACACTATTGGTCAATATAATAAAAATACGCGAGCTGCAATATTTTAATACATTATCAGGCACCATAAAAAACTTTGCATCTCATTATAGAAAGAAATATGCAAAGTAAATACGGAACTAGAAGAAACACGATCAAAAATAACTCTACCTCATACAAGTTAATAACGTTGTAGAAATGATATTCCAAATCAAGCTATTTTGTTATCAACACATTTACTATACTTTATCTAATCATGAATGTGTTTTTTATACTTTATCTGTTTGTAATTGGCAACATGAATTACATTCATACAATACTTTGTTTCATTAGGGGATAATCCTGTATTATAGTGTATTTTTATGTATGAGAGAGTAATAAAACAATAAATTATGTATGCAAATCCCTAAACTGTTGATACGGGTGACTCAATGAAAAACAGATATTTGTCAAAAAGTTTACAGAAGTATATAGGAAAACAATTTTAAATTGAGTATGACCACCAGGTATAAAGGTTGGAGCAGAATAGAATACAATAGTTGTGAGGGTTACTAATCCCTAAATAAGGTTGCCAGTGTCGGAGTGATGGAGGTTAACAGGTACTAATGAGTTTGCAAGAAATGTAAGATGTTTATTTTATTGGTTATATATAACCAATAAAAGTTTAATAAGTACCTACCTATTTGCAAAATAAAGTTTAATTCTTTAGATAAAATAAAACGTTTTATTTTATCTGAAATGAGTGCATTCCACGAAGTAAGGGTTTCAACAATCAAACATTTAATTCTTTAATTCCAGGAATCTACGACAGTAATTGACTAGATAATTACCTTCTAAACTTATTCCACAGAAAATGTGATAGTGGGTTTTCCCATTTTGTAGGAAGGTCCAAGTGGCGTATTCAAAATTCTTAACAGTTCACTAAAAGTAGGTACTTCAGTTGCAAGGTGCAGTTTATTGTGTATACTAGTGTTATGGAAAATTTGGAAGTGCCGTGTAAACGCCGAAAAATTGGTCCTTTAACAGTTAATGAAAAAACATTAATATTTAATTGTTTTAAATCATTTACAGACAAACGTTTATGTGAAAGTGTTGATGAGACCGTTGCGTTAGTTAGCAGTACACTTGGTGTTGGGAAATCTACGATTTACAGAGTTATTAAAGAAGAGAAATGTGGTAGTTTTCAAATGCCACGTAATGCTCCAGGGAAACCAAAATTTCAAATAGAATATCATTTGAAAGTGCATGAATTCTTCTTTAGACAAGAATTTCCAACATTGGATAAAGTTCTTGTCTCAGTTCGAGATGATAAGGATTACACAGAAATGAGTCGAAGTACGTTATGGAAACTTTTAAAAGAAATAGGCTTCCGCTGGAAAAAGAATCCCAGAAAGTCTATTTTATTAGAAAGAAGCGATATTGTCATATGGAGAAGACATTTTCTAAGAACCATAAAGGAAATGAGAAACCAAAAAAGAAAAATATTTTATCTTGATGAAACATGGATCAACGAGGGTCATACACCAAATAAATTTTGGCAGGATGAAACTGTTACAAGTCAAAGGCACGCTTTTGTAAATAACTTATCTACTGGTTTAAACCCACCATCAGGAAAGGCACGCAGGCTGATAATAGTACACATTGGCAGTTCAGACGGTTTTGTTGAAGGTGGTTTATTAACTTTTGAATCAACTCGTACCGGTGACTACCATGAAGACATGAACGCTGATGTCTTTCAAGAATGGTTCGAACAAATGATAGATCTTCTTCCTAAGAACTCTGTAATAGTAATGGATAATGCAAGTTATCACTCCAGACTTACAGAAGGACTGCCCACAACCAAGTGGTTAAAAAAAGACTTGCAGAATTGGCTGAGTTCAAAAAATATTACGTACCATCCGGATCTACAAGAAAGGAACTTTATTCGTTGTGTGCCCTTCATAAAGAAAAATTTAAAAAATACGAATTGGTGAAATTGCCAAAAATCGTGGAATGACAGTACTTAGATCCCCACCATATCATTGTGAATTAAACCCGATTGAACTGGTATGGGCACAGATAAAGAGTGAAGTTTCAATAAAAAAATACCACTTTTAAAATTCATGATGTTAAACAGTTGTTTTTGGAGGCCGTAAATAATGTAAAACCTGAAAACTGAGGAAAGGCAGTAAATCACACTATTAAAGAAGAGGAAAAAATGTGGAAGCTGGACAATATTACTGATAAAATGATCGAGCCAGTTATTATAAATCTTGTTTCTGAAAGTTCATCTTCTGAATCTGATTTGGATTTGTAACAAGTAGCTGTAAGTTTTATATTAATATTTTTATTCATCTATTTAACATACCTTAGACGGTTTTAAAAACTCTTTTTCTCTTTTGTAATTTTTAAAAATTAAAAAAAATGTGAATTTTTAAAACCCTTTTTAATGTAGGCCAGTCAGTTCTAATATAGTGTGTGATAAAAGAGGTCACTTTTGTTTACATACACATAACACTTTATAACACTGAAATAATTCATTTATTTTTAAAAATTATTCAAAGTAATTTTTCAATTAATCTTGAGCACGCCCATGGAGTGGTTGAAGGTACCAGTTAAAATTATGCTAATTACTCTCTCGTTCATAAAAATAAACTGACTGACGAACTTGTCAAATCATCTTTACACCTGCCTAGTGAAAGTTGGGACGAATTTGATACTGTCCGTGTTATCAGTTAGCAGTTCAGTTCATGCGTTAAAATAGCATCATCAGTTCAATTTGTTGTCGCTAAAATTAACGGCGCGTATTCTTTGAGAGAAGAAACTATTGTGTTAAAAATTTCATGACTTCCTTGTTCATCAGCAACCTTTAACAATGGTTAATAATATAGTAGCTGTGTGATGCAATATGACAGGTGTTGGAGAAAGAACCAATTACAGATTTTTAAGTAAAAGGAAATACAGAAACATTACTGCGCCAAAAATATATGAAGGAAAATAACAAATCGAAATTAATGAATTTCATATAAACGTCCTTTGGAGAAAAGTTTATTCGTTATATTTAAAGAAAGAGTTCAATAAGAATACAATACAAAAACCAATAAGAGATAATAGTGTTTCTTACTTTAGCCGAGATAAGTTATAAAAATTACTTAAAGAAATCGGTTTTTGCTATGAAAATCAAAGAAAAACCTATTATGAACGACATATAAAAGATTGTTTATTGGCGAACGCAACATTTAAGAATAATAAAAAGATTTAGACTTAAAAGAAGATGCATTTTCTTGTTTTTTTTTAATTTCGTTTTAAAATCCATTAAAGATTACCATGAAGAAATTATCTCTTGATCTTTTTCTGGATTACTTTCCTCAGGTATTGCATTTATTAATAAATAATGCTGGCGCTATTTTCGACAAAGCCTTCTTCTACTTCTACTTTACATGTCATCTCCTCGACGAAGGTTGGCAATAATCACTGCTATTCTAACTGACACTACAGACCAAAGACTTCAGTTGAGCTGCACCCACACCATTCTCTTGTGGCATCTCTATTTTCTCTCTATGTTAAAACATCGAAAAATATTTTCAATCATTTTGCGTCATTGAGATTGATAATATAAATATTTTAAGTTTGTTTATGTAACACAGATGTGTATTTTAACTTCACTTTCAACCCCCTCTAAGTGATACCCAATGTGGTAGGCAAATTAATCCGCTTTACTCTAAGGTTTCTTAGCCAGGACATACCTATGCTGCGCTTTCCTTGAATCTTTCCCTGCATTATTAGTTTTAGGAATTCATATCTGCCACCACGAGTTATATGACCCAGGTATTGTAGTTTTTTTATTTTGATGGAATCCAGTATCTCGTTGCTGTTCTCTATTCTTCTTAGTACTTCTTCATTGGTTATTTTGTCTGTCCAGGAGATATCATTTATAATCATTCCAATCGGGCCGGATAACAAATCTGACACAGAAGAAATAGGAAATCCATAATTTATAAGTAAATCAGTAAGTTTTTGATTTATGCACATTGCTTAAATGTTATATATCAATACGATGTATCTGCTTTTACATCAATTTTATTTAACATATAACTTTGTCCTTTTTTGATTCTCCAACAATGACCCATGTTTTCATACCTGTTAAGTCCATAATCAACGGGTCTGTATTGTTATTTCTATGTGAAGAGGGTGGATTCTTTAAAAAATAATTTCTAAAACTACATTTTAACAGAAGAGAATGTTATTTTGAGTGATTTCAGTTTGACTATTTACCTGCCGTTTGCAGATTAGTGAAAATTTGCAGGTATAGTGAGCCGTCAGTTGCAAATAGATAGACTTTAATTACTCAATGTACCTATTTATCAGTAGATTGTAAATGTGTATTTAAAATAAAATAAAATCTATGATTAGAGACGAAATTTTAAGTTTTTATCAGAAATTAAATTATCAGTTATAATCCTGTTTTCTTTTCAGATTCCAATGACCTAGCAAAAATTTCCTATAGCATACATCATACATTAAAAATATCCTCGTATAGCGAATAGCGCAAATAACAACTATTCCTAGAGTACACGCAACATACCAATTATAACCTAAATTTATAGAAACGTTTGTCACCACTAGCCGCAATAAACTTGTCAACAGCGTAATTGATAACTTCCAGAATTACTGCACAGCAATTCCAATTTTAATTAGCTGAAAGATGGCAGCGAATTTTTGGCGAAACGTCGGGGTTTTTTGTCTCGAATGTGTGTGTGGCATGATACGCGATACTTTTGTGACAGTTTTCGGCGAACGGCGTTGAAAAAATAAACCGAACAAGATGAAAGAACACGGGAACGTTGGAGGAAAATGGCATTATCCGGGAGATAGGTCGGCGTGTGTTGAGGGAGAAATGGAATTAGGATTCTTAACGCAATTTTAGCGGCGGTTAATATGGGAATTAATCACAATAAAAACAATTAAATACACGCATAAGGGACTCGTACGATTAATAGTTATACTATTTTGTGAGAATTTCGGTAATATTTCATAAGGAAGCTTGTTCGTGTATTTATATAATTTTAAAAAAGCTTCCTTTTTGGACCACATAAGTCTGTTTACAGCATCTCTGGATACTTCTAGTGCTATTTTGTTAGTTGTCTTTCTGTTTTTATGCGAAATCGTTAAACACGATTACTATGCCAACATAAAGTTTCATTCTTACCAGAGACCGGAAGGACAATACCAATCGTTACGATTTCTACATTTACCCTAAAGGAAGGTCGACTTTGCACACTTGTGTACCTATACAAAATATACCTGCAGGCAACAACCACTGTCAGATTACATACTAACAGTAATCGCATAAAAATAGAATGGGGTGTTAGACAAGGAGACCCAATGTCACCTAAACTTTTTAATATGGTACTAGAACATGCTTTTAAGAATTTGGATTGGATGATAAAGGGAATAAAAATAGATGGAGAATATCTAAACAACTTACGTTTCGCCGATGATATACTTATAATAGCTGAAGATCTAGGTATGGCAAGAGAGATGGTACAGGAACTCGTTGTGGCTACAGAAAAGGTAGGTTTAAATATAAATATCTCGAAAACAAAAATCATGACCAATTTGGTACCCAACCAGAACATCAGTATTGGTGGAAAAGAAATAGAACTCGTAGATAGATATAAATACCTGGCACATGAAATTATGATTGGCAGGGATAACCAGACTCATGAACTGAAGAGAAGAATCGGCCTTGGGTGGGCAGCATTTGGAAAACTGAGACAAACTTTTAAAAGTGAGCTGCCCACATGCCTAAAGAGAAAGGTATTTGATCAGTGCGTCCTCCCAGTCTTGACGTACGGAGCAGAAACACTTACTTTAACAAAAGTAGCAGCTACCAAACTGAGAGTCACGCAGAGAAGAATGGAGCGGTCCATGTTAGGAATAACTCTGCGAGACAGAATAACCAACGAAGACATCAGGAGAAGAACCGAAGTGACTGACATCATCGAGAAGATAGCCAGACTAACATGAAGATGACAAGACACATAGCCAGAATGACAGATGGGCGATGGACAAAGAGGTTATTGGAATGGAGGCCAAAGGAAGACAAGAGAAGCGTCGGTCGACCACATACAAGATGGACTGACGATATAAGAAGACTCAATAAAAACTGGATAAGAGCGGCGTAAGATAGACGGGGTTCGAAACATAAGGAAGAGGCCTATGTTTAGCAGTGGACTCTTGAGGCTGGATGATGATGATGATGATGATGTACCTTTACGAAGGGAGTTGTACATAAACCTATAAGTTGATCGTAATCCATATCTGCAAAGTATCTTGTCGACTTGGGTTAGTATATACAGTGCATTCCGTATGTTTTATAAACATGATCAGAGGAAATTGTTGCCTAATGGCTATCGAAGGACCGTCTATGACCAACTTATATTCTTACCGGAGACCAGAAGTACAATAACAACTTTAAAAATAAATTACCTATTCGTTGAAGATAAAATCGTTAAACATCAAAATATGTCTTTCATGCTTGTGTCATTAATGCTTGAAAATGAAGCGCTAAAAATAACAATGCCGCACCAAAATCAAAACAGGCTGGAGATTTCAAATACGAAAACATTTAGAGATGCATTAAAGGAAACTAGTATGTTGAACATATAAGACAACCCAGAAGAAATGTGAAAAGGTTTCAGAAATGCTATAGAAAAGTTTGTAGAAAGAACCAGAACCAAAAAAAAAAAGATCATTAAAAGAAAACACTTGATGAGAGACAGAACGATGCAACTTCTCGAAGAGCGAAGGAGAATCAAATCTCTCTTATATTAAAACGACAGCAACAAAAACGAATTAGCAAGGTTAAATAGAGAAATTAATAGAGCATGTAGGGATGATAAAAATATACCTATAAATGAAGAATGCGGAGAACTAAAGAGACATGCAAATCGGTATGAATCCCATGAGCTATATAACAAAGTCCGATATATATCCAGGGAATTTAAACCAATCACACAAACAATAATGGATAAAAACCAACATATTATAAATTACGAGAAAGGGAATGCGGAGGTATGGAGAAAATATTGTCGAAGTCTATGTGCAGGTGATCCCCAGAATGCAAATCACGATCAGTTCACTGCAGAGACAGAACCAATCATTCTAAAGTCAGAGGTAGAAAAAGCAATCAAAAAGTAAAAAATAGAAAATTCCCTGGCGCAGACCAGGTCACCACAGAAGTTTTGAAAGAGACTGGAGATGTTGGAGTAAATGTTACGTATATGATCTGCAAAAAGATTTGGGAAACCGGAGAGTGGCACAACGACTGGACAATATCCACTTTCATCTCTACATTCAAAATAGGAACTCCGCTAAATTGCAGCAACTACAGAAAGGTAACCCTAGTATTCCATGCAAGCAAGGTTCTACTTCATGTAATACATGAACAACTAACAGCTTTTCTATTGCTTCAGATATTAGAAGAACAAGCGGGATTTTTCCCAGGAAAACACACAAGAGAGCACATCCTTAATGTCAGACAGCTAATCGAAAAAACGTGAATTCAATACCCCTATGCTTATGTGCTTTGTGGATTAAACAAAGGCCTTCGATAAAGTGAAATGGCAGCAGCTATGGTCCATACTATTTTTTTATCTATCCATACTAATTTTTTTTTGAAACAGATGAAAATCGCTAGGGTCCAAATCTGGTGAATACGATGGATGCCCCAACAATTCGAACTTTAACTTTACACGGTAACATTGTCGTGATGAAAAAGGATTTACACCACTCTTTAGCCCCTTGTTTTGATTCAAGATTAAAGTGATAGACCCAAATCTGATCCATAGTGATGAATCGACGCACAAAAGTCACTTTATCCTTTCGAAAACGCTCTAAATGTTGCTGAAAAAGTTTCATTCGAACGTGTTTTTGTTCCATTGTTAGCGAATGAGGCACTCATTCTGAACACAGCTTTCTGAAACCCAATACTAATGATTTTCCAATACAAATTGTTTGGCGTGGATCGTTTTCAAGGCTTGCACGACTACGTTTAAATTCAGCGACATTTTTCTGCTGTACTAATTAAGAGCGAAGAGTCTTTGCTTTTAAGCAAAAAAAAATATGAACATTCGTTCATAATTTTTTTTTTGCTTGAAAACTTTCCAACAATAAAAATTGAATCACTGCACGATACTTAAGTTTTTCTATTGTAAAAAAATAGTCTGACACGTCGACACTAAATGTAAAATGGGCTAGTTGCAACGCCCTTTCTTATAGATCCATAAAACGTATTTAACAGCCTATTATTTCTCTACCGTTAAAAATTTCATAATGCAAATACTTAATGTGCAAACACCTCGTGCCAAAAACATAAGTTATTTGGGTTCTTTATGAACTGTTATTTTATATTGTGAGCTTATAAATTGAGGTTGAACTCTTTTATGCTCTATGTCCATCAGAATTTTTATCTAAGCCAATACGTTACGTCATTTCGAAGTTACGTGAAGTGTATCTATTTTGAACTACCATTAAATCCTTAACCCTACAACATTAGACTGCGTCTTATTTCACATCGTCGAACGAGAAGCTCAGGCATAGGGCGTTAGATTTATACATTGGTCCTTCGAGCAGGATTAGTTTATATTAAGCACGATTATAAAGTGTCAAACAAAAAGAGGCTATGTGGCTCAAGATTAGTCGTAGTTCAGTGGCTATACGTAGTACGTGAAACCGTCAGTCTTGGCTATGTAAGTCGGCTTTTATACTAAAACATGAGCCAGTATATGAATGAAATATGAATTGTATGAGTTATAGGAATGAAATGTGTACAATAAACTAATTAAATGAACTTCAATTAAGAAATTTAAAAAAAATTTTCATCACTCGAATAAAGTTATGTGCCCAGTAATTTAACAATGATTGAGAAAGTTATAAAAATTGATTTAAAACATAAGAGAAAATGAAGCTAAAGAAATAAAAATATAAATGTTAATTGAAAATTCTCGGAGGTCTTGTAATTTAATACAAATTAGTTACGTAGTTTTTCATATACGGTATTGATATTATTCAACGTTGTTTTCAGAATTAGCTTTTATTTAAAAATGCTTGAACATATACAATATGACCGAGTTACGTGCTTAATACCAGCTTTAACCTACCGCCATATTTGTCTCGAGATATTATGTATCTATATTTAGGTCAGCATTTAATACTATTCGCAAACCAGCTGTTTCCGTTCCCAGCATCAATCAACAACGGTATAAAAAGATGATTTTTAAGACACCCCCGTTCTTTTTACTCTTTCGCGGCCGAAATTTCGGTCTTAACAGAAAAAGCCTACAATTTCCTTTATCAAATAAAACCATTATCCTGTAACAGTTCACGCTCTACTTCCCTCCCACCTTCCTTAACAAATATTCCTTCATTTATCTTCCTTTTCAGACCGAAAAGCTCTCGAAAAACAAAAGTAAATGTTGTAAACTTTCAATCCTAACGCGTGTTGCTACATCATCGAAAATATTAATCTTCGTCTTGGATCTCGCGTCTCCTGTTTCGTCTCGCCTTTCTACAGTCTCTTTAAACCGCGAAACACAGCACAACGCGAATTTCGTTAATTACGAAAAAACTGTCTATTGTCGGCCGATTTCAATTGAAAATCCACCCGCAACCCCTCACATGGGCGCACCTAACTTTCTTTGCATTCGCAATAATAGAAAATGAATTATATGAGATAATTTTTTAACATCTACAATCATATTATAATATGGCCTATTTGCCATTGAAGCCGGGCCTCAAGGTAGCTTATCAAGGAGTTAAGCTCCGATGAAAACATAAGGATGAAATGAGTTACTCAGATTTATGTTTACTATTTATAAATAATCTCCCATTAACAGTGGCGGCTCGTGGCTTGAGAGACAAGGTCGGCAAGGTATTTTTTGTCTCCTCAGATAGGTATACCGTCGAATAGAGACTTCAATCATCATAGGAGATTTTTTGTTTTCTTGTGTTTTGTTTTTTTTTTGTTTTTTTCCTATAAATTTAGAACCTAAACATGTTTATAAATTAACTCTAGTCTACGTTGTTTGGAAGTAGCAAAATGGGTAATAACGTCATCGTAAAATTTATTAGAGTTTTGGAGAGATTTTAAAAGTTTTTTTCTGTTGACATTTGAGACAAACTTGACATTCTCTCTTGATTGGTGGTATTTCGACGATACGTTTTGATTCTTTTGATGCAAGAGAAATCTCGTTCATTTGAGGCAGACGTTGGTGGTAATGAGAGAATTAATGACAATAATTTATTAATTTCGGTAACAGTTTGTTGTAGTGCATTGCAGGATATAAAATTATACATATCTTGTAACTTATCCCATCTTCCGAAAATATTTGGATCAGCATAGAAAACTTTTAATTGATTTTCTAATTTTATTTTACTAAAGAATGATGGATAATTTTTAATTAACCTGTCTAATAAATATCTTGGAAATTCTTTAGCGTAACTTTTAAATTTTGAATCGTCAGAGGTCAAAAATTTGCAAATCTTCAAAATTCGAAAAACGAGTATCTATTTGCATAATAATAGTATCCAAAATTTCAAAATACACTCGTTTTTCGAGATCTGTTTCTGTGTCATGCCTTTGTCTTTTTTTTGGGGGGGGGGGGGGTTCGGAAATATCAAGCGACTCCAAAACGTCACTGCGTTATATACTGGAAATTACTATCATTACGAAAATCTCTGAGATTTTGCACCAGTCTTGTTATTTTATTTTTGGAATGAATAATATCAGTTAACTGATTTTGAACAACGTTGAATATCAAATCGGTTTGAGTAAACACTTTCTTAAAACTGCGTGATTATTTTTTACAATTTCGTTATGTTTAATAGCATTTTCACGTTGGACATTATCTAATGAAAAAAATGAAGATATTTTGTTTTCCAAATAAATCTAATTTAATCTGTCTGTAAGTATGATCTTTCGAAATAGGTATCCTGTTTATGTAAAGCCCTAAATAATTCCTTTAAATTATCGTAACCAGATTCACACCACGGATTTTGATGTTTGCCCCTATTTGTCGAAAATAAAATGCAAGGCCAACAGAAAAGTTTGTTTTTTATTTCACTTCCGGTAAGCCATGAGTACTTGCTGTACCAATTATCTGAAAATGATCTATTACTTCCCTTGCCCGCACTAATATTTATAAGCCGGGACGTTTTAGGCAAAGGACGGCCCTTATTTTTAATAACAATTTGTTCTTCTTATGGAATAGATGAAAACCCATTATGCAAAATATAATTTACAATATCAGACTTATCAATACTTACAGTTTCTTCCATGGCTTGCATTTTTTAGGTTAATTTACCTGAGTTTGTTTACACTTTAATTAAAAAAAAAACTTCTAATATGTATGTCAAAAAACCCTTTAACCTTTAACTATTTACGGCAGACGTAACGTATCACAGTATTACTTCATAAAATAAAAATAAATCACAAAAAGAAAGGCTAGTTCGTGCACTGAAATCACTTCACTTTACTACTTACGTTCTTATATGACATAACATTTCATTCCGCGCTTGCAATGTTCAAGTTCAAGTTCAATGTTCAGTTCGCGACCAATCACCAATCCAAATGAAACATCGGCAAATTTAAATTTGCCGTACTTGGTAATTAAGTTCATATGGAAAGAAATGTATATTTGGTTGCTAATCAACTAATATTCCGTTGATTTATCGTCAGGTTGGGATCGGCTTGCCAAAAAAACAAAACGTACCTCTTTAAGAATTCACAGGCGGATGGATGTCTCCGATATCGGATCATCAATTTCAAAAGTGTCTATGCAGGGATCACTTAACGCTCAGATTGGACAAATTCTTTTAAAAACCATGAATAAAATTTAGTCTGGTCGAATTCTTTTAAAAACCATAAATAAAATGTAGTCTTTATTATCTCACAGATATTTTTTTATTTCACAAAAACAAATGACATCAACTGATTACCTGCCACAATTATTTATTGAAATACTGATTAAATTAAATATTAAAAAAATCTATAATATCTATAAAGGTGTGGGTCGGCACTGCCGACCCTGACCGGCCGCCACTGACCATTAAGTCATAAAGTTATCTGTATTAATCTTTATTAATTTTGTTTGTTGTTATATATTTCTTCTAGAGTTATTTGGTTATTAGTATCTTAAGAGCCTGCAGGTGTGATTGACTTATAGAATTACTATAGTGAATCCTGTGAAAAACCCACTTTTCCCCTATATTTAATTACAAAAACTGTGTTATTGTTTCTCTAATAAATAGATACCCAAATGATTATAATTTCGTTTTAAAATTGATAAAATGACAACAAATAATGGTGGCCTGAAAAAAAGAAAAATGCTAGAGAATGCACTGACCACCGCACCATAAGCCTAATGTCTCACACACTTAAAATATTTTTAAAGATCACCCATAAACCAAATCGTTGATATGGATATTAAAGAAACCCAATTTGGATTTCGTAGAGGAGAAGGTACCCGTGAAACTCTCTTTGCATTCAACGTACTAATCCAGAGATGATTAGATGTGAACCAATGTCAACCAAGATATGTACGTCTGTTTCATAGATTACAACAAGGCTTTCGATAAAGTACGCTACAAAAAGATAATGGACGTCCTCAAAGCAAAACAATTACAATACAATGACCTTCGAATTATAACAAATCTATATTATAAACAGCAGGCACAGATACGCATTAATCAACACACATCAGAAAATTCAAAGAAGTGTGCGACAGGGGTGTGTATTGTCACCACTACTATTCAATACATACTCTGAAGAAATTATGAAAAGAGTTTTTGAGGGAGAAACAGCAGGAATAAAGGTCAATGGAGCATCAATTAACAACATAAGATATGCAGACAATACTATTATAATAGTAGACAACCTCCAAGACTTCCAAAAGCTCATGAACAAGATAGTTGAGCATGGAGCAGAATATGTATTATCAATAAACATCAAGAAAACGAAATTTATCAAATCAGAGGATATCAAAAACCCAAAATAATGATCTGACAATTAGCGGTAAAACTAGAACAAGTTGAAAACTACAATTATCTTGGCACAATAATTAATCACACAAACGATCACTCTAAAAAAATCAAAGTAAGAATAGAGAAAGCAAGAACAAATAATGAGAATGGTACTTTGTGTAAGAGAACTGAAATTAGACTTGAGAGTTAAGCTGGCAAGGTGTTATATTTTCTCTACTTTGCTTTACGGGATAGAAGCCTGGACACTTAACGCGTCGACTACTAAAAAGTTAAAAGCATTTTAACTGTGGGTGTATAGAAGAATCCTGAAGATATCATGGACCGAGCATGTAACAAACAACGAAGGCATGAGAAGAGTCAACAAAAGAATGGAAATATTGGAAACTATCAAGACACGAAAGTTGCAATACCTGTAGCATGTTATTATGCATAATGAAAGATATAACATACTTCAATTGATTATACAAGGGAAAATCCAGGGCAAGAGAAGTGTAGAAAGGAGAAGAATCTCATGGTTGCGTAACTTAAGGGAATAGTATGGATGCCCATCAATCGAACTATTCAGAGCGGCAGCATATAAGACCAGAATAGCCAGGATGATTGCCAACCTCTGTCGCGGAGATGGCATATAAAGAAGAAGAAGAATGGTGACCCAAAAAGTGATTTTCTGTGTAGCGAAGAAGGTTAAGTTTGTACGAAGACCTTTTCAGACTGTTTGAATTGATTTCTAATCGGAAAACAATGTATCCTTACAGTCTTGTCAATTACTTTAGTCAGTCTAGTCACTGAAAACTTTTTTCCTGCTCTTGTCAATTGCATTTTTCGCAAAGTGTTTTCCCCTTTAACAGTAATTAATAAAGTTGTGTCTTTGATCAAAGCAAGTTGTTTCTAATTTCTTTTTAAAACTCATGACAAAATGTGTAGTGATTCAAAAAACTTTATAAACCTAAAGTTTTAATTCACGAACTTCTTTCCTGCTCTGTCTTTTACATTCTTCGCTAAATAACTACAAAATGTTTTTGCTTTTAGAGTAAGTAATATTAAAGTTGTATCTTTAACAAAGTACAGTTTTTTGTTAAGTCTTAAACTGAAAAGTTGTCAAAGGCCTGATGATGGCTCCAAACAATGAATCGAAAGCACAATATCAACAGTTCCGAATTATTAACATTTTTTTATCCTGATGATATTATTGCAGATATTTTTACTTATTTTTTTAACTGTTATAATGTTGTAGGATACTATTTTTTTGAGAATTTGTTTTATTTCGATTTTAGGTTCGTTTAGGTTCCGCAAGAAATTATAAAAAAATTGAAGCATTTGAGAGAGATGTGGCTTTATAGAAGAATGCTGAGAATATCATGGACAGCAAGGATCACGAACAAGAAAGTTCTAGGAAAAATGAAGAAGGAACCAGAGATTGTGTTTACGATCAAACGCATAAAATTGCAATATCTGGGACACGTTATGAGAAATCAGCACCGTTACTCCCTGCTACAGTCTATATTGCAAGGTAAAGTCAAAGGTAAGCGAGGACCCGGTAGAAGGAGAATATCATGGCTGCGGAATTTAAGAACATGGTTTAAGAAAACCTCAACGGAGCTGTTTCGAGCCGCAGCGAGCAAGGTTATGATTGCCAATATGATTTCCAACATCCGAAACGGATAGGAACTAGAAGAAGAAGAAGGGTAACTTTATTAACGGATAAATCCATACGTACCTTATCACAAGTTTTAAAAACTTCATAAAACAAGTCACTCTATTACTCATAATGCCCCATACACAAAACACTCCGTAAACTAGCAACTATAAATTTTAAGATAAATTGATTACCAAAGGCAGCACACTAAAAAAAGTGCTGATGATTAGGAACTCATCTCATTGTCCTTCTTGACTGGATGGCTGTCTACATTCGAAATGATTAATTGTCTAGCATAGGAACTTCTTAACTTATAAAAGTATATTTTATGATAAACTAATTATAACTACTTATTTGTATAGAAATATTCCCAAAAATTGTGACAAATTAAATATTTTGTTTCTACGATTTAAAAGGACATTCTAAAAATCACGTCGTTTCGGTTTTCAACGCACGTCTATGAGATCATCCCTCCTAAGGATGTATATATCCTTGTCAGGACTCCCCAGGATGCGAAACAATAGCCCGATCTTAATTTATCACTCCGCAGGATCGGTTCCTTCGTTTCTTGCTCACAATCGAAGTCGCCTTAGATTGAACTCAGATACTTGTCATCGGTCTTCTTCTCTCCCGTCGCCACCCACTTTCCCCTGCCTTTTCCGTACGAAAGAAAAGCTGCCACAAAAGCTTGTCCCAATGATTCCAGGGCTTTTCGCCGGAATATTTCAGGTACTTAGCTTCTGAATGATGCATGAAATGGCAGGAGTTTTATGTCCTTGAAGGATCGATAGTTATCTCTATATAAAAGTTGTGCGAGATATATACATTTCTATAATATTATGGCCTAAAGAAACGAAACGCACTTCAAATCAAGTTTAACTCAATTTCTTTAAAATAAAGAGGATAGTAAGTAATAATGATAATTACAACGTGAATTTTATAAACGTAATTATTAATTGGTTCTCTGATCACTTCATCTACTAAGGATATGATGGATGAAAATGATTGTGTTTTGATAAAGTCAAACGGTTCTAAATAAGGAACTTTATAATACAGGAAAAAAGAATACACTGCAAATATAAATATTACCCTAAAAAATGTATTTGAGAGAGATTAGACAAGATTATTATATCATTGTAAGGTAAGTAAAACAAAGTCAGAAATTTTAAAAAATCTAAATAAAATCAAAGCAAATTGTTTTACACGTGTTTGAATTGAAATTAGGTCACTGCCTAACTTGATATTCACCCAATAAATAAATAAATAAGTGTGAAATATTATTGTAATTCTTCTTCTTCTTAAAGTGCCCTCTCCTCAATGGAGGTTGGCTACTACAATTTTAAACTCTTCTCTATCTTCAGCTGTTCTTATTAGCTGTTCAAAATTTAGCCCTGTCCATTGTCGGATGTTTCTGAGCCATGATAGTCTTTTCCTTCCTAGGCCTCTCTTTCCCTCGATTTTTCCTTTCACTATAAGTTGGGCATATTGGTACTATTGTAATTCAATGTTTATTATAACCTACCTTATAAGCCATGTATTTAAAAGCTACGAACATAAACACAAAGCGTTCATCATATTTCAATCTAGTGAGTATATTTGCTGACGTTTCTTAAGTAAATCGCAACTGAGACCTATCTCAATTATTGTAAGCATGTTAAAGTTTGCAATAAAGTAAAAAAGTACCATATGTTGGGGGAAGTGTCAATCTAAACCCCAGTTTTGCTAGTGTAGTGAAAGCACAAGACCACAATCATAAACAACAATAACGTAAAAATCTTGTCAGATAAATTGACTAGCCGATATGTAACACATTGTAATAAAAGATATAGCAACTAACGTCTTAAACTTTATTGTATCTAAGCCTAGCTATTACAAGGTAGCCTGAATATAGACCTTTCAAAGTTCCCCCCATCCATTATATCTCATGTAAGTTCTTTCCAGTAGTACTTTTAATATACACCGCATCTGTATTTATGCAAATTCATGAAAATTAGCAAGAACAACAATACAAACGAAATATTAACGGTAGGCGGCCAGCAGATTGAGAGAATAAAAAGATATACTTACTTGGGAAGGATAATCATAGAAAATAACGATTATAATGTAGAAATAAGAGTCATAATTGAAAAAGCACGTTACAACTTCGTGAAAATGAGAAAGATTTTATGCAGCAAAGATCTGACATTGGCTCTCAGAATAAGGCTAATTAAATACTATGCACACAATGTACTCTACTATGGAACTAAATCATGGACATTAAACCGGAATACAATAAATCGACTTAACGCGTTTGAAATGTGGACATTTAGAAATTTGTTAAGGATTCCATGGGTAGATAGAGTCACGAATACAGAAGTGTTAAGGAGAATAGGCAGAGAGAGGGAAATGGAAAAGAGGCGAAAGATACAATATCTTGAGACTTGTAATTCAAGGAAAAATAGGGGGTAGGAGAAGTGTAGGAAGAAGACGCGTTTCCTGGTTGAAGAACCTTTGGTTGCAGCTCAAGGCAATTGTTCAGAGCAGCTGCCTCGAAGGTCAGAAAAGCCATGATGATTGCCAACCAAAGCGTACACACTTTGTTTTATTTAAATGTACACATAGGAACCGCTTAATTAAAGATCTTTTTTTTATTTTTTGTCTCTAACAAATCATTGTGAAAGTTTTCTCAAAACTTATTAGTGACAGTCGTAACAATATTCATTAATTCTGCTAAAGATAGATTTCCCTCTCTCCGCGCGCATGTGTACATATATCAACTGTTTAATCAATTCCTTTTCATATAAACGTTCCTGCAATAAAAAGCTTGTTAAAAGCTCTTACCAATCCAGATAATCTCGTTCTCAATACATCAAGAATAACAAAATCGAAACCGTGGCTCGGTTGTAAACACAAGATTTATTAATCCTATTTCCTTGTTTTCGGTTTCCTGTTCATTTTTCATTAGTCATGTTTTGATAAATCATTGCATGCAACGCCGAGAGATGTGTATCGGTGGGCATGTTGTAATTTTTTTTGTTGCCAACACCTTTTGCCCAGCTAATTATCACAAAAAGTAGTGTTGGACGTCAAGCGGGTCATTAATCCAGCGATATCTGTATCTATTTATAATCCTTTATCAGTCGGAAGGAATTGTGGGGGCTTGCAGGGCACGCAACTTCTGCTTTTAAGCACTTGGAAGTATTCAAATGAAACCGAATTTCTATAGTTAGGAGGAAAAAGCTATTCTTGGAAATAATGCATACTACTAAAAAGTAAGTTCTCGCTATTTGTTTTTATTTCAGTAAAAAGAAATACCAAATTTCGGATCTGTAAGTCAAAACGATGATAACAAAGATTATAGGTCGGTGAGCCTTTGAAAAATTTCATAAACTGTTATGCCATTTGTTAGAGAGAAAAACCTTTATAGTTCAGAAAAATAAACAAAAAATGCAGTGATTAATACAAGATTTATCATTTTAGTTTTTTTGGCCTCACTTTGGGGGGAGATATCCTAACTGCATGGGTGGAATTTCTTGAGCCTCGTGGTACCACACAGGGACTTCCCGAAGCACATAATCGACAATCAAATAAAAACTGCAACTGCTATTCAGAACTCGACGGCTACCTGACGATACATACATTCAAGCTTCTAGAGGCAGCTACATTTGAAGCGAACAACTACATACATTCAACAAGACATCCAACTATACAAAGGCAACTATACATAAAACAAAGAAATTTGTTACTTTCCCCTTTCCCACTTCTGCCCTTTCATCTATCTTAGATCCATCCGTATATCATACGAGTGAACCTTCTTCCACTTTTGGTACAATTTCTTCACCCATTCGGTGGTTTTTTATGACCACTTCAAAGGGTGTTTCAAAGTCGAATTTGACTGGCATAGCATCTGTCGGCATGTCCTTAGAATCCAATGGAATTTCTTCTAAGATTTTCAGGCGGCCAACTAGATCTCCAGGTTTCATTATTTGTGTCTGTCGCAGTTTTAAGGCGGTAGTTACTGCCTCCCTTCTTATGCAGAACTGCAAGGGATGAACGTTAAGCATCGCCTCTAGAGCTGCAGTGGGACATATTGAAATTGACCCTGTGATTCCCAGACAAGCTAGCCGCTGCACTTTTTGCAGCTTGGCGTTAGCTGTTGTTTGTTGTATTTTTGGCCACCATACGAATGATGCGTATGTAACCATGGGCCTAATTATTGTTTTATATGACCAGAGAATCACATCTTTCATCTTTACCATCCTGCAGTTCAATTCAACTGTCTATTGAAAAAACTCCACCGAGGAATCAAATGGGCAGCAGTGTAAAAATTAATCAGTTATCAAATTTGTGAAAGTTCAAGACTTTTCACCTTTACCATCCTGCAGTTTATCGACACTTACTCCAAATGACAGACGTAAAACCGGTTCTTCGGCTTTAATTACAAGTACGCCCTACAAAAATAATTTAGAAGTCAGCATTAAAGAAAAACAAAGAAAAGATCACTTAAAAATAAAGAACAAAAGTCAAAATTTAAGGTTTTAAAGAAAACTAAAAAGAATATAATGGTCAAAAATAAAAAGATGAAGAAAGTGAATCTTCAGATTCCTCAAACGTTCCTTATAATGATGACTCAGATATGGATCCCGATCAAGAAAATGACGCAGAGTATATCTTCTGCACTCAACATTATTCAAATGACCAACATGGAGAACAGTGGGTACAGTGTTCAAGTTCCTTCAGATGATCACATGAAAAGTGTGCTAGTAGAAACCAAAAGAACACTTACGTGCGTGATTTTTGTATTTAAAAGTAGGTACCTAATTTTGGATAGGGTATCCAATTGATATAGACCAAAAAGACATAAGATGCATTGAAAACTTGTACTGGCATCAAACAGCACAGCTAAAAATAGACAATTCTATATCTAAGCCCATACATATAAGAAGAGGCGTTCGACAGGGATGTGTGCTTTCCCCTCTTTTATTTAACATTTATTCAGGAGCAGAATAGAATACAATAGTTGTGAGGGTTACTAATCCCTAAATAAGGTTGCCAGTGTCGGAGTGATGGAGGTTAACAGGTACTAATGAATTTGCAAGAAATGTAAGATGTTTATTTTATTGGATAAATATATATATATATATATATATATATATATATATATATATATATATAACCAATAAAAGTTTAATAAGTACCTACCTATTTGCAAAATAAAGTTTAATTCTTTAGATAAAATAAAACGTTTTATTTTATCTGAAATAAGTGCATTCCACGAAGTAAGGGTTTCAACAATCAAACATTTAATTCTTTAATTCCAGGAATCTACGACAGTAATTGACTAGATAATTACCTTCTAAACTTATTCCACAGAAAATGTGATAGTGGGTTTTTCCATTTTGTAGGAAGGTCTAAGTGGCGTATTCAAAATTCTTAACAGTTCACTAAAAGTAGGTACTTCAGTTGCAAGGTGCAGTTTATTGTGTATACTAGTGTTATGGAAAATTTGGAAATGCCGTGTAAACGCCGAAAAATTGGTCCTTTAAGAGTTAATGAAAAAACATTAATATTTAATTGTTTTAAATCATTTACAGACAAATGTTTATGTGAAAGTGTTGATGAGACCGTTGAGTTAGTTAGCAGTACACTTGGTGTTGGGAAATCTACGATTTACAAAGTTATTAAAGAAGAGAAATGTGGTAGTTTTCAAATGCCACGTAATGCTCCAGGGAAACCAAAATTTCAAATAGAATATCATTTTAAAGAAGAACTTCGACGGAAAGTGCATGAATTCTTCTTTAGACAAGAATTTCCAACATTGGATAAAGTTCTTGTCTCAGTTCGAGATGATAAGGATTGTAGTTTATTCGTCTTCCCCGCCTCTCGACGCGTTAGTGTTCTGAGCTGTTGGACGTGAATCCCTGTCCTGGCATTTGGTTTTCACCTCTGGCTGCGTTGAGTAGTTGAGTTACTGTGACCAAATGCCCATCTTGGTAGTTAGTATTCGCCTCTGGTTGCGTTGAGTAACTGAGTTACCGTTGCTAACTACCCATCTTCCTGTTCTTTGTTTTCTTCTTTCTTTCTTTTTTCTTTTTTGTTCTCCTGAAGAAGCTACATACAATTGTAGCGAAACGTCGAGATGAACCCACTTTTGGGTCACTCACAAATGACACGGTCCAAACCCGGAAGACGAATAAACTATAATTCTGACTCTGGCCGTGGAAGCCTACGATTTCATATGATAAGGATTACCCAGAAATGAGTCGAAGTACGGTATGGAAACTTTTAAAAGAAATAGGCTTCCGCTGGAAAAAGAATCCCAGAAAGTCTATTTTATTAGAAAGAAGCGATATTGTCATATGGAGAAGACATTTTCTAAGAACCATCAAGGAAATGAGAAACCAAAAAAGAAAAATATTTTATCTTGATGAAACATGGATCAACGAGGGTCATACACCAAATAAATTTTGGCAGGATGAAACTGTTACAAGTCAAAGGCTCGCTTTTGTAAATAAATTATCTACTGGTTTAAACCCACCATCAGGAAAGGGACGCAGGCTAATAATAGTACACATTGGCAGACGGTTTTGTTGAAGGTGGTTTATTAACTTTTGAATCAACTCGTACCGGTGACTACCATGAAGACATGAACGCTGATGCCTTTCAAGAATGGTTCGAACAAATGATAGATCTTCTTCCTAAGAACTGTGTAATAGTAATGGATAATGCAAGTTATCACTCCAAACTTATAGAAGGACTGCCCACAACCAAGTGGTTAAAAAAAGACTTGCAGAATTGGCTGAGTTCAAAAAATATTACGTACCATCCCGGATCTATAAGAAAGGAACTTTATTCGTTGTGTGCCCTTCATAAAGAAAAATTTAAAAAATACGAAATTGATGAAATTGCCAAAAATCGTGGAATGACAGTACTTAGATCCCCACCATATCATTGTGAATTAAACCCGATTGAACTGGTATGGGCACAGATAAAGAGTGAAGTTTCAAGAAAAAATACCACTTTTAAAATTCATGATGTTAAACAGTTGTTTTTGGAGGCCGTAAATAATGTAAAACCTGAAAACTGGGAAAAGGCAGTAAATCACACTATTAAAGAAGAGGAAAAAATGTGGAAGCTGGACAATATTACTGATAAAATGATCGAGCCAGTTATTATAAATCTTGGTTCTGAAAGTTCATCTTCTGAATCTGATTTGGATTTGTAACAAGTAGCTGTAAGTTTTATATTAATATTTTCATTCATCTACTTAACATACCTTAGACGGTTTTAAAAACTCTTTTTCTCTTTTGTAATTTTTAAAAATTAAAAAAATGTGAATTTTTTAAAACCCTTTTTAATGTAGGCCAGTCAGTTCTAATATAGTGTGTGATAAAAGAGGTCACTTTTGTTTACATACACGTAACACTTTATAACACTGAAATAATTCATTTATTTTTTACAATTATTCAAAGTAATTTTTCAATTAATCTTGAGCACGCCCATGGAGTGGTCAGAGGTACCAGTTAAAATTATGCTAATTACTCTCTCGTTCATAAAAATAAACTATAAATGAACTATGTGATATAAAACTATATAAACTTTATGAGGATACAGTGAGAGTTGCGTGAGATATTTTACGTGACTTTTAAAAAGTAAATTGATTCTATCCTGAACAAAAAGAAAAGGAATACCAAACTTCCCAACAACAAAACACCAAAGTTTTTATTAAAACAACAGACTCTTCACATATTCTATAAAACTAAGTTCGAACTTGTTAACACAGTTTATTAATGAAATCTGTCAACAACAGATTGATGAACAATACTCCCCGGAAAAAGGAACAAATTGTTTACCTTACATAGTTTCAAACCGATATTGAATGTAAACCGGGTGCTATAACTCACGCGGAAGAAAATTTAAAGCCACCCAATGATATTAAAGGACTTGATCAAACTAAAAGTTGAAGACGAAGTCTCTAAACTACGCCAACCCAACGAGGAGCAAAATTTATAGGCCAATTTGATAAAGCTGCATGATTTACATGATACATCATTTCTCGTGGATTTCTCGGTTAGAAATGCCGAAGGAAACAATATACAGGGAGGCAACGTGAACTTTACGAACGAGAATTACTGGTCTTTATTTCGCATCACATAAGATACCTACATGTTCCTTGTTTTCACAAATTTTAGAGATATACAGTGTGATGGATTTCAAAATTTGTATTATTATCAAAATTGAGTGTGGCTTAGTTTTCTTAGTATCTATAAAGTTCAACACGCACGTTTATGGATGGATAAAACTGATAATAAATGAAGAGGATTTAAGAAGGCTAGGAGTAAGTAGAAACTACTGAAGATCGATCTGCTTGGAGCCAGACAGTTCGGTAGCCCCACGCCCACCATTGGATGTAGTGCCGTTGAGTAGGCAAAATATTATTTGAGAGTGTTTTATAAATCTTTATTATAATTTCTTATTAATATTATTATTACAGAAACTACCAATAATTCCAAAACGTGTTAGAAATAGAGTCAATTACCAATTAAAGCGCCTTCAAAAGAAGCAGGTTGTAAGCAGACCAGAAAAAAATAGAGAATCCAGTCAAACAGGATATAGAAGAAGAGTGGGAGATGTGAAGAAGAAAAGTGTATAGAAAGAGAGCATATAAAAAGGCGACAAGACTTGTTCGATGAAGAATGTAGGAATGCTTTGGCAAGAAGAAACAGGCCAAAACTACAAAGAGATAAAGAAAATACCCAAAATGCGATCGAAAACTATTTGACAAGAAGAAGGGAAGTGAAAAGAATTTACGGAAAAAAGGACAGAGAACAACTAAAAAAACAATTGAAAACATAGGAGAAACCTACATAAACAAAGAGGTAAAAAATTTCTACCAAGAAGTTAAGAAACCCAAAGAATTTACAAAGAACAGTATTGCAGAAACAAAGAAGGCTTACTTCAAGGTGAATAGAAAGTGCTTAGAATACGATAAATAGGGTAACAAAAATAATAAAATAAATAAAATAAAAAGATCGATACCAAAAAGATAGAAGCATTTGAGTTGTGGATGTATCGTAGAATATTAAGAATGCCCTGGACAGAGAAAGTAACAAATGTGGAGGTTTTGCGGAGAGTGCGGAAAGAGAAAGAGATGATACTTACTGTTAAAAAGCGCAAACTACAATATTTGGGACATGTTATGAGGGGAGATAAATATCAGTTGCTGCAATTGATTATACAGGGAAAGATAATGGGAAAGAGATCTATAGGAAGAAGAAGGCATTCATGGTTGAAAAACTTGAGAGAATGGTACAATTGCACCAATTACCAACTGTTTAGATCTGCAGCATCAAAAATACGCATAGCTTTGATGATAGCCAAACTTCGGAACGAAGACGGCACTTAAAGAAGAAGGGTAACAATGAAAGGAAGCTTTTCAAGACAATTCACAATGAACAGAGGTTTAAAACAAAGGGATCCGCTACCAACGAATTTATTCAACCTAGAATTAGAATAAATCGTAAGATATATCAAATATAGTACAAACAGGACTATTATGAATAGCATGAAACAGTGTATTCCCTACGCGGATGATGTGGTAATACTAGCGAGAACAAAAAAAAACATTTAGAAAAAGAAATTTGAAGAAGAAACAAAAATATGCGGATAGAGACATAATAAATAATAACAAATATATCAAAATGAAAGGAAACTGTATATAGTTTTGAAAAAAAAGTCAAAATTTAAATATATAATGAACACGGGAAAAAAGAAAAAGAATAGACAAAAGAACAATGAAGGGAAGAAAAGTGGCAGGTTCACTAAATTCATTACTGAAAGCAAAAAATGTGTCAAGAACAGCTGAACTGCGAGTCTACGAGACAGTTATTAGACCCACAGTGATGTATGTCAGTGAAACGTGGATTGTACACTAGCATTAAGAAAAGAAAGTAAAGATCTGGGAAAGAAAGGTGCTCGTAAAAATCTTCTGAGGAAAAAAGACAGCACAGAATATTTGGAGAAGACAAACAAATAAAGAAATAATAAGGATGTTTAGAAAACCAGCCATTACGGCAAAAATATGAGCCCAAGGAGCGAGATGGCTTGGTCACATTATACCAATGCCAGAGAATCGAAATGTTAAAGCAATACTGAAGGAGGGAGAAATGGGGAAAAAAGAAGAGGACGTCCAGAGAAGCAATGCTTGGAAGCAGTAAAGCAAGTCAGACATGGGCGTGAGAAATTGGAGAGAAAGCAAGGGACCGAACAAAATGGAGGGAAATAACGTACATTTTCAGAAGCCAGGGGCCTATAGTGCTGATGGTCTCAGGTCGCTGGTGCTCAAAGGGATGACTTCCTAGATCTTCTTTGAGTGCACCAAATATGTGGTAGTCACATGGCCATAGATAGGGACTGTAGAGTGGATGTTTCAGTGTTCTCAAATAAACTTTGCCCAATTTTTCTTTGGCTAATGCAGCTATGTCTGACCGAACGTTGTCAATCGAATAGGCATGTCTGGCCTGTTTCGTCAATGGGCCAATCACTCAATCATATCAAGCAGTTGGAAGTAGTACGCAGCAGTAACTGTAGACCGTTCGAAGAAAATCAACGAGCAATATGCTGCGGCAATACCAAAAAACTGTTACATTGAACTTTTACATAAAAAAAGGGTCTTGGTTTTTCAAGGTGTAGTTTTGGAACTAAATGCTTGCCTTCTGTGACACCTTGGTGAAAAGATGCACCACGTCTCATCACAGGCGACAAGGTGCCTCAAGTAATCATCCCATTTTGTTTGATATTGTGCTAACAGTCTTCCTCACACGACTTGGATCCGTTCCTCGTCTGTGTCGAGTACTGATCGAACGACTCCGTCCCACCTCTCACCTAGGAGTATTGGTCAGTCGTTCGAGTATTGGTCAGTCGTTCCCATTTTGGGTATTGACCAAAAATCGTCCTTTGACTTACCCATCCAAACGCCACTAATGTTTATTTTTCACCGGCATCAACGTCGGACAGCAGCCCCCTCGATTTTATTTACAATGATTGGGTTTTTATTTTTATTGAAAATATTGTGTAGAAGCCAATTTTACTTTTGTTATTTATTTGGATAAATTTTTATTTAAACTTGCGTTTTACTGAGCTTCGCGGTTACACAGTATTCACAAATTCTCAACAGTATTCACCCCGTATAATTTATTAATGCATATCGGCGTCCGCACCTCTCCGGCTCCCGTAATATTCTAATTTCGAGTTGTCTTCGAGATCAGAAATTCAAAAAATCTGATGATGAAGTGTGTCTCGAGGCGTATAGTGTAGTGTAGCGCAGATGAAAAATTACGGAAGCCATTTGTGACGTTATTAGGTTGATCGGCAATTGTTTCAGAATGAGGTGGAGCAGTTTAATGGCATTGTGCAGTAAAATCATGGAAAATATCCGAATGCCGGAAGTGATTGCGGCTGTTTTAGTATTATGAATTTTAATAGTGGCGTTTTGCGTGGACTTGAGGCGTATTGCAACGTTATTATAATTATTGTATGGAATAGGTCGTGAAATGTAAAACAAATGCAAAGTGCGTCATGAAATCTGATGAATTCAAAGCCTTTATGCGCGGCGTAATGTGCCATTAGAAAACAAGCGTCAAAAGAGCGTGTTGGAGTTACAAGTTGGCGTGTTATTAGAATTGCATATCCTTTTTTAACTTGTGGCAAACAAATTAGTGAAAAATATTCTCACTTAGGGTAATAAGGTCGTATTGTGTAAGAAAAATATTAATTAAATCTTAATTAAAATAGTCCCCTTATAACAAAAGTGCATGTTGAGAAGAGAAAATGATGGTCAAAAATTGCTTAAACAATTTTTTTTAACGAATTTTTTTTTTTAGGTTATTTGGCTCATGTTACCGGAAAATAATATAATGGGCTCATAAGACATATTTCATTATCTTTTCTGCTGGATCCAGGGTATTACTTGACTAGATATATACCGCAACTTTGGTCGATCTTACAGCTTTCACCAATTGACTTGCGCACTAGGATTTTATTCTACTTCTTTAAATTTGTTTGGGTCTAGATTTTATATTAAAACTGTAAATTTGTTCAGAAAAAAGGAGAAGTTAGGTTAATGATGTTATCAGGTGCTTATGATAGATTTGTTATTTATTTATATATTTGTTTTTCATTATTCATAACTTTATAATTATGACGGACGACGAAGGAATTAGTGATTTTTCTGATTATTATAGTAGTGAGGATGATTTGGAGCTATTAGCCGAACCTAGGGTGAAAAACCAGAATTATTTAGGTAGATCGTTACCAAAATTATATTAATTGTCAGAAAATCGTTCCAACATCAGTTTCCAAATTACCGTCATCAGACGATAAAAATGATGAACATGCGCATTAAAAACGGTACAAGTAGTTTCGTGACAGATTCCGAACCGTACACAAATTGCGTGTTGGAATAAACCTAATGTTTTCTCTTCGAGACCGGAAGTAATACTGAGTACTGAGTACTGAGATCGTGAACAAGTTTGTACATGTCTACGCGAGTCCACTGCTTTCAAGTGTGCGCGCACAAAAATAGCAGATGTGCTCGAACATTTCTGAAATGTTTGCGCACAATTTGTTATTGTTTTCTTGAGTGATTCGACCAGAATAAACATTTGTGCCGTACGCTGTGCATAAAGTGCCACACAGTTTAACACACTGGTGGAATCGTACCTTAACGAGCACTGGTGTACTAGGATACCGAGATTTTCTTTGGAAACTATTCTACATCATTCTCGAGATAAGGCACCGCGAGATACAGGCTAGATAACTGTATTTAGGTGCATTGTATACAATGCTTTCCTTAACGACTTCTACATGTGTGGTACTCTACTCATTTGTTTTATCCTTTGGTGAGCAAAAGTTTTTGTCTTCCATGTAAAATCATTTTTAATTTAGCTAAATTATTCACCTAATGGCTGATATGTTTACATTAAAATCCTATTTGCTTTGTCCCCAGCTTTCCTGATTCATTTGATAATTCCACAATATCATCGATGCAAAAAATATCTAGATGGTTTAAAAAATTCTCCCTAAACATTCTAGAAAAGCAAAAAATAACATCGCTACAGTCCAATCTGGGAAAAAATTCTTCTTGTAGTGCCTATCCGTTTCGGACGTTGGCGACCATCATGCCATGGGAAAAAAAATTAATAAAAGTAATTACCAGTTTTGTATTTTTAACCAGAACTGCATTAAAACGAGCCCAACCCAGACATTACTAACGCTTCCTTAGTAGTAATAGTCTAGTATTTAATATAATTATAACCATCGATCGTGGCCCACCCTCGTTGATTCTATTCTAATAAATAATAAAGTGGGACAGCTCCACAATGGAGCATACATTATCATAATTCCCAATAAAACGAAAACCGTGGTCTGTAATTATACCATTCTTTTACAACAAGGAAAATATCTCTATAATATGTAAATAATAGGATACAAGATTCAAACAGTGATTATAAAAGAACGGATCGGAAAATATTTTGTTTCTCCCTTAGGTAAACATTTTATAGCGGTATACAAGAGGGCCCATTCTCTACAGTGTGGTGCGGATAATAGGCCAGACCTTATTTAGAATATTTTTATTGTTGACAATCGACATTAAACCGAACCATAATATCCATTACTTTTACTTTTGATGAGTTTGATTTTCGTGTTAATATATTATTGTTACCCCCGGTATATTGTAAAATTTATCGAAAGAACGGTAAAAAAAGCTGATGTTTTTTGCAAAAAATTAAAAACATGCTGATTGTGCTTCATTTTATTTCGAATTTAGTTGAGTTGGATTTCGTTGTGCTGAACGTTTAAAGAGGTTTTTCAAGTTTATTAAGTGTTTTTTCTTTGAAATCAACCCCCAGCAGCAAGAAAATTTGTTAGAAAGTGACTCGTTACTCTTCGCGATGAAGGATACACTCAAGTAGAACTCGCTGAACGTTTTAACATCACCCAGTCAACCATTTCAAGAGAGTTATCACGTTTTTCTGTTATTGGAAGTAACTCGAGAAGACCCGTAGAAGGGTTATAACTCCTAATCAAGACCGGTTTTTAACACTTCGTACACTGAGACAAAGGTTTGTTACCAGTACTTCTCTACAAAATGAATTTTTGGATCGTTATAACTTTAGATTCAGCCAAAATACGATTAGAAGAAGACTTGCCGAAAACGACCTACACCCTGGAAGGGCACCAATTTTCCCATTATTAACAAGAGACCATAGAAGGCAAATATTGCATTTTGCTCGTGAACTTGTTGATTGGAAAAATGACGATTGGGGAAGAATATTGTTCACCGATGAATCCAGGTACTGTCTTTTTTCTGATGACAGGAGAAACCGAGTGTATAGAAGGCCTGGGGAACGCTTCGCACAATGTAACACTGTAGGGACTCTCTCCCGTAGGGGATCTCTTCGTAAAGAGATCCTCGGTTTGTTCTTCTGCATGCTGGAAGTAAAACTGGTTTTGTGGCTTTCTTGACTAAGAATCGAACCGCTGATTACCACGACGAAATAGACGAAGATCTATATAAAGAATCTTTTGAGAGAAGATGGTAATTCCAAACTTGCCGAAAAACAAAGAAAACGTTTTAGCTTTGGATAAAATGTCATACTGGAGACTGACCCTCAAAAATTTCGAATGTATTTTCGTCTTACAATCAAAGTAGCAACTCTCGGGTAGATTTTTAGTTTTAGGTTGTGGTCCAGGTTTATATTGAACGACCTCTAGTTCACTAGTTTACATTTTTTCTATTGTTCAAAACTTGAGTTTTGTCTCACTAATACACAATGCATGATAGAGACTAGATTTATATTTAAAACACCTCTCTAACATTTTCAGCCACTACAACTCACAATCTTATAGTCAGTTGTGTTTTCTTTGCACTTTCTGTTTTACCAAATGAATTGAGAATCTAATATTTTAGTGTATATGAAAAACACTTTAGTAGATACTTAAATTAATACAGGGATTTTAAGGTTGAACTCTTATCAGTGAAAGGTGAAAATATCTCTTTCAAAATAAGCATCCATCCAGATGACAAGGAAGATTGCGTTAACGCCAACGAAAATTTTCAACAAGATCGAGGAGATCATACAGTGATATAAGTAAAAATGACTCCTGATATAAGTAAAAATCAAAATCAAATGTATGTGTGAAATATCTCAACATTTGGGGCATACGAACAAAAAAACAGAGTTTCCAGCAAGCTTTGAGTTGTTTCTGCTATGATATAGTAATGATTGCAGAGACTTGGTTGAGTTCAGATTATGCTGATGCTGAATGGGAGTTCCAGAGTATGACATTTATAGATGTGATCGTGGAGTGGGGTTAAACACTCTAAAGACACGTGGAGGTGGTGTATTAATCGCAGCTAAAAAGAGAGTTTCTACTCAAAAAATCGTAGTTCCTCTTGTTGTTCAAGAGGAAAAGAGGTTCCTCTTGTTGCTAGACCTCAACTCAAAATTTTGTTATTGGCTGTGTATATTTCACCTTCCCAATCTTACTTAAGACATTGTGAAACTGTTGAATATGTTTACAGTAATTTTTCACACCGTTTCTTTGTCGTGGCAGGTGATTACAACCTACCACAAGCTAAATGGGGCAATGATGAGTTGGGATTGACAGTGACGGGCACTGAAAATGAATCTGTAATTGTTGTAGCAAATTGCTTTAGTTTTTATAACTTTTTTCAAAAGAATGATATTTTGAACAGCAAAGGAGTCCCATTGGACCTGATTTTTACTAATTTGGAATCTATTAATGTCACTCCAGCAGTAGATAAAATTTTTGAGAATAAAAAGAGAAATCATATGATTTCTACATGGCGAATATAGAAATTTGTTTGTTTTGTTTTTTTTTTAATAGTTTAAAGCACGTAGCTATCAGTTTTGAGCTAGTGTGTGAAGAAAATTTTGATGTTATGAATTACAAGGAATACTTTTATGATTTCAAAAAGGGTGACTACTTTTCAATAAATAAAACTCAAAATTTTGAAAACGATTTCAGAAGTGGAAATTGAAACGTCAATAAACCAACTTTAACCTTTAATTGTGGCTTCTTATCACCTAGACTCAAGAGTCCACTGCTGAACATAGGCCTCTTCCTCGTGTTTCCAACCCCGTCTATCTTGCGCCGCTCTTATTAAGTTTTTATTGAGTCTTCTTAAAGCGTCAGTCCATCTTGTAGGTGGTCGACCGACGCTTCTCTTGTCTTCCCTTGGCCTCCATTCCAATAACCTCTTTGTCCATTGCCCATCTGTCATTCTGGCTATGTGTCCTGCTCATCTCCATTTTAGTCTGGCTATCTTCTCGATGATGTCAGTCACTCCGGTTCTTCTCCTGATCTCTTCGTTGGTTATTCTGTCTCGCAGAGTTATTCCTAACATGGACCGCTCCATTCTTCTCTGCGTGACTCTCAGTTTGGTAGTTGCTGCTTTGTTAAGGTAAGTGTTTCTGCTCCGTACGTCAAGACTGGGAGGACGCACTGATCAAATACCTTTCTCTTTAGGCATGTGGGCAGCTCACTTTTAAAAGTTTCTCTCAGTTTTCCAAATGCTGTCCACCCAAGACCGATTCTTCTCTTCAGTTCATGAGTCTGGTTATCCCTGCCAATCATAATTTCATGTCCCAGGTATTTATATCTATCTACGAGTTCTATTTCTTTCCCACCAATACTGATGTTCTGGTTGGGTACCAAATTGGCCATGATTTTTGTTTTCGAGATATTTATATTTAAACCTACATTTTCTGTAGCCACAACGAGTTCCTGTACCATCTTTCTTGCCATACCTAGATCTTCAGCCATTATAAGTATATCAACGGCGAAACGTAAGTTGTTTAGATATTCTCTATATATCTATTTTTATTCCCTTTGTCATCCAATCCAAATTCTTAAAAACATGTTCTAGCACCGTATTCAAAAGTTTTGGGTGACATTGGGTCTCCTTGTCTAACTCCCCGTTCTATTTTTATGCGATTACTGTTAGTATGTAATCTGAGAGTGGTTGTTGCCTGCAGGTATACTTTGTATAATAATTTAGTATATCTATAATCTAGCCTGCATTCTTTAAGCGCCTGTAATATTTTGCTTAGCTCAACTTTGTCAAAGGCTTTGTGAAAATCGATAAATATTAGAACTAGAGGTTTATTGTATTCCACTGCTTTCTCTATTAGGGTTTTTATACTTTATAGATGGTCATTTGTTCCGTAACTTTTTAGGAATCCTGCCTGTTCCCTTGGTTGATAAGTCTCTAATTTTCTTTCCATTCTCTTAACTAGTATTCGCGTAAAAATTGTGGCTTATTCCCATTTAAATAGTGATTACTTTAATAACTTATTATTTTTAAGATGTAACTTTGTAAAAATTGTAAGTAAATGGATGCCCTATAAAAATAAATAAATTACTGTTTTATTTTACCTAAAAGACACCCAACAACTGGCCTAAGAGATAACAGTAAACTACCACTTCAAAAACTATTTCTGTCCTCCCTCCCCACATGGTAGAGCCACAGCAGCGAGAGGGAACATTCATCCATTCATAGATTAAAGCATTTTACTTTAATAGTCGTACACCGTTTTAGATTATTACCCCTCTAAACAGTATTTAGGGCCATTTTTTCAAGGTAAATTACTTCCTAATTTAGGGGTACTAGAAATAATGACAGGGACATTCGTGTTTAGAATTAAATATAGGACCATTAATCAACGTGTCTTATGGTAAATGAGAAATGGGAGGTTATATTCCTATTTTTGTATTAGACTTTATAATAACTGGTATTAAAAACTATATAAATTCTTATCAAAATCGGCAGAGAGACATAAATTTGAACATGTCGTATAATTTTGTTTATAATTTTATACTATTTTACAAAAGGAGTTATGTGGATCACTCCTGAGGATGAATTTGTGTGGAAACTTTTTTGGGCGATACTTTTGAGTGATTTTAATTAAAACATTTAAAGTAAACATGATTGTCTTCAAATATATATGGAAAATGCTTTGAAGCACTAGTTCCGAAGTGGAAGTTCATGATATACTATACAAATTAGTAGATGTACGATCGTACGCCACTGTCCCAATTTCTTGGAAGAAACAGGTCGAAAATCCCACTTCTGAAGACAGTAAAAGGTCCTTGGCGGACTAATTATCCAGCGGTTTTAAGTGGGTCAGCGTAAGATGGTAAGATCGGACCCTCGGGCTCCGTCAAGCGTCTTTTACCTTTCCTTTAAGATCGACTGACCATATGGCCCTTTGGTCCCTAAAAATGGAAACGCGCCACAGAAATGAAAGACCGGAATGAAACCCTCTTTTCTCGGCATCGACCGCAATCACGTTATGCAAAAGGCGGAGAACGCTATTCATTTATTTTAAAAGGATCGACAGGGATGGATGAGTGGCGAGTATGGGATACAATTTTAAGTGAAGTTGGGTCAAAACGTAAATTTTTAAGTATGTAAACAGCATAATATAGTAAGCTTCTTTTCAAAAAGATGAATATAGGAGCTGAACAAATAAAAAATATGCAAAATTTATCATATAATGTCTGTCTTAACATCAATGAATACCAAATGAGCATTTGTTTCTTTATTCCTACATATTTTGACCAGTTTTTAATAAAAATGGTATCATTTTTTCATAAATATAAACTGTACCGTCTATCAATTACTCTCTCCCATATTTTTATGGTTTAACTAAAAAGGTTTATGGCTCAGTAGAGTTTGTTAATGCCTCCTTTGTTTTTATAAACTAGTTTTAAGTTACTATCTTCTGGCGTTTGCCACGCTTCAATAATACGTCATCAAGTTACGTACCCAATGAAAACATTGTTATGGAATACTATGCGTTTATTTCTTCTCCGGACTAACTCTTTGTTTTGGAATTAAACAGAATATATTGACATGTATAAATTTATTATATTAGAGGATGAAAATTACACTCTGCCTGTTATTTCTTAAAACTATGAATTTATAAGTTCTGTTATCTACAATTATTTAACGATGTTTCTGGATGGATTTGAGTACAAGAGATTGGACTCAAATATTAATATTAAAATAGCAAATACGGATAGCTTATCGAACAAAGAAATAAGAGAAATAAATTATTATTATTCCATAGATACGAAGTATTAGGCGAATAAACTAGCGAAACTTATTTATTCTAAATAGGAAAATATTTATGAAGAGTATTGATTCTGATTTCTAACAGCAAATAATTATTAGTGATTATACATGAGAACTTTTCATAATTGTAAATAACATATACCAGGTGACTAAAAACTATATAGAAATACATAGATACTTTAATTATCTTACATGTGAGTAGGTAGGTACATTACACCTCCTTTTGTAAGAATGAAAATAATTGTAAAATGAATTTTCATTTAAATGGTATAAAACATTTGTATACATTATTATTTTATTTTAACACATTTAAATAGTTTCTTTTAGTCTCGATAGTCTTTCACTTCGTCTTATCGGTGTAGTCTCTGTGAAACTAGTCTCTTCACACTTTTTGGATTCACTATAATTATTGTCTTTATTATGTTTACAATCTATACTTAAATCTGTCTCATGTACATGTTTTCGTTTACTTTGACATATATTTAGTGTTAAACAATTTGTAATTTGTTGACAACTATGTGACGGATTTCTACGAAATCGTCGGTAAAAATATTTAATTATCCTGTATAAAATATAAAGTAACATACATTTTATCAAAAATAAGATTGCATAAGTGAAATAAGAACTATTTTTTATTGTGTCTGAAAAATTAATATTTGTTTCTGAGGTCATTTTCTCTAAATTATCTAGTTTATGGCTTGCTAAATTTAATGCATCTCGATCGAGATTATTTAATTGTAAGGGAACAAGGTGTAATTTGGATTCATTATTTATCTTAATATCATCACAACAGACTTCTGGAAGGGATAAATCTGGAATGATAGACTGAAAATTACTTTCTTTTGGATTTGAGACAGATATCAAAATAGTTGATCCGGTGTAAGTTTTGCAATTATTCGAAGTAGAAAAAATACCTGTGTTTGAAAGAACAATAGATATTGGCGTACTAGTCTGACAGCTTAAAGTTAAATCTGTTGGTTTGGGTAAAACATATATCCAAGAATTTGGTTTGTTTAATTTATGCCAAATTTCATATTCTGTTTGAATTATACGAGTATCGCAACTAGATGGTATGTTTGTTATTGAAGTTAACAATTCAGTTTCACAAATTGGATTAGTGTGTGTAAATCGGAAAGTATCAGGATTTTTGCAAATAAGTTTTTCTTCATCTAATGAATAACAGTCTTCTAATGTATCAATAGTAACATAAATGTTTCTATTTTCTGAAAGAACAAGATATTTGACAGATGGAAGAATAAAGGTAAGTCTCTTTAATGTTGGATGAATTATAGGAAGAGATATTAGTTTAAAAAGAGAATAAGGAGTATTACTAACCAAAGGTATACTAACCGTAATTAAAATCTTGTTATCAAAATATATATATTTAAGTAAAATGATATCGAAATATTTATGAGCATAATCGATAGTCAATGGAAATGGATAAGTCGATGTACTAGGTAAATGCGTTACCGTTTTAGATAATTCTTGAATTAGTTGCTCAGGTGTTATAACAGAAGGATGAAGGTTATTATTTCTTGCAAATAGAATAACGTTTATTAAAGTAGAATATTCTTGTTGTAATTCTGTTATAAAGAAAGTTAGTAAAGTAAAATGTTCTTCAATTTTTTGTTTTAAATCTAAATTAAAATATTTATTATTCATTTTATCTGTGTAATTGGTAATTGATTCAAAATTTTTATCAAAAATCACTTTGTTTCGGTCTAGATTTGTAATAGAGTTATTAAAATTTGCAATCGTGGCTTTTACTACATGAATTTGTTGTTTTAGTAAATCAAGAAGATGATTTTCGTTACTTTCAGCTTTGTTAATAGCATTATTGAAATTTTCAGCATCATCACTGTCTAAGGTACCGAATAAGGTCCTGAAAACAGATCCAATTGCATTAAATAGAGCGCGTTTTGGTCTAAAATGTTCATGCAGAATTATGTTTTTTAAAGTTTGTTCATCTTGAAAGAGTCTAGGTATGATTTGTCCTAAGAGTTTTAGTGAAGTATCACATAATCGTAATTCAATAAGAACTGGTTTGTTTTGACACAGTCTTAATGTTTTTTGATAGGTGAGATCTACAAAATTTAATTTGTCTGTAAAAGGTTGTAAAGGAATATGACTTAATATGTTCCAATGAGTTTCAATAAATTGAACATTTTTTATGTGTTCGTAATAGATTCCAGGTGATTTGTTGATAGGAGTATTGGTATATTTCTTGTGAATTTGTTCACTATTTGTCAGCCATATTATTGCATACCTGAAACAAAAGCATGTTTCAATCTATTCATGTGAACTTTTATTGGTTTTTTATTTACTAAAATTGTGCAATTGACAGGAGAATTTATCTCTAGAATTTTATAAGGTCCATTATAATTTTGTGTAAGTTTTTTGGTTTGACCCTTCTTTGTTTGCTCATTTTGGAGATATACTAATTGTCCTTCTAAGAAAACGGTGTCATTAATCTTTTGGTCATAATATTTTTTACTGACTACTTTAGATTCTAATAGATTCGTTTTTGCTAACTCATGAGATTTTCTAAGTTTAAGTGTTAAATTATCTAAATAATCTTCATATGTATATTTGAGTTCTACTGGTCGTATTATACTGCTAGGTAGATTAGGTGTATATCCAAATATTAGTTCATATGGTGTGAATTTGGTTGAAGTATGATTAGTTGTATTATATGAAAACATAGCAAAATCTAGCCATTCGTCCCAATCGGATTGATCAGCTTTAATATAATGTTTAAGGTAGTCTGCTAAAGTAGCGTGACTCCTTTCTAATGCAGCATTTGATTCTGGATGATAAGCAGTACAATTTATATGTCTGATTTTAAAAAGCTTGGCGATTTGAGAAAATAATTTGGAAGTAAAATCTCGGCCTTGATCAGTAACTATTATATCGGGTTTTCCAAACTTGCAAATAAATCCACGAACCAGATTTTCAGCGATAGTCTTGGTTTCATGATTCGGAATTGCGTAAGCTTGAGAAAATTTTGTTAAGTCATCTTGTAATGTTAATATGAACTTATTACCTGACTCGGTTAAAGGTAAAGGACCTACTATATCTAAAAATATTTTTTCTAATGGATTTGAGCTTGTTGTTGTTATCTCCATGGGCTTTACGAATTTTTTTCTAACGAGTTTATTTTTCTGACAAGATTCACAGGTTTTTATAAAGTTTTTAATATCATTTTTCATATTATTCCATTTGAAATGTTTTTTTATACGATTGTATGTCCGATGAAAACCAGAGTGTCCAGCCGTAGGACTAGTGTGATTCTCTTGTAATATTGTAGTTATTTCCTCAGGTTCAGGATTTGTTAGTATATCATGATAAATGATAATAGATATATCAGTTTTTCTAAAAATAAATCTAATCATAGATCTAATTTTTCCCCAACTTAATTTATCGTAGCTAAAAGTTATTCTGGGTAGGCAAATTTTTAATATTTTATCGTTTAATAACCAGTCTCTTAATTTTATTAGGGAATTAAATATATCTTCATAAGAGGTATTGTCCCAATAATTATTTTTTATAAATATGTAATAAAAGTTTTTATTTTGATCAGAAATATATATGATGTCATTTAGTCTTGGATTTTTGGCTTTCAATTTTTCTATATGACTGAATTGTTTATTTATTTGTTTCTGAACGATCTCATTAAAATTTAAATCTACGGAAACAAACAATGCTAAATTTTGTGAAAATGATGTAATCTTTTCATTTGTTTCTTTTATATTATCATTTGTTATTAATATAGTTTCGGATTTAGATAAGAACTGTGAATAAGTGTCATTATTTTCTTTACTCATTTTGTTTATTTGTAAGGTGATTGTTGCCGGGTTTTTGTTTTCTTCGCAAATATTTGTTTCAGATATGGTTAAAGGAGGACGACTTAAACAATCAGCATTTTGATTTAATTTACCTGGTTTATAAATAATTTCATAGCTATATTCTTCTAATGCTAATCTCCACCTAACGAGTCTTGATCCGGGATCTTTTACATTAAATAGCCATGTGAGTGGTTTATGATCCGTATAAATGAAAAATTTATTTCCGTACAAATATGGTCTAAAGTGTTTAACACTCCATACAATTGCAAGTAATTCTTTTTCTGTTGTGCTATAGTTTGATTCCGCTTTGTTCAAGGTACGACTAGCATAAGCAATAGGTAAATCATCTGGTACTTTACCTTGAGAAAGTATGGACCCTATTGCATAATTACTAGCATCCGTTGTTAAGACAAAGGGTTTGGTAAAATCTGGATACTGAAGTATTGGTTCTGAACAAAGTATTGATTTCAGGTTCTCAAATGACTGTTGTTGAATGCTTGTCCAATTAAATTCAACATTTTTCCTCAGCAGTTTTGTTAAAGGTTGTGTTAAAGCACTGAAATTTTTTATAAAGCGTCTATAATAACCAGTGAGACCCAAAAAGCTCTTAATATCTTTTTGTGTTCTGGGTATAGGAAAATCTGTAACAGCACATACCTTTTTTTCGTCCGGTTTGACACCAAATTCAGTTATTAAATGTCCTAAATACATTACTTCGCGACGAAAAAATTCGCACTTATCTGGTTGTATTTTTAAGTTGAATGTAGACAATTTTTCGAATACTTCTTTTAATCTTTTATTATGATTTTCTAATGTATCGGCATGAATGACTATATCGTCGAGATAGACAAAACATCTGTAATTTTGTATTCCTGAGAGGACAGTATTCATTAGCCTTTGAAAAATACTGGGAGCATTTTTTAATCCAAATGGCATTCGTGAATATTGATAATGTCCAGACGGAGTTGAGAAAGCAGTCTTTGGAGAATCCTCAGGATCCATTTTGATCTGGTGAAATCCTGATGTTAAATCTATTGTTGAAAAATATTTTGAATGACCCAATTGGTCTAATATATCGACTATATTCGGAAGTGGAAATGAATCTCCTATAGTAATATCATTTAGTCGTCGATAGTCTATAACAATTCGCCATTTCTTCTTTGCTGAAGCATCGGCCTTTTTTGGCACAACCCAAAGGGGCGAATTCCATGGCGAAGTTGATTCTTCGATAATACCTTGATCTAGCATACCTTTTATTTGAGTTTCGACTTCATGTTTGTGTACTTCAGGATACCTGTATGATTTAGTGCTAATAGGTACATTAGAATTTAAAGGAATTTTGCAAGTTATGGCATTTGTACTGGTAAGTTGATCTCCTTCCAGATAAAAGATATGATTGTACTCCTTGCAAATAGAAATTAAAGATGATTTTTCTTCACTATTTAAATGATCTGTTCTCAAGGCATTTTTTAATTTAGCAATTCTGTTAGAATTCGTATTATCTTTATAAGAAGACATTTTTCGTATATTTGCATTGTTTTGTAAATTTGGAATTTTTTCTATTGCTACTTGAATATCGTTTAATTCAACATCCGTTTCAGTAGTGTTTACGATTGAGGTTAAAAAGAAATCATTTTTTACTTTAACAACACTAGGACATAAAAATACACCTTTAAAGATTTCGCGTTCGGGACATAATCCTTCGCTTAATTCATTATTTATTACTTTAATTTGAACAATTGTTTCAGTTCTTGCGGATAGAATAGTTTTATTACTTCTTGAGTTAGAATTAGAGTTTTGATTTAGTATAAGATCGTCTGAACAGGATTTTTCTTCTGAACAGGATTTTGATTTATGATTTCGTGAAGAGTTACAAGTTTTATTTGTGCATATCTCAGTGGATTTTACACATTTTGGACTTGAATTTTCTTTGGATTTAGAGTTAGATTTAGATTGAATTGGATTGGATAGTAGTTCTTCACTACTTAAGGTTATTTGGATATCATTGGTTTCTAAATAAGAATGATCCTCTATGGATTTAGCATCATAAGGAAATATTTCATCGATATTAGAACTTGTCTCGATATTTTGATCTCTCAGAAATTCGTCATTGTCATTGTTTAATGGAGATTTTATATATTCAATTGGAATAGAACAATTTTTAAAGTTTAATTTATTTTCTTTATAATCAATTTGGCATTTATTTATTTCAAAAAAATCGCTACCTAATATACCGTCGAAATGAAGAGGAAAATCGTCTTCTACGACATAGAAAACATGAGTTTGGACAAAATCTTTTATCTTGAAATTTACGTTACAACTACATATAGTTTTATTTGGATTTAAGACATTTTTATCAATGCCTCGTAGAGTAATAGACTTAGAATAAATTTTTGGAATGTTTAGTATTTTTGAATATTTAATTAAAGAAATATCTGCGCCTGTATCGATTAGAAACTTGCAAGAGGATGGATTAGAATTATTTACTAAGGGTAAATCTACATAGGAAGTGACTGAGAAGTTGATGGTTGTGATACGGCCTGAACTGAACGAACTCCTCGAGAATCGACCGTTGGTTGTCGAGGATTCTGGAAGTTTAAAGAATTTGTTGGATTTTTGTTTTTATTGTTAAATTCGCGTTTTCTACATTCTTCTATAACGTGACCTGGTTTTTTGCAGTATCTGCAAAAACGTTGGGAAGTGTTGGTATTTTCTTTTCTTAAGTTTGGAGGAAAATCAGAATTGGAATTTGAATTTGAAGGTTTATAATTTTGATTTTGAGAATTTGACCTTTGAAGATTTGAATTAGGATATTTTGGGTTTTGAAAACTAGAATTTTGAAGATGTCTAACATTTCTATCTGAATTGTTTTTATATCGACAGTTATTTGAGGAATGGTTATTTCGTTTGCAAATATTACAGAATGGTCTGAAAATTTCTTGTCTTGATAACTGTTCTTGTTCTTCGGCAATTGCTATAGCAACAGCTCTTTCTAAGGAATCTGGATTTCGGGCTTTGATTAAAATAGAGAGGTCTTTGTTTAATCCTCTAATAAAGACATTTAGTGCTTGAGTTTTTAAGAGTTTAGTACATGCATTTCTTGCATCTGGAGATAAGTCTGGATCAAGTGTATTTATTAATTTTATATAGCAATTTTCAACTTTATTTGCAAATGACATTACATTTTCACTGGGCATCTGACGTAAGGAATGTAATTCCAATTGCCACTGACCTTCAGTTCGGCGTTCAGAATAAGCATCTAATAAGAAGTCTTTTAAATCTTTCCATTCGTCAAATGTTCTGTTTCTAGTTATGGCCCTAGCTTTATCGGTTAATTTAGTTTCTATAATGGCTAATAAGATGGGTTTGGATTGCGGATTTACTAAATTGTATGCTTTATCACAATTGTCTATGAATTCGTATAATTTTGATTTTGTACCATCAAATCTAATGAGAAGTTTTTCAGCTATTTCAATTGATACTGACATTTTATTTGAATTAGAAGTAGAAGAATTTGAAAGAGAATTTGAGTCGGGAGAAGGTATTTGTTCGTCAAATAAGTTACTTATATCAGGATATAAAGTAGACATACGTTTACAAGATTTTTAAAATATGAGACAGAATTTAAGATAGAATGTACTTACAAGTAGAATATTGTTGTTGGTCGCATAGTCTATTATTCCACGGGTTCACCTCTACTTCCGATGGAACTACAATTGGGTTATGACTGGAACTGGATTTCGAACTGGATGTACTGGACCCCAATGTAATTAGTTGTAGTGGCGATTTTTCCACACTGACAGTTTTTTTGAATGATTCCTCGAAGGAAACAAGTCAATTCAAAAATTCCTCAGCTCTCCTTCTATCAGCAATCAGAGGAACTCTGCTACTAATATCCCACGTTCTGACACCAAATTTTGTTATGGAATACTATGCGTTTATTTCTTCTCCGGACTAACTCTTTGTTTTGGAATTAAACAGAATATATTGACATGTATAAATTTATTATATTAGAGGATGAAAATTACACTCTGCCTGTTATTTCTTAAAACTATGAATTTATAAGTTCTGTTATCTACAATTATTTAACGATGTTTCTGGATGGATTTGAGTACAAGAGATTGGACTCAAATATTAATATTAAAATAGCAAATACGGATAGCTTATCGAACAAAGAAATAAGAGAAATAAATTATTATTATTCCATAGATACGAAGTATTAGGCGAATAAACTAGCGAAACTTATTTATTCTAAATAGGAAAATATTTATGAAGAGTATTGATTCTGATTTCTAACAGCAAATAATTATTAGTGATTATACATGAGAACTTTTCATAATTGTAAATAACATATACCAGGTGACTAAAAACTATATAGAAATACATAGATACTTTAATTATCTTACATGTGAGTAGGTAGGTACATTACAACATACTTCCAGAAAATCTTTATACACTTCGGAAATCGCTCTTTCGAATAGTTCCAGTAAAAGTAGTAACCGATAAAACTTTCATAGCATGTAGCAATAAGTTCAAAAATTTGTTTCTATCAAAATAAAATATGTAAAACTTTGGGACATTGTTATTTAGATTTTCAGAAAAGTTTTAAACGATTGCTGTCAAATTCCTATTATTTTCTTATCAGATACATCAAACTAGATTAAAACCATTTGCTTTCTATTCTCTGTCTGGTTATTATATATATCTTTTTCTTTTATACTCTCTGCAACTCAGTTTATCGTATCAATTTTTACACGCTTATGCTTTTTCTACGGCTCTTTTCTTGTCACTATTTATGAGTTATCATTTCTCTTCTCTTTTAAAGTTTCTTGAACTTCGTTTGACCAGGTCTCTTTATTTTCAATTTTACTTCCTGGGGTTTTTCAACTGCAGTATCACTAATAATACTAGGCATATTTATCCACATGATTGACATGATGCAACAGTCCCAGAGCACAAGAAAACTACAATCAAAGAGGCAGAACCAATCATTAAATAGAGAAGGATTTCAACCAACTAAGAAACAAAATACTCTAGGTAGAAATACCATACTAACAGTATGGTATGATTAACCGTTATTAATATTGTACCATTTAATAATTTTTATTTTTCTTCGACGTTCTACTGATCCGCCACTGAGATCCAGGCGTTTTCAATTTTGAAACTGCTGTTTGCTAACCCGCAAAAGTACAATATGATTTCTGTCTCTCAAAAAAATACATAAAAGTAAGATCGACGCTTTCGAAATGTGGGTCTACAGAAGAAATTATATGCGTGTCTTGGACAGAACACAGAACCAATCTGTCAATTCTAGAAGACCTTTACATAAACTTCTTCTTAGTCGTTAACCTGATGCAGGTATCGTGATATCATGAAGCTGTTAGGTAATTTTTCCAATGTTCCTTCACGTTTTTCTATCTTCTGCCAATCTAGCACATTCTGACAATGGAGCGCCAATGGTAGCAACAATATGGTCCGTGTATCGTGTAGGAGATCTACCTCTACTTCTTTTGCCTTCTACTTTACATAACTACAGGCTATTAAAAAAAAATCAAGCATGCCTAAATTACTTCGGCCACCTAGTCAGCAGAACGGGGACCATGGAACTATTGGTAGTAGACGGAAAGGTAGAAGACCGAAGACCAAGATGAAGATCTCCATGACGATGTGCAGACCAAATAAAGAAAATCTAATGGTAAAATGCCTACATGAAGCCGTCCATCTTTCACAGCATGAAGACAGCAAACTAACCGTATTTATAGTGTCACCACACGCTGAAAAGGGCTCAGGGAATGAGGAGAAGGATTCCTCTAAAATATATTTGGATTCCCTTGTACATTGTAACTGATTTTTCTACTATCTTGGTCCTTAATAAACCTTCTTTCTTATCTTTTAACATCCAGAATTTGATGTTTTGTCGTCCCCTACACAACAAACTTGTATTATTCACCTACAGTCTGATTATCTAGAACCTTACAGACCTTAAATTTGTGTATATCTTTTTTCTAGTCATAAAAAAACCATAAGAATATACTAAAACAATATTCCACTGACCCATTTAGCCAAGAAACGGTTGACTGCGGAGCAGTACTACTTCAACAGGTAAGTCAAGCCAGACCGGAAAAGTGGATTGAGACCATGGAAAAAATAGACATGACACATAGTAGCAAAATAGCATGGAACCTTGTAAAAAAACTGACCTGTGATCCAAAAGAACGTAAACCACCTTGCAAGGTTACAACAAACCAAGTCGCTGCTAAAGTCTTTACGAATGGAAGAACTACTAACCGATATAATGACCCAAACACTAGGAGAAGATTGGATTCGGAGACAAACCACCTAGGAACTCCTTTTACACTAAAAGAACTCCACGACGGTCTGAACAGGTTAAAAAACGGGAAAGCTGCAGGTGTGGATGATATATGCAGTGAACAAATAAAGCATCTAGGCCAATGAGTAAAAAACTGGATCTTGCAATTTTATAACACATGCTGCAAAACCTGCAAAATTCCAAAATCATGGAGGAAATCTAAATTTGTTAAAACCAGAAAAGGACCCAGAAAACCCTAGTAGCTACAGACCTATTTCGCTATTGTGTCACTTTTTTAAACTATATCAGAGACTCATACTCGCCAGAGTAGAAAAAAATGTTGACAAGCACCTCATCCCACAAAAAGGAGGATTCAAACCTGGCAAATCTTGCACCGGTCAAGTCCTCGCATTAACAAAACACATTGAAGAGGGCTTTGAAGAAAAACTTATAACATGGGTTGCTTTGTAGATCTTACAGCAGCCTATGACACAGTAAGGCACAAAACATTGCTCCACAAATTATACGACACTCTCAATGACCACCATCTCGGAAAGGTCGTATATTCCTTATTGCAAAATAGACGTTTTTTCGTTATGCTGGAGGGTAAAGTAAGTAGGTGGAGAGTTCAAAAAACGGCGTCCCACAGGGAAGTGTTTTACCACCAATACTCTTTAATATGTACACAATCGACCAACCTACTCCGATCGAAACCAAGCACTTCCTCTATGCTGACGATCTTGCAATATGTGCTCAAGGAAATAGTTTTGAAGAAGTGGAGGAGAAACTCAAAACTGCCTTAAAAACAATGACAGCGTACTACCTGCAGAATTCTCTGAGACCTAATCCCTCTAAAACCCAAGTCTGCGCTTTCCACCTTCGCGCAAAGAAAGCTAAGCGAAAACTCCAAATTATGTGGAATGGTAATACATTACAACACACAAACCAACCTATATGTCTTGGAGTAACTCTGGATCGGTCCCTCACCTACAGACAACATTGCATAAAAACGAGAGGGAAAGTAACAACTAGGAACAGCATACTTAGAAAGCTAACGGGAAGTAAATGGGGCGCACAGGCGTTTTAAGAACAACGGCACAGGTACTGTGTTTCTCAACTGCTGAATATGCGTGCCCCGTTTGGAGCAGATCTGAACACACCATACAAGTTGATACTGCGCTAAATGAGACATGCAAGATAGTAACGGGGTGCATAAAACCAACGCCACTTTCAAATCTATATAGAGCAGCGGGTTTTGCAGAACCCTCAATACACAGAGGCGTTGCAGGGTACAGATCGCGGACGAGATGTTCTATACAAAGCTCGAACACCACGAAAGCGACTAAAATCGAGAAAAAGCGTCCTTGGAACAGTGTAGGATGAACAGCCTGAGTATTTTCCACTTCCCCAGGTTCAATGGACCGGCCAGACCCTAGACTTGGAAACGTGGAAAACTATGAATAGGATAAGAACGGGGGTTGCTACAGTAAAATCAAACATGGCAAAATGGGGACAAATAGACCAAGATGATGTGAACTGTGACTGTGGAGAAACACAGAATATGGAACATCTGCTTACATGCAGAAACTGTCCTCATAGATGTACCCTAGAAGATTTGTGGCTCGCCAACAAAGATGGAACCGATGTAGCCCGATACTGGGCCGAAATTTTATAAATGACATGTCCGGACACGATAAAGTAAGTAAGTAAAGTAAAGTAACTAAAACAATTGTAACTAAAAAACGAAACTTTGCATGTAATTGGACCAACAAAATTGTAGTGGGTCACCTTTTTTGGACCTGCTTTTACATAATCGTCGAAAGCTTTTGAGAAAAGAACATGATAAATTTATGTCGGCCAGTGTATCCTTCATAGAGATAAAAGTCGTTAATCCAATTCTACATAATGATCTGAAATATTTTGTAGCCGCCAAACGTCTTTATATAACAACCTTGTAAATTCCAACAAGTCGTTACTCGCCGTTTTTTGCCGTTGGATTACAAATTTTCTACTAATATATGGACGAGTTATTAATTTTCAGTCGTGGCTCGTTTTTTTCTCTCCTTTCTCGTCTTTGCACTTCGTCTTCGAGTACTCGGCAACAAGCAGTCGTGTGGAATACTCTTACGTTTGGTTTCTTATATAATTGTAAATTGGGATATTTTTGTTCGGAAATATGTTTTAGAAACATCGTTTTAGATATATACTGGATTTATTAATAATAAACCATATATTCATTAAAATATATTATATTTGACTGACATATCGTTCTGAGGGTTAATATTTGAATATTAAGGAGTAAAGTTAATAAATTTAACTGTTAATAAAACAAAAAAACATCCGGAACTGTCTACACAACACAGGATGGTCACTGTAAAACTGGAGGATGAAAAAATGGAGGAAGTGGAAAGAAAAGAGTACAAGAAAGTAAATGTAAACAAACTAGAGATAAAAAGTGTGCGAGAATTTTACACGGAGGAAACTAACAAAAGACTGCGACAAATAGAGTGCCAAAAAGAAACATGGACAATGAAAGAAAGATGGAATACTTACAGTGAAGTATTAAAGTATTAAAGACAACAGCAACTGAAGTGTGTGGAATCATAAAATATAATAAACAGTTGAAAAGGACAAGACGGTGGAATAAAGAAGTTAAGACAAAAATAAAAAAGAAGAAAATAGCATGGGAAAAATACAAAGAAACGAGATTAGAAGAAGATAAAGAAAAGTACTATAAGCAGAGACAATTGGTAAAAAAGACAGTCACACAAGCAAAAGCAAAAACATGGAAAGAATTTGGAGAAGAACTTCAGGAAGAATATATAACAAATAATAGAAACTTTTGGATGATAATACGACACATAAGGCAAGGAAAACGAAAGGAAATAAACGCAGTAAGAGATATTTCAAACCAAATATAAATAAGCCCAGAACAAGTAGCTAGGGTATGGAAAGAATATGAGGAAAAATTTGATACCGAAGTGATAAAGGAAGACAATATGATCAGTGAAGGCGAAGAAAACACAGAGCTAGGGCAAATAAGTAGAGAAGAAGTAATAAAAGGATTATCAAATATAAAAATAGGCAAGGCAGGTGGAGATGATGAAATTGAACCGGAAATGGTGAAATACATGGGAGAAGAAGAAATAAACTGGCTATGGAAAATATATAAAGAGGCGTGGGAAAAACAAACAATCTCTAAAGACTGGCAGAACAATATCATCGTGCCAATATATAAAAAAGGAGAGCATGTGAACTGCGACAACTATAGAGCAATATGTCTGTCATCGGTAAGCTTTAAAATATATACGCAAATATTATAGAAGAGACTGAGACAAGAAGTACAAATGGTATTGGGAGAAGAACAAACGGCACTTAGACCGGGAAGACAGACAAATGATAACATATATATCATTAAAAACCCAATAGAAAGAAGCATAGATACGGGGGAAAAACTAGTATTAGCATTCATAGACCTAAGAGTAGCATTCATAGAAAGTACTTACAAAGAGGTAAAAAGAAGGGTACAAATACAGGGGAAAGATCGGAAGCATTTAATTGGAAGAGAGGTATTAAACACGGAGATAGTCTCAGCCCTTTGCTATTTATAATAGTAATGAACGAATTGATAAGAAACACTAGAGTCAGAACCAATCAACTACAGACAATAATAGGTTACCACAGATTACAACCGGGAACAATAGAGTCCTTAATTTATGCAGACGACATAGTACTAATAGTAGATTCCGAGAATAAAATGCAGAAACTAATGAATATATGGGTAGAAAAAATAGAAGAACTAAAAATGGAGATAAACGAGGAAAAAAGTAAGATAATGATAATCAGCGGCAAAGGAGATAAGGAAGATAATCAAATAAAGATAAAATGTAAAAACTCGGAATTGGAATTAGTAATAACTTATGAATACCTGGGAAGTATAATAACTAATGACGGAAAAATAGACTGGGAAATAACAAATAGAGCAAGGAAATCAAACAAGTTATACTATGCGTTAACCACAATAATGGGAAAAAGAAAACTTGCATGAAAAACCAAAATAAAAATATATAACACAATAGTGATACCGACTGTGCTCTATGCAAGTGAAAACTGGACAACTCTGGAAAAACATAAGAGTAGGATAAACGCAATGGAGATGAGACATCTAAGAAGGATAGTTGAAAAGACAAAATGGGATAGATTAAGCAACGAGACTATTAGGAGAATGGCCAACCAGGAACCGATAATGAACAAAATAGCAAAGAGACAAATGAACTGGTATGGGCATCTGATGTGGATGCAATCCAATAGAATAACAAGAAAAGTTTATGAAGTTAAAAACATCGGAAAAGAAAAAGAGGCAGATTAACAAAAAAAAAATGGATACAGCAAGTAGTAGAGGCGGGAAAACAAAACATTACTCGAGGAATTGAAAATAATGGCAGGAAATAGAAAAGAATGGAAGAGGTGGGTAAATGGAAATTAAAATAGCTAGCCCAAATTCTTCCTACCAATACTTATTAAAATGATACGTTTTAGATTTCTTCACTGCACTCATTTTCCACTATTTAATAATAAACTTTGTATCGACGTAGGATCGCTATCAAGTTACAATTCAGAATAACTCCAATTCCTGCAGGCGCAACATTTATATCGGCGTGAACGAAAGTCTCGAATGTTTCCGTCAAACGCGCCGCCCGAAACTAGACTGTACTGTCTCTCGTCTAAAAACAACACGGCTTTTCTTTGACAAGTGCCGCGCGTTCCTTTGATAAAGCCACATTTTTTCGCAAGCAGTGTTATTTTATTACGTAATACAGTTTTGTAGTTGATAGAATATCATCCCAAATTTGATTAATAATTATAATAAATATTGAATTAATAAAATAATTAGTTAATATATGTAAATATAAAATATGCTGTGTGGACAGTATTTTGTTGTCCCCACTTCTTTGAATTGCAATGATGCTTAGTCAAACATTCTATGTATTTGTATAGTTCAGTATTAATAAAAACGTTTAACTCTGCTGACAGTAGTTTAGTTACCTACCTACTTATTAAAATTTTTTTTCTTCTCGAGATCTACCCAAAAAGCACTCGCAATCGACCGTTTGAGCACCCCTGACCTAGAAGATTAAATATGAAATATCTTGCAATGAACATTAAAAATTATCGAAATGGGCTGGGTTTTATGTTTTGTTTGATTATTGAACATGCAATTATACAAATTGTGTGAAAGTAATTAACAGTCTAACTCATAAAATTTATATTGCGCAGCCCTCTCTAATAAAAGATTTTTTCGATAGATCGATACTTGGTACGTGTTGAAGAATAAATCGAATTGTCTTGGATCTTGGAGAATAGTACAAGGCAAAAAAAACGACATAATAGCTTTTTTGTTTTTTTACAATAATAATAAACTTTTGCATACCATGAAATTTTCTAAGTTAAGCGGTTTGTTAAACATCTTCAGCTCTTCTGTTAAAGGCAATAAAAACTGTAGAATTTTAACGGCAAAGTTGAAGTATCTGTATAACAAACCGAGCCAATATTTAACTGTCAAACGGTCAACTATCCCTATAGAAATATTTTTAGCGTGTATTTCTTGACTCAACCACAAGAAACTAGCCGACCACATGAAACATAATTGCTCGCGATACAATCTCAGTTACTCAGTTCTCTCTCGAGTTCGAACTTGTAATGGAAGGCATTAGCCGATAATTTTCAATTGGAAATAACTTCTATTTCAGATTTATGGCATATTAAATTGATAGAAAGGACGTGCCGCGAATTTCGTACCAAGAAATATTAATCTGGAGGAAGCTGGAGTGCCAGACGCCAGGTTATTAATGTTTTAAAAGATAATTTAAGTGGGAATGCACTTGGATGTGTTGTGAATCACACTTAAAAAGTTTGTAGTGTTACTAAAATTAAAATTTTAGCTGTGTCATGGCCTGAGAGGCGTTCATTTTGGTATTACTTGAAGAGCTAAGTGGAAATAACCTTTTCATTCACTTTTTTTCGTTCGTCGTTTGAGATACAGTGCTTTGATGTATATGTAATGGATTTTTTATAGTAAATCTAAAATAAAATATATACTATCTTTTCATAAGATCTACTTCTTGCATGTGTCTTTGGCATTAAACCAATAATCTATACATTTTAACAAACAAAAACAAATATCTATCAACAAAGAATAATCTAACATCATGTCTATAAGATATAAATGGAGGTCCATGAGATCGAAAAGTTTTATTTAGAATTGCACAATACAATCAAGTTAATCAAAATCTAGAGAAATTACTTACAATTTAGGAGACTTTATTGCAAAAATTGGAGTAGGTGCAGTTGAAAATATAGTTGGACATTTCTGATTAGGAAGTAGAATCGAGAGAGAAGAAAGGCTAATAGAATTCTGTGAAGAAAAGAATATGGTAATTGCCAATACTTGGTTTCAGCTTCCTAAGAGAAGACTATATACATGGACGTCTCCTGTACATACAAAAAACCACATTTTCGGAAACCAGATAGACTTTATACTCGTAAATAGCAGATATAAAAACTCTATAACCTTAGTTAAAACTTATCGTGGAGCAGATGTTAACTCAGACCACAATCCGTTAGTTGCTGACGTGAAAATAAAATTTAAAAGAATTATACTCAGACAACAACAACCAAAAATTAATGTAAGAATGCTAAAAAACCAAGAAAAAAATCAAAGAAGATGTAAATAAAAAGAGTGATAATATAAAAACACATTACTGCAACCAGCTGAAGAAAGTTTGATACTTGACAGAAGAAACACTATTACAGATGGAAGAAAGAAGGAAATATAAAGGAAAATATCTACAGAAGTATAAAGAAATACAACGAATAATTAAGGAAAACATCAAAACAGCTAAGAAAATCTATTTCATGAAACAATGTAAACAGATAGCAGAAATAGAAACAAAATATGATATAAGAAATATGCACAAAAAATAAGAGAAGTGACTGGAAAGGGTCGAAATAGACAGCAAGGACACATCAAAGACAAAAAGGAGTACTACTAATAGATTTACAAGAAAAATTAAGATGGGAGGAATACGTTAGAGAACTTTTCCAAGATAAAATAGGTGAAATGCAGAAAATACAAGAATTAAATCCGTTGGAGAGAAAGAAGATCACGATAGATAAAACGAAATATGCTATCAAAAACTCTAAGGACAATAAGGCAGCTGGATTAGATGAAATACCAGTAGAACTATTAAAACTAGTGGAAGAGGATAACTTGGAAGTATTGGCAGATTTATTCAACAGGATGTCCGATACGGAAATAATACCACAAGAGTGGCTGAGGTCAGCATTTATAACCATCCCTAAAAAACAAGCTGAAAAAGAGTGCTCTGATTATCGAACATTGGCCTCATGAGTCATACTTTAAAAGTTCTGCTAAAAATAATACATAAGAGAATATACGAAAGGCTAGAGAAGGATATTAGCGAGACGTAATTCGGGTTCCGAAATGGAATGGTTACTCGAGAAGGACTATTTGCCATCAACATATTGATTCAGCGATGTCGGGATGTAAATGTTGATCTATACTTGTGCTTCATTGACTACGAAAAAGCTTTCGATAAAGTAAGACATGAAAAACTAATATCAATAGTTATGAACAAGTGCATTGACAGTAAAATCATAAATATAGTGAAACATTATATTGGAACCAAAGTGCCATAGTTCAAATTGACGGGCAATACTCAGAAGAAATGAAGATCTGTAGAGGAGTGAGACAGGGATGTGTTTTATCGCCACTTTTGTTTAACTTATATTCTGAAGAAATTTTCCAAAACACGCTCAATAATATCAAAGCGGGAGTTACCGTTAACGAAAAATTAATTAACAAAATTACGCAATGCAGATGACACTGTGATCATAGCAACGAGTATAGAAGATCTACATAATCTTATCGAAAGCTTAAGTATGAATAGTGCTAAGATGGGAATTACTATAAACGCTAAAAAACGAAGTACATGCTAATTACAAAAAGACCACAAAATATACATCACCTATTGACAATCAATGGTAACGTGATAGAACAAGTAGAAAAATATCAGTAGTTGGGAACTTTGATCAATGAAACCAATGATCATACTGCAGAAATAAATAGGCGAATAGAGATTGCCAGATCAGCATTTATACGAATGAAGCCACTCCTAACGTGCAAAAATCTAAATTTGGAGATCGAGGTTTTAAACTATTAAAAATATCATGGACTGATATAATTACAAATAAAAAAGTACTGGAGAGGGTTGGAAAATAAACAGAACTAATCACCACTATACAAACCAGAAAACTAAAATACCTAGGCTACGTGATAAGCGGACCAAAATATGAAATTTTTAGACTCATAATACAGGGAAAGATTCAAGAAAGAAGATCTTTTGGTAGAATGCAGAACTCATGGTTGAAGAATCTACGTAATTGGTATCAATGCAGATTGATTTGTTTAGACCAGCAAGTTCAAAAATAAAAATAACCATTATGAATGCCAACCTCCCTAGGGAGACGGCACTCTACGAAGAAGAGAGTCCATGTGACATTTGTTAAGTATATCTTACAAGAATAGTATTTATTTTTTAATGACAGACAAAATTGTACTTCAGTGCAAGTGAGCCACCAGTCATAGGTCGCTGGTTTTTTACTTGGGACAAGGTTTGTCCTTAGGTAAATAGATTTACTTTTCTTTACTTTTTTGAAGGATCGCCCAGAAAACTGGGTCAAATAAAAGTTTCGCAAATAACGTTTTAAGAAGTGTATTTAAACAATTACAAATACATATTTTGGACGCCGATAACTTACCTACGACAGCTGATGCAATGCTATGTGCAGACAAAATTATATAACTTGTCGATGCAACTGACAGGAACTGAGTAAAATTATTAATATTCTGAATGTGTTGAACTTTCTGAAGTGAGGCTAGTGCGAACAAGAGCTTCGAGCTCATCCAATGCTGGATTCGCACTGATCTCAACTCACCCCCTTGAATTACACTGGATTTGTCCAAATCGATAATTTGGAAATTACTAATGATCGTTTCATTGTTATGATTCTTTGACGACTTTAGAAGCTAATGTCTAGAAAGTTCCTTTAAATACGATCTGTCGGCGCCAGTACAGATTATTTAAATGGTACAAGAGAATTTTACAAATCTAAACCTTAAAACTAATATACAGTGTGATATAATATGATACAAAGTGGAATAAAAATATTATATGTTATAGTTTATTCGTCTTCCGGGTTTGGACCGTGTCATTTGTGAGTGACCCAAAAGTGGGTTCATCTCGACGTTTCGCTACAATTGTATGTAGCTTCTTCAGGAGAACAAAGAAAAAGAAATCAAAAGACAGGAAGATGGGTAGTTAGCAACGGTAACTCAGTTACTCAACGCAACCAGAGGCGAATACTAACTACCAAGATGGGCATTTGGTCACAGTAACTCAACTACTTAACGTAGCCAGAGGTGAAAACCAAATGCCAGGACAGGGATTCACGTCCAACAGCTCAGAACACTAACGCGTCGAGAGGCGGGGAGTGAATCCGATATAATATTATATGTTGTTATTACGCAACAGCCCCTTTCCACCAGGTAAGCAGATGGAAATGCTATCAAAAACTGTTTGATAAACGACAGCCCAGAATGCAAGATAAGAAAAAGGTCCACATTTCTGAAGCCAGAGCCAAAGATTTTGGGTTGATCCGGCGGCAAGGTTTTTTTTTGATGGAAGGGGCTTTAGATGTTTTTGAATGCTTCTATTGATTTGAAAATAAGAAAAAGGTCCACATTTCTGAAGCCAGAACAGTTGATACCCATTTATTTATACTTGATACAACAAATAAGTATGTGCAAGCTTTAAATGTTTCTACAAGGATGCGTTGATACTATTAAAAACTTATTAATATCCCAATAACCCAATGTGAGATTTACGTAAGCCTCAGGAAAAAAGCAAACGTCTGCTCACCTGCATCTTCGAACAGGGGTTTTAGCAGTTTTTGTGCGAATATGGAAACATTGTACATTTAGGTGATACCTAGATTGATATTGATGACACCGTGATAAAAAGCTAGACAAATAATACAAAATGTTCACATGCAGCGCCTTCTAATAAAGGACATATGAATATTATTTTAGCTTCACATTTCGGTGGAGAAAATTATAAATAAAAGACAAGATCTTGATTTATTTGATTTAAACACTTGTTATCGTCGTTACCTTGTTAAATCCTTTGTTAGTTCCTGTAACATTCTATAGCTACAGTGTTTTGTCATTTCAGATAAATGTCGTATTTCGAATAGCTTAGGAAAAGCATCTACAACATACAAATTATCCTGAAAACAGCTTGTTCTCAGCTTTTATTGGATCAAGAAAGTTTTCCAGCGTTCGTTTCTGTTGCAAATTGAAATCCATTCAGATCTACAGTATATCAAATATTTAAAACATTTTTTCTTCAACAAATCGATCGTCTGCATCTCTGTTTCTATTTCGCGAAGTTTGGATTATTAGTTTGGCGAAAATTACACGCGAATTGGGAATTGTCATTCGTTGTAAATTTAAAATCAATTCAGATTTGCACTTTATCAAATATTTAAAGCACTTCTTCTTACACGAACCGATCGTCTGCGCCTCTGTTTCTATTTCGTGAAGTTTAGACCATTTACTTGGCGAAAATTACACACGAATTCGGAATTGTCCTGATTTAGTTTCCTTTTCGTTCGAGTCGATCGTGGAATTGTTGAAGCTATCTCCTCTGTTCGATGTAAAATACTACTGTTGCAATTTTAAACACAAAAGAAGTACGATACAGGGGGAGGGAATAATTTATATTTAGATACTATCGGCTACTTGATAGTGAAAAGAAATTTAGATTTAATAGTACACAGTGAGTGAATATAGAAACGAAATACGTAATTTTAAACTAAACTCCACCATTTATGTAGAATATAAGTAATATCAACAACACACAGAGTGACAATTTGTCAACTTCACACCATCGTTAATATCTTTAACCCTGTGACTAAAGTAAAAAGTAGGAAAGATGGACAATTTTGTTTTTAAAGGAAAGACCTTCAGTGAATATGTTTAGCCATTCAGGTTAAACATCTTAGACTCTTAACATCAAATCCCCCAAGACACATTATCTCTTATAAAAAACTGCATATCTAATACATACTTTTTATTCTAAAATCATTTATATCGTCAAATCAAAGGTGCCCCAATGGTAAAAATCCCCCCTTCCGTAATAGTTAATATCGACATGAACATTTCGAAACAGCAAACTGTCCTCATCAAACCTTTAACCCACCTGCTGGTTACGGTACGTTGATGACACCTTTGTCATTTGACCCAATGGTAAAGACACATTAGATCTCTTCCTCTTCCGCCTGAATGGAATACATCCTAGTATTCAATCCCCGATGGAAGTTGAGTCTGAAGCGTCTTTGCCATTCCATGTCATGTTTGCATTAAAAAAACCCACCTCACAGTATTTCCTACTTCGTGTACCGGAAACTCACTCATACAAATCGTAACCTCAATGCCCAGTCACATCATCACACCGCCCAACTCAATTCAGTTATAGAAACTCTTATTTTAAGTTCTATAAGACTTAGCGACAACAATCACAGGTCATCTGAAATCAATTAAATAAGGCAAACACTCTTACAAAACACAAAACGACTACCATAAAAACCCAAATCAATAGGAGCATTCAAAAACATCTAAAGCCCATTCCATCAACAAAAAACCTTGCCGCCGGATCAACCCAAAACCTTTCTACCTTTTATTAAAGGTGTCACTGACAAGATCAATAGAACTCTTAACTGTATAAACATCAAAACCATCTTCACTACTCACTCCAAGTTGTCCAATCTCGTCAGGTCAGTAAAAGACCAAATCCCCAATGAAGACCATGGTGTCTACAAGATACCTTGTACCAGTTGCCCACGTACATACATAGAACAGACAAACCGACGAATTCATAACAGTATTTACGAACATATTAGTCAAAGATTATGATACTACTTCATAGCGACTTCCGAGTTGGTCGAAAGCTACTTGTTGACAAAACGCCAGGGGATGGTATATCGTACGGAAATACATACAAATGATAAAATTGTTTTATAAAAATGTATGAGCATTTTACCCTCACCAAAATCATGGTACTGATGACTAATTAATATGCGGACGTCAACAAAACTCAAGATCTATTGAAAATATCGCCGTTGTCCGTTAGAGTGTGCAGAAGAACCGTTTGCCAGACACTCACCGTCAACAGAGACTTCTTTTGGCCAGAATTTGACATCATCGACATGTGGTTTCAATAGGATATATAGGCGACTAAACAAGGGGTCAATGTCATAACCCTTTTTTTATCTTGATTTTTGTTATGGTTTCCTCCTTCTTTATTATACATTTCGTCTTACTTATATGTTGTCCAAAAACCTGTCTATATGCCCATGATCGTAATAGAGGTATGATTTTTATAGATTACAAAAGGAACAAAGATGGAAAGAGAAGATTAAACAAACCAATTCAGAGGAAATAATAAAAATAGAAAATTTAAGAGACGACTCCATAAAATCATTATATCAAAAACTGCTAGAACAGAAAATACAAATGGAGAATATTGAAAATGAAAGCAATGTAGAGACTAGCTGGAGAAAACTTAAGAAAAATATTCTGGATGTTGCCCGAGAAGCATTTGGAATGAAAATAATAAACAAAAAGTGGTCAACGAAAACACCATTGTTTACACTAGAGGTTAAACAAAAAGTCACCAAAAAAAAGAAAGCTTTCCTAAAAAATAAGAAAAAACGAATGAATCATAAGAAGAATATAAAAGAATATCTATGGTTTGAAAAAAAAAACAAAAAAAAGAATACCACAAATTAATAAAAAAACAAAAGAATTAAAAAAATAGAAATAGAACAAAAAATAAATACAAAAAAAAACAAAAAAAACAATACAAGAAACAAAAAAAGCACCAATAAAAAAAAAACAAAAAAAGAAAAAAAAAGAGAGAGAAGAAAGCACAAGAAAACAAAAGAATAAAAACAAAATAAAAATATATCAAAGCAAAATTTATATATCTATAAAAATATTAGGTATATGTAGTACTAACATTGATAACTGATAAGAAAATTTTGACTATGAATCTGCAATCTATAATAATTAAAATTCAGTCGATTTTAAAAATTAACACAAACAAGTCTGGCAAATTGGCCAAAGCCATTTTTCAGAAAAAAAAAAGAACTGAAACTCATCAATTGATAAGAAAAACAAAAACAGATTACTGGGAAAGAATCACAAAAAATGGACAACAGAAACGAGTATGGCGCTTCATAAGACAACAAAGAAACGAAATGAAAGAACTAGTTGAAATAGAACACATTCAAGAGGATAAATGGGTGGCCTTCCTGACAGAAATGTTTAAAAAACAAAACGAAGAACCTTTACCACAAACGCCAAATATAATATTTGGGGAAAAGACCAAAATCTCCCAAAACGATGTGAAAGAAGGAATAAACAAATTAAAAAACAGAAAGTCACCAGGAGAAGATCAAATACCAAACGAACTCTTGAAATATGGAGGTGATTACCTTGTACAACTGCAACCTCTTATTAATAAAATAATCACCAGGAACAGAATACCAGATGAATGGAGGAGAGCGATCATGGTGATGTTCTTCAAAAAAGGAGATAAGAAAGACCCCAATAATTATCGAGCAATAAATCTTTTAAATACAACACTCAAATTGACAATAAGAATAATAGCGACAAAAATAAACGAATGAATATCTCTGCAAGATTTTGTAGTTTTTGTAATAAGACAAATAAAAGAAAAGTCGCTGGAATTCAACAAACCAGCATATATATGTGTTATAGATGTGAAGAAAGCGTTTGATAGGGTGAGAATTCGGGATGCGATATATTTATTATATGAAAAGGGAATATCACTGGATTTAGTAAAAACCATTGAGAATATATATATATATATATATATATATATATATATATATATATATATATATATATATATATATATATATATATATAGATAACATAGCTATGGTAAGATGTAAAGGAAAACTATCGCAACCTATCAAATATGAAACTGGCATTAGACAAGGAGATTCGCTGAGCCCATTAATATTTAATCTGATAATGAATGAAATCATAAAGAAAGTTAAAAAAAGAAGGATATAGAATGGGAGAAAAGGAAATAAGGATAATATGCTACGCCGACGATGCCATAATAACAGCCAAAAATGAAAATTACCTACAAAGATAAATTAAAGAATTCGAAGATACGGCGCTCATATACAACATGGTTATCTCAACAGAGAAAACTAAAGCGATAGTAATCAACTGAGACGATGTAAACTAGTGTTAAATAAAAAAATAATAGAACAAGTCATGGAAACTGAATACTTGGGAATAAAACTGTCAAACTACGGAAAAGTGGAAGAAGTACAAAAACAAGTGAACATAGTAAACAGAGCAGCAGTATGTCTCAACAACACAATCTGGAGAAACAAATACCTGAAAACGGAAACGCAAACCAGGATATATAAAACAACAATAAGACCGATAATCACGTACAGAGAGGAAACAAGAGCAGATACGGCGCGAAAACACAAAGACTGCTGAAAACAACAGAAATGAAAGTCTTACGAAAAATAACAAACCAATCTCTAAGAGACAGAGTAGGAAGTGAGGAAATACGAGCGAGATGTGGTATAGAGGAAATAAACGCGTGGACCAATAGAAGAAAAGTGGAATGGAATCAACACATCGAAAGAATGACAGAAAATAGAATAGTACGAATAGCAAGAGACAAATCGCCAAATGGAAGAAGATCATTGGGACGACCGAGGAAAAGATGGTCAGACAACATCAATTGAGGCTAAAAACCGAAGTAAAACATGCATTAAGCCTATTTATAAAGTAGGAAAAAGAAAAACAGCATTTTTCCTATTCTGCTCCTGCTGTGTTGTTTTTAGCGAAATAAAATTTTTTGTATTTCAAGTATTTTCAATTTCTATATTTTCTGTAGTTCCAAGAAACCTAAACACTAATCTGTAATATCTCTAAAAAACTGATTGACTTCTAATTCTCAAGCGTGGTGTGTTTTTAAAAAACTCTTAAGCTTGTCTAAGATTTAATTAATCTCACTAGATTTTTTCATGATTAATTATTTTGACTTTGAAATATCTTACAGTGTAAAATCAAAGTATTACAGTTGCTTTAAAGACAAAAAACTATTCTAAAGATATCTACAAGAAAATAAAACACTACTTTCAATCCCAGAATAAAAGAGCAAATCCACTGCTACTAATAACGTCGAAGAAGCCGACAAAAAAGTATAAAGGGGCTTAAAAAAATTTCATCACAGCTTTTAAGAACAAAATGTTTTGATGTTCACTCTGTACTCATCCATTCTGAAAGCATAAAATATTGAAAGCAATATAATAGCATGACTAAGGACTTATATTTTGCTTCGATTGCCCATACATATGTTCCTCTAATACACGAAAATAACAGCAGTTAAAAATGTTGCAATAGACAATTAGCGCCGGATTCTTACTTAACAAACATCTCTATTCTATCTATTCAACCTTTTTACCGCAGAATGGATCCTTTATGGCAATAAATTATAGGAATTAAAGTAAGTGATGGCGGTGGAAAGGCCTTGAAATATTAAAAGCCTCAAATTTTGTAAGTGGTCCTTTGGAAATTACAGAGCGGCTTCATTCAGCCCACGAGATTTTAAATTAAAACCTTGAGTTTTGAGGAAAATTGGACTGCGGCAATTTGACTTGTTTCTTCCCATTAAATGGAGAGAGAAATACACCAATCTCAAAAAGATATATCAAATCAACAGAAATCAACATTATTTTTGTATTTTATCAATAGTTTATAAGTTTAAAGCGCGTGCGAAATAGTAATCGCTAACTAGTAACAGAACTTAAGTTTGACCAAAAAAGCAGTTTTTATATTTATTAATTCAAACTACAAAAAAATTTAGGAATATAATATATCAGTAAACAGTTCTGTCAAACAATACTTTTTTAATTTGGTTTATACAGATTGAACGAAATAAATTCGGAACATACGAAATATTATGTATTTCGGCTCAATTCTACTGTAGGTGGTTGACCAAAAAAAAACGTCAAATAATTATATTATAAAATCTGAAATCATAAAAATTGAAAGCTACACATAAATCTACGATTTTATTATGCTGTCAAACCACTTATAGTCCAGGAAATTAAGCATTTCACCTCGCAATTTTTTCGTCCTGCGTGGATTGACTTGAAATTTTAACAGAAGGTAGGTAATAGCCAAGGATCAAAATCTATATCGAACCAAAATGCGCCAAAGCTTTGGGGGTGGTTGCCACCCCATTTCGGGGATGAAATTTTTTTTTACGTTTTAACTACAGGTTTCGATTAAAAAAGTGATTCTAAACAACTTTTAGACGAAAAAACCGACGTTTTTATTCGATTTTTCGCGAATAATTCGAAAATGGTGCATTTGTAGCTTTTAAAAAGACAAATAACATTCATTTTTTTAAAATGTTTTGCGATATAACAGGAACCGAAATACGGCCTGAAATCAATCAATGAAATCAGAAATCAATGTTCAGCGGTTTTCTTCAAATGCCAAATTTGAAAGATTTAAAGTCAGATATCGGGAAAATCATGCATTTTTGGAAGAAAACTCACAGACCCTTTTTTAAAGAGCATAAATAGACCTATCATAAAAAAGACTCTAGCTCAAAAATTGAGTGAGTTATGATTAAAATACGGTCAATACCTCATTTTTTTACGAAAAAATCTATGAAAACAACCCCCTAACCAGCCCCATAATTCAAATCGATCTTCACCCTTCTGCAATTCTCTTTGTACATGTATTGTTAACACGTCCAAGAAGTTTGACCCATTTAGGATGCTTAGTTTTAGAAAAAGTACAGCATAAAGCGAGAAAGGATTTAGAATTTCATATTTTTTACCCTTCTTTTTTTAAATATCCCCGAAAATACTGAATATATGAAAAAAATCATTGATTTACGATCAAGCACCATCTTTTTTGAGCCCTTTAAACTCACCGCATTTAAAAACCAAGGGTTCCAAAAAGATTTAATTCACAGATCCTTGTACCTCTTAAAAACCTCTACAAAATCATTTTTGAAGAAACATACTATCGTTAAAAATGAAGGAAATACGTTAAAAAAACCAATTAATTTTTTTTCCGGAAAATTCCATTAGTATAGTACAGTACATTTTGGATCATAATAATCTACAAAACCGGTATATTAGATAGTGGGGCGTTATACATTCGAAAATTTAAGCGTTCTTATTTTGAAATCCCATACAACAGAATAAAACATCTGCTCATATGTCTCTGGCTTGGGAATGAAAAAATCAGAGCAACAGATTGGGGATGGTATTCCAAAGATGGTTTGTTATTACCCGTACGCATGAACAAACAACCTGCACCCGATGAACTTTTAAAAATTATTTTTTGCCAATGCAAAAAAGGATGCGGCGTTTCATGTGGGTGCAGAAAAGTTATACTGTAACTCTACTTGTTCTGGCTGCTCAGGTGAAGGGTGCAATAATAGTCCACCAATAATTGAAGAAGATGAGGATGACATAGAACACGATGAAGATGTAATTGATGACGAATAAAATTAATATTATAATTGCTTTACCTATAAATGTAAATATTTTCAACTATTTATGTAAATGTATAAGAATATATGGTGCCTTTTTATGTTGATAAATTTTTTTGTATTTAATTCTACTTTTTTCAATTTATATCTATTAAATTAGTTTACAAAAACTGCAATGTTGTAAAGGGTGATTTTCAAAAGTTGAAAAGTTGCAAAATTTTGGGAAAAAATTGTTTTCACCTATAGCACTCGATAACCATTGATTTTTAAGGATTGAAAATGTATGAAATTGTATTTTAAAGTATAAAAAAATCACTAATTAACTAATCCAAACCAAATATCAATTATCTTAAGATTTGTAATGTTATTTTACAATTTTTGAAAATTAGGGGTAGTTTTCACCCCTAAGAACAATCAGGGTTCATCGGCATGACATAAACTATAAAGCAGAGGGTGAGTTGAGCTTAATTCCAAATTTTTATGCAAATCGTTCCAAGGCGAAATCATTTTCTTCGCATTACTACTTTTTTTACATAATTCTCTAACAAGGGTCGCTTTTTAAGGGTTGAAATATGATGGACCTTTATTCAAAAGCACGGAACTATCATTATTTAATTAATTCAAACCAAATTTTACCCATATTCAGGTTTAATATGTTATTTTATAATTTTTGACAATTAGGGGTAATTTTCACCCCTAAGAACAATCAGGGATCGTCAACATGACATAAACTATAAAGCAGTGATTATATATATTCAGGTTTAATATGTTATTTTATAATTTTTGACAATTAGGGGTAGTGTTCACCCCTAAAACCCTTCAGCGCATTTCGGTTCGATATAGATTTTGATCCTTGGGCTATCACCTACCTTCTGTTAAAATTTCAACTCAATCCATGCAGGACGAAAAAATTGCGAAGTTTTAACTCTTTTTGAGCTTCATTTCATGAACTATTATCGCTTCCTTTACGCAAACAACATTGTTGCGAGACAGATAGTTAAACGATATTTCATAGAATGTCTATACCCAGGTATGGATTTATTTTTGTCCAAGTTTTATATTGGTCCACTATTTCAAATGCAGTTCAAACAGACATATATTAAACTGTATTATCCGTTTTAAATTCGTTTAATCTGTATTTGGTTCTATACATAGGATCAAATTCAAAATATGAATGCGTACGCTAATAAAATGGTTTTTTGAACCTATCTTCTAGTCTGGCATCACTCTTTGACAGCTTGTCGAACAACTAATTTGGGGTAAATCCAGTTGAAATATCGGAGGCAGTGAAAAAAACTATTACCAAGGTAACAAACAAGCAAGCAACAAAGCAGCTCAAACAAGATTAAAATAGCACCAGAGAGAGAAAGACCAAAAGGGAGATTCAAGATACGATTGAAGAAGAATCGAGTCGACAGAAATTTAAAGAACACTGGGAATAAATGGGAAAGAGATACAACTGAATGACCGACGAAACACTCGGCAGGATATACCAAAGAAAACAAGCCAAGAATAAAGACAGTCACAATTACAAAATCATTAACAATCAAATCAGAAAAATGATGAAGAGAGGCAAAACAAACTTACTATTAAGGAAAAATGTAAAGAGATAGATCTTCAGAACAAATACACCTACATAAAAAGGTTAAATAAATGTCAGTAATAATAATAAAGTTGGAAGAGTTCTTCGACGACAAAAGAGGAAACCTATAAGACATATCTGTCGAGAACAGAGAAACAAGTATAAAAATTATAAAGGAAGAAATATTGTGTGCACTAAAGAACAGCAGAAAAGGAAAAAGCCTAATGATATCCTTAAAATAACAGAAAACGAGTAGATGGATGTCCTCTAAAAGCTCTTTAATAAAATTTATTAGTCGTGTGACATACCCAATGAATGGTTGGCCTCAACATTTATTTGTCTTCCAAAAAAGAAAAATGCTAGAGAATGCACCGATCACCGCACCATAAGCCTGATGTCTTACACATGTAAACTGTTTTTAAAGATCATCCATAAACGCATTTACCAAATACTTGATATGAATATTGAAGAAACCCAATTTGGATTCCGTAGAGGCGTAGGTACCCGTGAAGCTCTCTTTGCATTCAACGTACCAATCCACAGATGCTTGGATGTGAACCAAGATATTTACGTCTGTTTCATAGATTACAACAAGGCTTTCAACAAAAGGAAGCATTTGAACTGCGGGTGCATAGAAGAATCCTCAAGGTCTCATGGACCGACCATGTAACAAACAACGAAGTCCTGAGAAGAGACAACAAAAGAATCTAAATATTCGAAACCATCAAGACACGATAGTTGCAATACCTTTGCCATGTTATGCGTAAAGAAAGATACAACATACTTTAATTAATTATATAAGGGCAACTGAAGTGTACGAAAGAGAACTCATGTTTGCGTAACTTGAGAGAATGGTACGGATGCACAGTAATCGAACTATTCAGAGCGACAGCACCTAAGATCAGAATACAGCCATGATGATTGCCAACCTCCGTCGCGGATATAGCACGTAAAGAAGAAGAAGGCCAAAAACTGTCAGGGCCTGTAAACAGATGTATACCGAGATCCACCACGGGAAACGGATCTAATAATTTTGTCAGAAAAACCAAGTTTTTTAGAGTAAATACGTTACTATTCTGGTATTTTTCCCACCAATACTGATGTTCGGGTACCCAACCAGAACATCAGTATTGGTGGGAAAGAAATAGAACTCGTAGATATATATAAATACCTGGGACATGAAATTATGATTGGCAGGGATAACCAGACTCATGAACTGAAGAGAAGAGTCGGCCTTGGGTGGGCAGCATTTGGAAAACTGAGAGAAACTTTTAAAAGTGACAAAGAGGTTATTGGAATGGAGGCCAAGGGAAGACAAGAGAAGCGTCGGTCGACCACCTACAAGATGGACTGACGATTCAAGAAGACTCTATAAAAACTGGATAAGAGCGGCTCAAGATAGACGGGGTTGGAAACATGAGGAAGATGCCTATGTTTAGCAGTGGACTCTTGAGGCTGGATGATGACGTTACTATTTAGTAAATACGTTAAAAAACCGATGTATCTGAAAACCAGTATGCCAGACAGATCAACAAGAAATCAACTTTCATTATAAGAACAGTTAAAAAGAAATAAGAACAATGAATACATGTCATGTAACCGAAATCAAAATGCTTTTGGGTTTAAACGTAAAGAAAACGATAATGATATTTATTTACATTTCCAAGTTCTATATTAGTCTGCTTATTTTATAAAAACACCAAAATTTTTAAAATTTATTGTTATAAAAACAACCACGACAAAACAACACCACAGTATTTAGTTATTATCAGGAATGAATTGTGAATCCACCTATATTTGTGTACTCATGTTCTAATTAGTAACCTCTAATTAGTAGGTGGTACTAATAAAGTCTCTAGTACTGCCCACAATTCATACAATTCGTCAAAAATATCCAATAATACTGATTCACATGATTCATTGTCAATTAACGATGATATAAATAGTTTGATGGTATTGGGCAAAGTTTTTGCTATTTGTGGGAGTGACTAGTGAACCTGAATTTCTTTATTTAAAGATAAAGCACACCTTCTCTCAAATAAGTAGCTTATTAATTAAAATACTTATATTAAAAATAGTGGTTAAGCAATTAAAAATATATAAGTTGTTAGTAGTTATAATGATGATATAAATAGTAGATAGATGGATTCGACCGTTACCTGATAGAAAGTCATTTTATGTAACAATAAAAAAGTAAAAACTTGTTTCCAGAAGTTTCACAAAATTTATTATATCTGATCACAACAGCGGTTTCGGCAGAGTGCCTTTCTCAAGTGATCTATTTTTGATATGTGTTAAGTCTATTTTATAATTTGTTGGTTTCCATAGATTCAACAAAATAAAGGACTTAAGCTATCTTTGAATGTGTAAACACATACCAAAAATAGATCCTTGAGAAAGGCTCTATGTGCCTTTTGTGGAAGTTTTAAAAACAGAAGTTTTCAGTGTTTGTGTTATAAAAAAGATTTTTTCCTCCAATCATTTATGGGTTCAAGTTTTAATTGCTAATAATATTTTTCATTACGATTTTTCCTTTTTTGACCCTCTCATTACGATATGTTTCTTTATATATTCTTTAACTAGGAAAGCTTTTGAAATATCTTCTTAGGGTGCCTGTCCATTCCAAACTTTGACGATCATTCTGGCTATGATGACTTGTTGTTGGTTGCTATACGAAATAGCTGTGTTAATGTCTTTCTATACTATGCTCTCAGGTTAGCAAGCTAGGATATTCTTCTTTCTCGTCCTGCGGCACTTTTCCTTCAATCTTACCTTGCAAAATGCATTGGAGTAGCTCATATCTGCCTTTATTTCTCATTATATGTCCCAAGTATTGCAGCTTCACGATGTTGACCAAATCCGCGGTTGTGTTCATCCTCCGCAGTATTCATATTCCTGAAGATACCATGGACAGACAAAATCACCTCATTGGTGATTTTGTCTGTCCATGGTATCTTATGGTATAGTTAATCTCTTGGGAATTGTCCCACGACTCATTGATTATAGTTCGCAAGTAGTTGTACTGTGAGACACGTTCAATTCTTATTTTGCTTCAGTTATTCTCGCCAATACTCTGTTATTTGTAAGACGTCTCCACATTGGTCCTGCAGTTCTTTTAATATAGTCGCTCCAGTGCATTTGCGGCCTTCCTCGTGGTCTTTTGGCTTCATATGGCCGCCAATTCCCGATTTCTTTATTCCATCGGCCATTCTTAGGACGTTGGTTATGTCCAGTCCATTTTCATTTCAGTTTAGCTGCCTGTGTGACAGCAACTTTTACTATTACGAATGCCTTCATTGGTTTTATGGTCTTTAAGAGTGAGATATCCATCATCTGTCATTTCATAGCTCTGTATGGAAGGTTTTCTTATCTTCTCTCTGTTCATTTTTGTAAGTTTCCAGGTCTGATCTTCATATGTAAGTACAGGTAGGATACAGGAATTAAACACTTTGGTTCGCAGTCTTTGAGGTATATTTGAGTCTTTCGAATGCTACGCATCCCATTTTTACACTTCTGCTTATTCTGCTTATTTCGATAGTAGCTTGGTTTTGCTGGAGTTTATATCCAGTCCATATGTTCTACTTGTTTCCGTTATTTTGTTCATTAAGCTTTGTTCATAGTATTGAAACACACTATTGTATCATCTGCATACCTCAGGTTATTGAGCTTGACTCCACTTATTGAGATGCCTTCATCAATATCTTTTAAAGCATCTTCAAAAATGTGTTCCGAGTACAGATTGAATATTAGTGGTGAAATTATGTGCCCTTCTCTCATTCCCCTTAAGATTTTGACCTGATCTGTAAATTCTTCATCTATTCGGAGCACCTCTGATTGATTCCAATACAGGTTAGCTATTATTTTTAAGTATATTCCGTCATTCCCTGTCTTCTTCAGCACTTCCATCATTTGTTCATACCTGACTCTATCGAAAGACTTCTTGTAGTCAATCAGGCATGCAAAAACATTACAGCTGACATCTCTACATTTCTGAAACAATACTCTAATACCTAATAAAGCTTCCCTGGCACCAACGGCGTTCACAATTCCAAATTTTGAGATATACTCAGATCTCTCTTCGCGATTTGCCTTTTTCTGTCCTTTTCCACTTCGCTCTTCTTTTTTTGTGCTGTTGTTGAGTTGAAAAGGCTCATTGTTTTAAGTCCTAGTACTATGATCATTTATTTATCTTCTTTTTGTGCCACTCCTATCGGAGATTGGAAATCATCAAGGCTATTCTGACCTTGTTTACGGCTGACCTAAAGAGTTCATTAGTGGTGCAGCCAAACCACTCTCTCAAATTCCGCAACCATGACATTCTTCTACGGCCTGGATTCCGTTTTCCTTCTATTTTTCCCTGCATTATATTTTGAAGTAATGCGTATTTCTGTCCTCTTACCAGGTGACCAAAATATTCGAGTTTTCTTCGCTTTAGCGTTAACAAAATCTCTGGGTCTTTTCCTATTCTTCGTATTACTTCACAGTTTGTTATTCTTTCAACCCAACTAATCTTCAGCATTCGACGGTAGCACCACATCTCGAAACTTTCAATATTTTTCATGTTGTTCTGTTTGAGAGTCCAGGCCTCTACACCGTATAATAGCGTGTTAAATACATAGCCTCTCAGCTTTCTTAATCGTAGAGGGATGCTTATATTTCTGTTGCAGAAGAATTTTCTCATCTTTATGAAGGTGGCCCTGGCAATTTCAATACGTCTTTTTATTTCACTGTTTTGGTCTCCAGTTTCGTTTATTAAAGTTCCCAAGTATTTGTAACTTGATACTTTTTCAACTTGAGTGCCGTTTATACTAATATACGCTGGTTGTATCATGTTTTTACTGAAGACCATATACTTGGTTTTTTTAATATTGATATTTATACCATATTTGTTGCAAGCAATATTTATGTCTGTACGTAATCTTTGTAATTCTTCTGCTGTTCTTGCAACTAGTACAGTGTCGTCCGCGTATCGAATATTATTCTCTCCATTAATTACGATTCCTCCGTTTGCTTGTAAAAGAGCTTCCTGACAGATGCTGTCACTATATACATTAAATAACAGAGGTGACAAAATGCAACCCTGTCGTACTCCTCTACGTATTTCTATTGCTTGTGATGTTTCAGTTTCTATTTTGATGTTAGCTTTCTGATTCCAATATAAATTGAGAATTATTCGCAGATCTTTATTATCTATGTCCTTCCTTTCAAGAATCTCTCTAAGCTTATCATGGTGTACTCTGTCAAACGCTTTTTCAAAATCGATAAAACACGTATGTACGTCCTGATTAACGTCTAGGCATATTTATTTATAAGTACTACAAAATGCAAAAAACCATTTACAACAAAATTCGTAAAAAAAGTAGTTCTTTGAGTACTTTTTTTCATTAGGATCTGTCTAGAGAGTACAACTAGTGTACTTTCTGTCAAAGTTTAATAAACTTCTATGTAAAAATAGGTTATAATTTGGGACATGTTTGACTCCTCGTTGCTTTCCTTGTACAAAAAACATGAAGTTTCCGATTAGAGATAAAAAAAAGATGAAAAATAATTTATGCACCTTATATATGTATGTAACAACCATCTTCCTATAAATGACGTTCACAATGATTATATACCTAATATAAAAGATGATTAATATAAAGGAATCAAAGAATCTGTTTTTAATTTTTAAATTTTTCCCTTGCGCTATACGACAAATACCCTTCATATTGTCATTCTCTCTTCAGGGAATTGAAACGAAGCGTCTCTATATTATTTCTCTTATTATCTCACAGCATCGATATAAAAGAGCTTCCACCGTTTCCTAAGTCTTATAAATTTTAATTTCGTGAAATCTTCGTAAAAAAACCATATCGATTATCTCAAAATTACCCAAGTTTCGTCATTAGGCAAACCGTGTCTCTTTCCATCCCAAAATAAGACTTCAATCATAAAAAAAATCACCCCTCCCTTTGTACCTCGCCAATATATATCCTTAATTGAAATAAAATTGGATTCTTTTCTTTGTCTAAAGACAGGACAGGAAGAAATTGTTTTTTCTTCTTTTGTCTTTTTTTCGTGCTGGTACAATTGGCTGTTATTCATCAAATTATATTTCTAGTTGTCCAATAAAGAATGCCTCGAGCCTCTGCAATAAAATAATTAGACTCCCAATTGTTTAATTGGAGAGTTGATTCGATTAAGAAGAACAATAGAAAGAATTGTGAGGACGAGCGATTTTCACGTTGTTAAAACTTTCAGGAATTTTTTATTGTTTAATTGAATTTTTTAACGAACTTTCCCATGGTGGTCAAATTAGAAATAAAAATTGGATATATATATATATATATATATATATATATATAATAATATATGATTTTGATAAATAATAATTATTTCGCTTATAGTCCATTTCCATCATATTGATAGCACATTATGTATGCAAATCCCCAAACTGTTGATACGGGTGACTTAATGAAAAATAGATATTTCTCAACAAGTTTACAGAAGTATATAGGAAAACAATTTTAAATTGAGAGTATGACCACCAGGTATAAAGGTTGAAGCAGAATAGTATACAATAGTTTTGAGGGTTACTAATCCCTAAATAAAGTTGCCAGTGTCGCAGTGATGGAGATTAACAGGTACTAATGAATTTGCAAGAAATGTAAGATGTTTATTTTATTGGTTATATATAAAATAATTTGTGGCCGTAACAGGGGCCGATTTGTAAAAAAATTAATATTATGTTAATCTAATTCCATTTCAGATTCACTGCTTTCTTCAGAATCTAAGGAATCTTCAACTCCAATGTTAATTATTACCGGTTCCAGCATTGCATCAGTCATATTATCCAAATTTCACATTTTATTTTCTTCCTTGTGAGCATGACTAACAGCATTTTTCCAATTTTCTTGAGTTACTTTTGATAAGAAATGTTCTAATAATTGTTGTAAGTCTTCTAATTTAAAAGTTTTGTTGTTGCGTCCGACTTCACCCTTTACTTGAGACCATATATTTTCTATCGGATTCAGATCCGGAGTATGGGGATAAACGTAAAATAATTACATCACGGTTTAATGCCATTTCATCAATAATATATTTTTTATAAGCTGCTTTATGTTGCCTTCCAATAGGTAATAATTCCTTTTTTGTCGAATTATCCTTGTACTCAATTGCGTGTTTATCCAACCATTCGATTATCTCTCCTTTTTTCCATGCCGTTGTTGGCAATTTTTCTGCTAGTCTTGAATGGTAACTAGCATTATACATGACATAATTTTTTAGAATTAAATCCAACATTTGCTCAAAATATTCTTCAAAAACGTCAGCAGTCATTTCCTCGTGGTAATCTTTGGTTGATTTTGAAGCAAAACTTAATAATCCACCGTTGACCAAACCGTATTCGTTTCCAATATGTGTTATTATGAGTCTGCGTCCTCTTCCAACGGGAATATTGTTTATTCCAGTAGATACACCTTCGATGAATGCCTGACGGGAACTTTTCACATTTGTATCAACCCATAGATATGGTACAGTATGGCCTTCATTTAGCCAAGTCTCGTCCAAATAAAAAATTGTTTTCCCTTCTTCTCGGTACTTTTTAATAGTTCTTAGATAATCTCGTCTCCAACATACAATGTAATCTTTTTTAATTAAAACGGATTTTCTTCTATTCTTTTGCCAACGAAATTCCATCTCTCTCAATAGTCCCCATAATTTCTTGTTGCTTATGATTGGTAACTCTTCGTTTTCTCTAATTAATGTTTGGATTTTGTCCAATGTTGGAAATTCTTTGTTAAAAAAAAAAATAAGTGGACGCTGCGTGTTATCATGTTTTTATGTATTTCTTCAATTTCCAAGGGTTTACTCCCTCCACTCTTCTTGGGAGATGAAACAGTTCCTCCTTTTCTTTCTTTTAGGAATCTATAAATTGTTGCTTGTCCAACCCCTGTCATATTTGAACACATGTTAACGATCTCACGAACATTACTTAAAGGGTGTTGATGTACAAGTGCATCGTGTACATTTAATATTATATTTTTCTCTCTTAGACTGAAGGCACCTTTAAAACTACATTTAACCGGGATAAAACCTGTAGTCGACGTCATTTTTAAATGCAAATAACAAAATATCGACACCACAAACGTAGGTAGGTAAGACATGAACAATGTACATCTATAAACTAAATGGAAGATGCAAACAATTTCCAATTTATATTATTGGCATAAGCTGTAATGTGGCATAAAAACTACTCAAACTATCATTAGTGAAGCCTTATCAGTAATTCCAGGTAATCTTTCAAAGAAGGTATTCTTTTTGTCAGGCGATAACTTGTATAGAAAACAATAATCACCTTTAAATTACTGTTTACATTAATTTATTTCGTGAAACATTTAATTCTCTCGTTAATCACCCGTGTATAATTAACAATAATCGTGTGGCATATATACCGATGTTTTTTACGCACAAAAAAGGTATAGTAAGATTAGTGGACACTTATTTTACAGATTTTTTAAAAGATAATGAATTGTTGTCGGCACCTTAAAATATTAATTTTTTTTATTTATTTCAAAACAAGTATAGGGTGACGCCTATGGTTTTTTGACCTGTTGAGGATTTGCATACATAACGTGCTATCAATATGATGGAAAAGGACTATAAGTATTTATTTAATAATTTATGTAAATAATAAACGAAAAGATCTATATTTAACAGTTTTATCTCTTTTATGTCGTCTTCATTTTTCCAATTTATTTTACTCATTCAATATTTATGGCTTAGCTCTAGTAGCTACCATATTATAATTTTTTGTTCTTTTTCTTCTCTCCAAGTTTATTTTAGTTTGTCTACTAGCGGAAATATATTAAGAACCACCTCCACATTTCTCCCGACTCTGAGCAACGCGGCCTCGTTCATTTTGTGTGCCTAAAATACTGACCATCGTTTGTGGTGTTACAAGTTTCCGTTATGCCCACTAAACTATCAAGACGTTTTAATAGATCATAGATAATGTGTATTTCTTTCCTTATAAAAACCAAGAAACACAATTGGAAGTTTCTCATCACGACGAACGTCATCCTTAACAGCTACACCTTCTTCGAAAGATTTATAGGCGTTTTTTAAAACATTTTTCTCTCGACTACTAATCGACGTGTTTTTAACGTTAAATATCATTGTCACAATCCGCACATGCGACAAACCGGTCCCTTAATGGACACTACAAAAAAAGACAATGATCGTTCGCCTCATTCACCGAACACGCTTAAACTGAACTTTAAGCTGGGATTAAAAGCAAACGTCGCTTTTTTCTGCAGGATCCGTTTGCTGATACGACATGCGGTGGTTTTCATTAGAACGACAGGCTATTTAATGCTAGAACAATTCCCAATTGTTCTCAATGCAAAAAAAAATCGCGCAAATTTTTAAAAGCAAAAAATTCCTCGTGTATGGGAATAACCTTTGGAAAATGTCAAATGTTCTTTCGCCAGTGGCGGAGGAAATATTTCTATAGGACACTATAGGAAGTCTATTCAAAAGCACAACAATTTTAATGGTTTGGACATATTTTGGATTAATGCAACTACAGGGTAGATTAATAAAAAGGTTAAGTATTACATAAAATCACAAAGAGAATCATGAGTAGAATTTGTTAGTAATTTCGTTAAGCTGAGATCGTAGGCTTCCACGGCCAGAGTCAGAATTATAATTTATTCGTCTTCCGGGTTTGGACCGTGTCATTTGTGAGTGACCCAAAAGTGGGTTCATCTCGACGTTTCGCTACAATTGTATGTAGCTTCTTCAGGAGAACAAAGAAAAGGAAAAGAAAAAGAGAACAAAAGACAGGAAGATGGGTAGTTAGCAACGGTAACTCAGTTACTCAACGTAACCAGAGGCGAATACTAACTACCAAGATGGGCATTTGGTCACAGTAACTCAACTACTCAACGCAGCCAGAGGTGAAAACCAAATGCCAGGACAGGGATTCACGTCCAACAGCTCAGAACACTAACGCGTCGAGAGGCGGGGAGTGAATCCGTGCATGAGTGAATAATAAATTTGACAACTTGTCAATCTTCAATTAGTAGAAATAAGGCTTAAATACTCTAGCCAGATTGAATCTAAGAATTTTACAGTGAATGTTTTCCCTACAAACCATTTACGAGTTATTGTATGTATGTATAGAGAAGATTGTAAATTGTAATTAATACATGCAAAATAATTATAGAGATAAAAGCATTAGAAATGTAATACCTGTATCGGAATTTAATAACCTGACACATAATTCGGGAATGCAAACAAACAAAATTATTATAATAGATTAAAGTTAGAGGAAGTACAAATGAAATTAAATAACTTAAATAAATAAATGATTAACATTTAAATAAACCAACTGCAACTGGATTTTGAACTAACTAACTAATAAAGTTTTTTTATTTATTTGTTTTTCTATATATTTTTCTGTCTAAAACATATGAGCTGCTTTATGTAATTTTTAATCAGTGTCTTGAACGGAAAATGGCATCAAAGGATTGGAAAAACTCTTACATAAATTTCGTTTTTATAAAAAGGGAAATAGTAGAGACTAACTATCGGGGTATTAGTATTACATCGTTAATAAGAAAGCTTTACAAAAGAGTCATATCAGCCCGATTGAAGAGGAAGCAACAAAAATGAAAGTGTGCATTTGGACCTGGGCGATCCTGCATGAATAATATATTCACGATAAAACAACTGGCAGAAAGGAGGCTAGCAAGAGGAATAGAGTTTCAAGCGATTTTTGTGGATCTTCGTAAACCATTTGACTCTTTCCAAAAATTATGCACATTACAAACGATCTAAAACGTATAAAACAGCTTCTTTTCGATTGTACGAGTCCGTTTTTCAAATCTACATAATACTATTGAACCTTTAAAAATCATATTTTTAGAGGTTTAGAAAATATTAATTTTGAGCCCCTTTGAGATGCAAAAAATTTTACCACTTTTCCCCCAGGCTTCGCCCTAAAATCCCCTTACAGGGGGGTAAAAACGCAAAAAAAAATCAATTTACCAAGAAACTATACAACGTAGAAAAAAATGTAGCTGAGATAATAATTAAGGCTGTTTTAGCAGTTCAAGCACACTGCGATTTGAAATGGGCGTATCACTTACATTTCTACACTGCTTACGCGAGACTATCGTTACTCAGTGGCGCCGGCCAACGGGTAACAAATGCATTACTCTTCATTCAAATTAGTTTTAACACGAACTAACTAACCGTACGCTCATGAGATTTGCGTAAAAAAAGTAAACCATCATTTTAAAAGTAACATAGTTTCGAATATTGTTTCCAAATTTCGAGACATTTTGTCGGTAAATAACAGTTCCTAGGTTTTGGTGCACCGATAAAACAGCCTGAACTAAAATGTTTATAAGCATTTTTTGTGAAGAATGAATCGTTCTCATAGAAACAACGCTTGAAGTGACCGTCGATTTTGCATGTCACTTACGCGCGCGAAATCAATGTTTAATAAAATTTGTATCAGCTGGACGGTAAAAATTCAATATCTTTTGATCCAAATGTCCTATCGACAAAAATCAAGATGCTTTTTAAGGGCAAAGAGTGCAGATTTCGAATGCAGTTAAAAAGTGCATTCTTGACTATGAGCTCTATGTTCAAGAGTCATGACCTAACCATAGAAACAAAAATAAGGCTCCTTAAATGTTACGTGCACTCAGTGCTTCTACGCGGAGTAGAGACGTGGCCATTGAAGGCGGAAACTATCAAACTTCAGGATTTTGAGGTATGGTTATACAAAAGGATAATGAAGATACCACGGGCAGACAAAATCACCAATGAAGAAGTACTGCAAAGAATGAACACAACCGCGGATTTGGTCAACATAAAGAAGACCGTAAGCTGCAGTACTTGGGACATATAATGAGAAATCAAGGCAGATACGAGCTACTCTAATGTATTTTGCAAGGTAAAATTGAAGGAAAAAGAGCCCCAGGACGAAGAAGAATATCCTGACTTGCTAACCTGGGAGCATAGTATAGACAGACCTCAACACAGCTATTTCGTATAGCAACGAACAAAGTCATCATAGCCAGAATGATCGCTAATGTTCGGAATGGACAGGCACCCTAAGAAAAAGAAAATATTAATAAAAACATAAGTACATTAGCTAAGACTCTGACAAGTAAATTGTGAAGTTTTATGCCCATTAACACATCAGCATAAGGTTAATTGCACTTGCACTGTTCACATGGTAGTAATTGTAATTCGTCTTTTTTCTTTATCAGTGGACAGTTTTACAAGAGTTTAATAGATCTCTTACAATCAAATATGAATGGAACAAAAAAGTTTTACTATAAAAACGTTTTCCCGTCTGTAAATTGAAACGTCTAATAAAAAAATTATATTGTAAAATATGAAAATTACGACAATTGCATGAATAGGTATGAAATTTTCACAAAACCCTTTCAGGAAAAAAAACTAAATATATCTCTGCATACAGAAGGGTTTCGTTAAAAATTTTTATGTACTCTTGATGTGCTAATCTAAAACGTAATGAATGCAAAACGGAAATGTAAAACTCCTTTAAAAACTCTAATAGTTAATAATAAAAATCCTCGACGTTTTTATCCGGAGCTCCTCAAAACGTCAAACCGGAGACTAGTTCCCCAGCCCAATAAAAAAGTATTTAAAACTTTAGCAAAAGAAGCCACTTCCAACATCATAAAAGATGAAAATTTTTAATTATCATACTGAGGGAGCTGCTAATGAAAATTTTAATGAGAATTTTATTCAAATAGAGATTTTTCCACTCGACGATAGTTCGTGCGGAGCGTCTAAATGGAACTGCTTGCGAAAAAGTCCCAAACTTTTATTATTCATTAGATTTAGAGCAAGAAACTAAGTCGATTGGGGGAAGTAAACGAAATGTAATAGGTTGGCTAAAGTTTGAGAACGAGAGAATTAACGGAAGGCCTTGTAGATACAAGAAAAACTTTGTTGTTGGTGGAAAACGGGCAGCGGTGTGTCTAGAGATTTGAAAGTAACAAGACGACGAGTTGTTAAGAACAAGCCACAAATTATAAAATTAACTACATTAGTTTTTAACGTAATTATTGTTTTATCTGTACATTACATACCCATTATTGTTACGATATCTACATAAATATATTCAAGAAAAGGAGTATAGAGTATAGTTAAATAAATGATGCCGGTACTCTATTATTTAACTTTGTATCGAGACCTGAAGATGATTTGCATATTGTAGTCTTATTTATTATTTCTTTACCTATTTGAAATGGACTCACACAAGCAACACATTCATGATTTTAATTAATTTCCTTTTTGTATCTTTTTATATTCATCTAAGATTTTTTTTATTTTACATCGTATTATATTTTTTATCTAAAATGTGTGTTTATTTTTTCACGGTGAATTGTAGTGGGGATATTAAGTACTAACTTAATATCCCCATATTTTTGTCCAAACGTTTTAGTACTATTTGAGTGTCCTGAATGCCCATGTACTTGGTGAAAATAAAGAAGACGAAGAAAAAGAAGTGTTTCATGAAAATGATATTTTATCTTCTTCCAGTAAACACAAAGTTCCAATAAAAAAATATTCACAAAGGCACTGGCAAACACCAAATCAAAATAGCATGAAATCATGCCGGACACATTGCCGAAGAAATGTACGTAGAGAGGCAAAAATAAAAGAGAAGCCTCGAACAAAAAAGTAAAAATATGGCAGAAAGTTTAAATATAAGAGAGAGGGAGAGATTACTAGAGTTGTAAGAAAAAGAAAAGCTGCATAATAACTAGGTGCAAAAAAAGAATTTAAAAAAAAATATGACAACTAATGGAGGAAATAACCAAAACAGCATTCATTAATTACTTAGTCGATAAGGACTGTTGTTGAGTTAACCTCCACCGACATTATGTTCATTCCCTTACATGTTTAACATTTCAATTACATCCCCGACAAAAAAAATACGCAAAAACATTATATAGATTCCGATAAGCAAAAAATTTAGGGTCGCTTCCAGCTCACCGAGATATATAGTGACTGTCGGATTTAGAAAAATCCGGGATTTGAGGGATTTCCTGTTTTTACTGACCATTTGGAGTCGATAAAGGATAATTAATTTGTGATTATGGTTCTTTGTGATTTAGGATGGTCATAAAAGCGTATCTTTAAGAATAAATTTCCAATACGTCGTCCAATTTTGTTTTATACAAGCAGAAATAAAATTATCTGTAAAATTGATGGACAATTTAAGCAAAAGTTATTAAATTGTTTGCATATCTGGCATATATTGCATAAATTTCATATTTTTACAAGAAAATGCATATTTTTATTACTTAAAAAGAATGTAAATGCGAATATTTTCTGAATGTGTCGACCTTTTCTCGAAATTGTTTAAATTCTCCAAGTAATAAAACCTCTGTTTCTTTGAATCATTTTGGGCTGCTTTCGTAGTAAAAGGTTTTAGGTAAACTGGTAAACAATTACAACAAAATCAATATACTAACAAAATGAAACATACACAAACACTTTTAGTGGGATGGGTTTTTCTGAAATCCAAAAGGGGAGAAAGGGTCGGTGAAGCTTTTATGAATAAGTAGTTGTATTAATCTCCGCAATTTACATTAGTTTCATTTATGGCTTTCACATCAAACATGTAAACGTGTGTTTTGAGACAAATTTTAAAAGTGTTAGTGTTCAAATCGCGATATTCTAACTTAGTGCTTGGATTCAGCCATATCCTGAATAAAAGCTGGAAGGAAAAAAGCATTTTATAGAGCTTGCTCTAAAATTGTAAGTAACTAAGTATTTTCATTTTAAAACAAGTGCAAAACATTGTCAACGCTTGTTTTGGTAAAAAAATGTGTGAATAAGCTTTTGCTTTTTTGTTTCAGATTTCAGATTTATTAAATTGTTATTTCAATCAAGAAGTTGACCAAAGCTCGAGCTAGTATGCCAGAGAAACCAGTTGATGCTTGGGAATGTATTATTAGCCACGATATATTGCAAGAAATTTTTGAGAAAACCAATGAACAAATAACTAATATGGCTTCTAAATATAATTTACACAATTTATCGTGTCCACATACCAATCATCTTGACATAATTGAATTAAAGGCCTTCTCTGGCTTATTATATTTAGCTTGGGTATTTAAATCCAATAATGAAGATTTAAGGTCTTTATTTGCTACGAATGGTACTGGTCGTGATATATTTCGAGCAATCATGTCACTAACCCGATTTTATTTTTTGCTTGGAAGCCTTGGTTTTGACGACCCAGCTACTAGACAAGAACTTATTGCGCACGGAGATAAACTGGCAGCTATATCCAATATTTTTAATACGTTTATAATTAATTGCCAGTCCAATTATAGCTGTGGTGAATATCTCACAATAGATGGATATATCTCAAAAATAAGCCAGACAAATACGGTCTGAAAAAGCAGTGTTTAGTAGACTCTAAGACACATTATTTGCTAAATGGTTTTATATAAACCGGAAAAGATACACGCAGAGCAAATCCAAAAAAGTTATCCATCCCCACTCTAGATGTTTTGACACTTATTCCACCAATTTCTGGTACAAATAGAAACATAACAGCAGATAAATGGTTTTCGTCCATTGAGCTCATAAAAGAACTGAGAAGCCATAAAATTTCATATGTTGGAACTCTAAAAAGAAATAAAAGAGAGGTTCCTGCTGAATTTCAAACCCAAAAAAACAGGCCACCTAATTCTGCCTTATTTGGTTTTACAGGACGCGACAGCCTTGTATCTTTTGTTCCTAAGAAAAATCGTGCAGTGTTGTTAGTGTCGACTATGCATCGTTCCAATACAATGGTTAGTGGAAATCCAGAGATTATAAATTTTTACAACGAGACAAAAGGTGGGGTGGATTCATTGGATAAGAAATGTGCATGCTATAAAACTGGCAGAAGAACTCGTAGATGGCCTCAAGTAATATGGTTTCGCATTTTGGACATTGCAGGATTAAATGCTAACGTAATTTTTAATGGAGTTAAGCAAAATCAAATAATGGAAAGAAGATGGTTTCTAACCACTTTAGGTTAAGAATTAAGGCCCATTTAACTCGTAGAGCTCAGCAAACTTGTTTACCGAGAGAAATTCGTAGTGCCATTTTTAAAGTTTCCGGGCTTCAGGAACCAATGCCTGCTGCAAATCAAAAGCCACAACGACGAAAAAGAGGGGAAGGTGTAAAATATGTCCATATTAAAAAAATCATTCCCGCATACAGACGTTATGCATAAGCTGTGTTGAAAATTAAGGTAAAATCATGCTTGTCATTTTTGAGATACGAAATCTAAATCGATTTTTTTTTTTATTTTAGGTAGGAGCTATGATACCTAGATTTCACCATTGGATATAAAAAACTGCACATTGTTATTATTTTTCTTATAATTCGAGAAAGTGCATAGCTATGTTAATTTCACTGAATACAAAAGTTTTTCTTAAATAAAGTTATACCTAATTAACCAAAAGAATATTTTTTGATACAAAAAACAATGGGGGGTCAAATTTGACCCTGCCATGGTACAAATGTTACTATATTTGGCCATGGTAGTTAAGGGTTAAGCAAGCAAAAGAAATAGTTGAAAAACAATGAGCAGAAGTAGAAGAATACCAGAAAATACATGACGGTTTAACAAACAAAAAAATTAAAGAATTAACTCACAACAATAGAAAAGGAAAACAGAAAACTGCAGTGAATACAGAATAATATCATTAACAAGTCATGTTCTCAAATTATTCTTTAAAAAAAATACATGGTCGTATAAAAAAAACTGGAAGGGACGTTATATTTGAATTAAATGTGATAGCTCAAAGATGCATGAATATAAATGTGGATGTGCATGTTTGTTACGTTGATTTTGAGAAAGCATTTGACAAAGCAAGGCATGAAAATTTAAACCAAATTCTTAAGACATAAAACATATATTAAGGATAAAAGGGATTAAAGCATAATAATACACCTTTACTGGAATCAAAGAGCTCAAATTGTAATAGATACCGAACCCAATTTTGAAATTGAAATCAGGAGAGGAATTAGGTAGGGATGTACTATGTCTCCCTTACTATTCAATGTATATAGAGAGCATGTTGAAGAAGCATTATTATCTGAAAGTGAAGGAATAATGAATAACGAAAAAACGATAACATGCCATGATTATGTGCTGATATCAAGCTCTGCTGAACAACTCGCAACTACTACTAAACAAGACAAACATTTTACTGTAAAAAATACGGACTAAAAATGAATATAAAAAAGGCATATAAAAACAAACATACTCTAGGGACATATACCGATAGAAAGGATTGAAAAATGCAAATACCTTGGAAACCGCATTTTAGAAAATAATGATCAAACAACAGAAATAAGGGTCAGAATAGAAATAGCAAGAAATGTGTTCGTAAAAACAATTATCTGCAATAAAGACCTTCGAACTGAAAGTAAGAGCTCTGTGTTACAGAACGATGCTTAGAATAAGCATGGGTACACAAGAAAATACAAAAATACAATAAAAATAAGTTATAAGTATCTGACACATCTAATAAGGCCACGGCAATATGAGATGCTAAGATTGATAATACAGGGAAAGATAAGAGAAGGAACGAATATATAGGAAAAAGGAGAATGTCATGGTTGAACAATTTAAGGGACTGGTTTAGATGCAGTTCAAGAGAACATTCCACGGCAGTGTAGAGTAGAGTAGAGTATTTATTTAACTACATAACATATACAAATATTGTTTGTAGCAAGTCAACAAAAAACATACATAGTATAATAAAACATTAAATAATACAAACATGAAAACATATTAAACAGAAAAATTTTTTTTGGCAAAGTTACGGTTAACAGTTCAGTGGATGTTCTGCAATGAGTCATATATTCTTCTGAGCAGTAAAAACAATGTTTTAAAAGATATTTTTTATAACTTTATCGAAACTATTGCAGCTTAGCTCTTTTATACTTTTTGGTAAAATATTGTAATAGTTATAATTAAGACTATTTTTTTCTGAAAGACTTAATCTACAGCGATTTGTTCGTAGGTAGTGACAGTTTCGCGTATTGTGAACATGGACATCAGACTGCTTTATTAAATGGGCACGTTTTCTGTAAATTTGAGTTAAAACTTGAAATATCAACAGAGTAGGTAGCGGCATAATTTTGATTTTGATAAAGAAAGGTCGGCAGTGTTCTAGATAACTAACCCCTGCTAAAATCCTGACAGCTTTCTTTTGTATTCTAAAAATTTGAAGTGCATTTGTTGAATTGCCCCATATAATTAAACCATAGTTTAGGTGAGAGTGGAATAAAGAAAAATATGTCATTTTTAATGTTTCAAAGTTGACAACCCTTGCTAGTTGGCGAATAACAAATAATGAACTTGATAGCTGTTTCTTAAGGTGTGAGATATGAGCAGACCAGTTGAGTCGATTATCTATGGTTATTTCCAACAGTCTCTTTGTTAACTAGATCATTGTGTAAATTACTTGCAGATATAACAATATTTTGCGTTTTATCAGAGTTAAGTTTTAGTTTGTTTGCAGCAAACCATGAGCTAGATTTAGTAGAAACTTCCTCATGAGACATTTTTAAATCATCATTATTTTTTCCTGATATAACGTATGTCGTATCATCTGTGAATTGTATGGTTTTGTACGGAGATATGAATTTAGGCAGATCGTTGACATAAATAATAAACAAAAGAGGTCCTAAGACCGAACCTTGTGGGACTCCATGTTTTACGGATAAAAAATCAGAGAGATGAGCTTTAGACACTACCGCCTGGTGTCTGCCACATAGATAAGAAGTTATAAGCTTAAGAGGGATACCTCTGATTCCATAGTAATTTAATTTGTGGAGCAAAATGTCGTGTGAAACGCAGTCAAAAGCCTTTGATAAGTCACAAAGAGAAATTGCTATGCGATTGCCGCGTTCAAGCCCCTCAATCACCTCGCTCACAACATTAAATACCGCGTTCGTAGTAGAACGAGCACTTCTAAATCCATATTGTGAGTTGCTAAACTTTAGCAGCTAAAGTAATTGTTTGCCTCAAAATAGGAATAAAATTGTTGTTTGATAACCTTTTCAATCACTTTCCCAAAAGTAGAAACAATGCTTATGGGTCTGTAATTGTCAGTTTTTGAGGAATCACCTTTTTTGTAGATTGGTAGTACTTTTGAGTATTTTAGTACTTCTGGAAATACTCCAGGATAGAATTAAATTAATGTTAATTATTTAAAAATAAAATTAAAATTAATCCAGTGGTAGATAGAATAAGCATAATGAGGATGATATCCAAACTCCGATTGTGAGACACGGCATTTAAAGAAGAAGAATGACCAATAATAAAATATTTTAAATATATTTTGACATTGTTTAAGATATATAAGTGGGTATCAATTTTTTTTAAAGCCTGATTCCCAAAATCCTGCTTTTAGAAATATGTAATGAAAACTAATTTTATTTTCCTCATAGTGGCTGGAAGACTATGTTTTCGTTCGGAAACAATTTTATTTTAGACATAAATAACAAAGAGGTACTATAGAAATTAAATCAAAATATATCAGATAAACTTACTGCAGATACAGTAGGACAAGACATACTCAAAAACAATAAATACATAACAAAAAACTATTGAAAATCATGGAATTTACATTTCTTCAGGAAGACTTACACAAATGAATATAAAATCACGGGTATAAGATAATAAGATACCTATAAGAATAAGACAATAAGAGTAACAATAAGAATGGAAGCACGAGGAAGACTAAAGAAAAACTAACCCAACGAAAAATCTTTCAAAAATTTAATTTTATTAATTAATTGATGTAAACTGGATCAGCTTAACCAAATGTGCTGAGAAGTTTTCAGCCCAAACACTAACCACAAACTTAAGATGATTTGTTTGTATTTATTTTCACTATGAAGAGAGACTAGAGAGGGTACAAATAAACAAGTTTCAATCGTAGGAAATATCACATTTGAAAAGAAGAATCAAGATGTTCTATACAATATAGTCAACTACACTACGTTTTCAACAAATGTATGTCTTAAAATTTGTTGTCCATTTAAAATACAAATATTTGTATTGTGACATTTATTAAAAATTGTTCGCAGCCACATTTCTTCCCTATTTTTCGTACAGTTAATGTAGTATTATTATACACAAACTTGTCAAAAATTGCAAAATCATACAATAAAAAATTCACCTTATAAACTTCCAGTACGTAATATTCCAATAAAAGATGCACAAAACTCCAACAACTCACAATTGTTGTTCAAACCCACAAAATTCTGAACTAACAGTAACTCACAACACCGATCTATTCAAAATCACTTCAAAAAACCATCCACAACGTGAACAAGAACTAGAGATACTTCGTTGTTTTGATATTACGCGCACGTCCAGTCGGCTTTAGAGCGACGACTGGCAACACCTCCTCCTTCAAGAGCTGAAAGCGAACTGAAGTTCGATGTCGATGGGCAAACTGGAGTCGCTGTTGAACGACAATTTCTATAAGTCCAAAAGCGTCTGGGGTCGCTTTTCTTCACGAGGGCGAAACGAGCGCGTGGTAAATGATGAATAAATACATGGTTAAAATAGATAAAGAAGATGAACTTAACTAATCAGATACAACAGAATATTTTGGATAACTAATTTAACTATCCTGAAAGATTATGAATTTTATTGGACAAAAATATAATGCTGTAAAAAAGAAGTAAAGTTCGCAAATGTGATATCCTATACTCTGTTTGTTATGGTTATGTAATTTACTATTGGGAATAAGCACCAATTTTACCTTAAAATAAGTTTATTTCGTTGTGCCAATATCTGTTGGTGTCAGTGGCGGATCTAGACATTTGACTTGGGAGGTAACTTGCAATGAAACACCAACCAAAAGGCATAAAAAAGATAAATTTAACCTACATATAAAGAAATAAATAATAAGTTATAAGCATCAGTGGCGGCTCGTGGCTTGAGAGGCAAGGTCGGCAAGGTATTTTTTGTCTCCTCAGATAGGTATACCGTCCAATAAAGACTTCAATCATCATAGGATATTTTTTGTTTTCTTGTTTTTTTGTTTTTTTTTTTTTGGTTCTTTCTATAAATTTAGAACCTAAACATGTTTATAAATTAACTCTAGTCTACGTTGTTTGGAAGCAGCAAAATGGGTAATAACGTCATCGTAAAATTTATTAGAGTTTTGGAGAGATTTTAAAAGTTTTTTTTCTATTGACATTTGAGACAAGCTTGACATTCTCTTTTGTTTCATGGTATTTCGATAATAAGTTTTGATTCTTTTGAGGCAAGAGAAATCTCGTTCATTTGAGGCACACGTTGGTGGTAATGAGAGAATTAATGACAATAATTTATCAATTTCGGTAACAGTTTGTTGTAATGAATTGCAGTATATAAAATTATACATATCTTGTAACTTATCCCATCTTCCGAAAATATTTGGATCAGCATATAAAACTTTTAATTCATTTTCTAATTTTATTTTATTAAAGAATGATGGATAATTTTTAATTAACCTGTCTAATAAATATCTTGGAAATTCTTTGGCGTAACTTTTAAATTTTGAATCGTCAAAGAGGTCAAAAATTTGCAAATCTTCAAAATTCGAAAAACGAGTATCTATTTGCAAAATAATAGTATCCAAAATTTCAAAATATGCCCGTTTTTCGAGATCTGTTTCTGTGTCATGCCTTTGTCTTTTTTTTTGGGGGAGTTCGGAAATATCAAGCGAGTCCATAACGTCACTGCGTATATACTGGAAATTGCTATCATTACGAAAATCTCTGAGATTTTGCATCAGTCTTGTTATTCTATTTTTGGAATGAATAATGTCAATTCATTGATTTTGAACAACATTGAATATTAAATCGGTTTGGGTAAACACTTTCTTAAAAATATTTAAAAGTATGTTAAAAGAGTAATCATTTAATAAAGTTTTCAAACCGATTACTTCACGGATCGAGATATCATCACTTTAAAAATCGTCACATTCAATAATAAAATCAAAAACTTCCAAAAGCTGTTCACGAAAATCTGCTACATTGAAAACTAACCGAGATTTAAAATTCCATCGCGTCTGACAAACTGTTGGCATTTTTTTCGAAACAAACCGTTCTAAAACATTAGTCCGTTTAGGCGAGCTTGAGAAAAATGAAGCAAATCCGCTTAAACTGGCAAAAAAAAGACTACATTCTTTAATTTTTTTACATGTATCTTGCAAAACTAAATTCATTCTATGCGCATGACAATGAGTAAATAAAGCTTGCGGTGCAATAGCTTTAACTTTTGCCTGGAGACCATTTAATTCACCAGACATCACGGCAGCGCCGTCATAAGTTTGCCCTACCAATTTATTTTTGATATCAAAAAATTTTAATCTAACCTTTAAAACACCAAAAATATGTTCTGCCTTATGGCTTTTACTCACGTCTGTAAAACCTAAAAACCTCTAATAGATATTACCACGTAACGCGTATCGAACAACAATTGATAATTGTGAGTGACATGATATGTCGGTAGTTTCATCTACTTCTAGTGAAAAGCAAATGGTTTCCTGAATCTCAGATTCAGTAACGTCACTCAAAATGTAACTAATTGTTAGTTAGATACACCGCTAAATGTCTTCGAATCAGAAAGTAAATTAGAAAATTCCAAATCGTATTTCTTAAACATTTTTATTAGTTCTCTATAATTACCTTGATTTAACGAATGCTCCGATTCATCGTGTCCCCTAAAAGATAATTCCTGACAACTTAAAAAAATTACAATATCAAATAAACGACGTATAACTGCGTGATTATTTTTTACAATTTCGTTATGTTTAATAGCATTTTCACGTTGGGGATTATCTAATGAAACATAGATATTTTGTTTTCCAAATAAATCTAATTTAATCTGGCTGTAAGTATGATCTTTCGAAATATCATGTTTATGTAAAGCCCTAAATAATTCCTTTAAATTATCGTAACCAGATTCACACCACGGATTTTGATGTTTGCCCCTATTTGTCGAAAATAAAATGCAAGGCCAACAGAAAAGTTTGTTTTTTATTTCACTCCCGGTAAGCCATGCGTACTTGCTGTACCAATTATCTGAAAATGATCTATTACTTCCCTTACCCGCACTAATATATATAAGCCGGGACATTTTAGGCAAAGGACGCCCCTAATTTTTAATAACAATTTGTTCTTCGTATGGAATAGATGAAAACCCATTATGCAAAATATAATTTACAATATCAGACTTATCAATGCTTACCATGGCTTGCATTTTTTAGGTTAATTTACCTGATTTTGTTTACACTTTAATTAAAAAAAAACTTCTAATATGTCAAAAAACCCTTTAACCTTTAACTATTTACGGCAGACGTAACGTATCACAGTATTACTTTAGAAAATAAAAATAAATCACAAAAAGAAAGACTAGTACATATTATATGAAATAACATTTCGCCCCAATGTACAGTTCGCGACCAATCACCAATCCAAATGAAACATCGGCAAATTTAAATTCGCCGTACTTGGTAATTAAGTTCATATGGAAAGAAATGTATATTTGGTTGCTAATCAACCAATATTCCGTTGATTTTTACAAGTAAAGTCAAGGTTGGGATCGGCTAGCCGAAAAAACAAAACGTGTCTTTTTAAGAATTCATAGGCGGATGAATGTCTCCGATATCGAATAATCTATTTGAAAAGTGTCTACGCAGGGATCACCTAACGCTCAGATTGGACGAATTCTTTTAAAAACCATGAATAAAATTTAGTCTGGTCGAATTATTTTAAAAACCATGAATAAAATTTAGTCTTTATTATCTCACAGATATTTTTTTAGTTCACAAAAACAAATGACATCAACTGATTACCTGCCACAATTATTTATTGAAATACTGATTAAATTAAATATTAAAAAATTCTATAATATCTATAAAGATGTGGGTCTGCACTGCCGACCCTTACCGGCCGCCACTGATAAGCATTAAGTTTAAGTTTCCTTGTTTCCTTTAAGTTTACTTAATTCTGTATTCTCTTTTATGACTAAAATATCCAGAAAAGGTAGTGAGCTGTTGTTTTCTTTTTTGGTGAATGTGACTCTTTTACATTATTGATGTCCATCAAAAATTTATTCAGTGCTTCTGGTCCAAGAGACCAAATGGGAAACCACACTGTTGGTTTTTGGACGTGTTTAAGAACAATCTGTTCATAATAAAGGTAATGACTTGTTTATAAAAAATATTGTCTAATTGAAGTAGATCCATTTAACTTGGTTTTTTGTTGTCTTCTTCTTCTTGTAGTTCCTTCTCCTATCAGAGGTTGGCCATTATCACAGCCATTCGTACCTTATTGGCGGCTGCTTTAAAAAGATCTACTAAGCTGCAACTATACCACTCTCTTAGGATTCTCAGCCAGGAAATTCTTCGTCTTCCTATGGATCTTTTACCCTTGATTTCACCTTGCATTATGAGCCTTAATATCTCATATTTCGCACCTCTGGTAATGTGGCCTAAATATTCCAGCTTTCTTGTGCTTTTTTGTTGTCTTCTTCTTCTTCTTCGGGTTCCTTCTCCTAGCGGAGGTTGGAAATCATCATCGCTATTTTTACTTTGTTGGCCGCATTTCTGAATAATTCTAATGAGCTGCAGCCGAACCACTCTCTCAACTTTCTTAGCCAGGACATTTTGCGTCGTCCTGGGTTTCTCTTCCCTTGTATCTTCCCTTGCATAATCAACCTCAGTAATACGTACTTCTCACCCCTCATTAAATGACCCAGATATTGAATCTTTTTAATTTTAACAGTTTTTATGACTTCACATTCTTTCTTCATTCTTTGTAACACCTCTATATTAGTTACTTTTTCAATCCACGATATTTTATGCATTCTCTTGTAGCACCACATCTCAAATGAGTTTAATTTTTTGATTTCAGACTGCTTTATTGTCCACGCTTCCATGCCATATAGTAAAGTAGAGAAGACGTAACAACGTAGCATTCTTGTGCGAATCTCTAGATTAAGGTTACGGTTGCAAAGTAATTTCTTCAATTTTATGAACGTGTTTCTTGCCATTTCTATTCTAGATCTGATCTCCTTTACTTGATCTCCATTTTCGGTTAGCCACGTTCCTAAATATTTATATGTTTTTACTCTTTCTATCGTTGTATTATTGATGATCAGGTTATTTACATTTTGTGGTTTTTTTGAGAATATCATTGATTTCGTTTTCTTGAGATTCATTTGCAGTCCGTAACTTTCACATGCATTGTATACATATTGTATTATGTACTGTAGATCTTCCATGTCACTTGCAAATATGACAGTATCGTCGGCATATCTAATATTATTAATGCTATTTCCGTTGACATAAATACCTTCCACGATATCCAATAAAGCCTCTTGAAAAATCACTTCACTGTAGACGTTGAATAAGAGTGGTGAAAGGATACACCCTTGTCGAACTCCTCTAAGTATACTTACTTCCTCTGTCAGTTCTCCTTCGACTCTTACTCTTGCTTTCTGGTTTTGATACAGATTCGATATAATTTGTAGATCTCTACTATCAATGTTTTTAGTCTTAAGAATACTTAAAAGCTTCTCATGTTGAACTCTATCAAAAGCTTTCTTGAAATCTATAAAGCAAGCATATATGTCCTGATTCATATCCAGGCATCGTTGTGTTAGAACATGGACTCCAAATAATGCTTCTCTAGTTCCTAGACCCTTTCTGAAACCCATCTGTGAATCACTTATTTCTTGTTCTAATTTTATGTGGATTCTGTTATGTATGATTTTAAGGAAGGTTTTCAATGTGTGGCTCATTAACGCAATTGTTCGATAGTCATTGCAATCTTTAGCATTTGTGATTTTTGGAATCGTCACAAAAGTTGAGAGAAGCCACTCTTTGGGTATGTGTCCCGTCTTGTATATGGAGTTAAAAAGGTCTACCAAGACATCAATATTATCTTCATTAATTATCTTCAATAGTTCAATTGGTATTTCATCGGGTCCTGGAGCTTTTCTGCCTTTTGTGTGTTTTATAGCATACATAACTTCCTCTTTCATTATTTCTGGTCCCGTGGTTTCTCCGTTAACTTCTAATAATTGTTCTACTTTTTGATCATAAAATAGTTGTTCAATGTATTCTTTCCATCTACGTAGTTTGTCTTGCGTTTCAGTTATAGTGGTACCATCTGCATTTTTTAATATCCCGATTGGTTTGTTACGATTTTCTGAAATCATTTCTTTAACCTTCTTATGGGTGTTGAAAGTGTCATACCTTGCCTCACATTCCTCGATTTCTTGACATTTAATGGACATCCATGTTTCCTTAGCTTGTATTATTTTCTGTTTTATTTGTTTATTAATTTCTTGATATTTAATTTTATCTTTGTTTTTGTGTGTTCTTCTTTCGTCCATCTTTCCGAGAATTTCTTGTGTCATCCATTCTTGTTTGGCAGCTTTTGTAAATGTTAAAGTTTTCCGTCCCACAGTCTCGATTGCGTTCTTTATATTCTTCCACTTTATGTCAATATCTGTAGTGTTCTTATTTTGTTGTTTTATTTCTTGGATACTCTGATTTATTTTGTTTTGAGTTTCTTGGTATGTAATTTGGTTCTCTTAACTTATCAATGCATATTTGTGGTCTAGATCTTTTCATTAATGGTTTTCTCAATCTTACATTCATATTTGCTACTACTGGGTTGTGGTCCGAGTTTACATCTGCTCCAGGGTAAGTCTTCACTACTGTAATAGAGTTCTTGTACCTGTTCCTTATCAAGATGTAATCTATCTGATTTCTTATGATTCTATCTTTGCTGTCTCCAGGAGCTTTCCACGTGTAGAGCCGGCGATTTGGTAATTTAAACATTGTATTCATAACTACTAGTTCTTCTATTTGGCACATCTGAATTAGTCTTTCACCACGCTCATTTCGCTCTCCCAATCCATACATTCCAACACAACTAACTAACACAACTAATTTTTGTTGTCATTACTTCTTAATTTGGTTCTTATTATTTTTTAAGTTTTTCAAAAGGCACATTAGTGAAGAGGCTGGCAATATCAAAACTGAATAAAAGCATGTTTTTTTTAGCATGTTGTTAAAACATTATGGGTAGGCAAAACATGATATTTTTAATGTACATAAAAAAGTTAAAGAACTTGCAGGTACACAAAAACGTAAGCAGCCAAATACCCTGTATAATATCAACGGAAACATAATATCAAAACTAGAAGAACAGTTGAAGATATGGAAAAACTATATTGAAGAACTCTTTGCAGATGATAGACAACAATCTGAGCTAAGTAACATACAAGGAGAAAGTATTTACACAAATTGAAAGTTTTTACACAAATGCTGAGAATGAGTTATGGCAGCACTCCACTTCGCTGTGTTATTTTCCATGTGATAGACAACAATACTAAGAATCACGGATTTAAAATTTTACGTTTACCACACTACTATTATATACTCAACCCTCTATAGCTATTACCCTCACACCTAAAACTATTGTTAACAAATTATGTGCACACTCTTTTCCTCTTTTACTCTATATTTTAAATTTAGTCTATTTACTAATATAAAAAAGAACTATATTTTTTGTTTTTGCATCAGTGTATTTTCACAGTGTAGACCTGTTTAGTCTCGAGTATAAATTTCGAAGTGGTGAGGAAGGTAAAGATAGCCCATTTGGGAGGATATAGGAATTTTATGGATGGATTTTTATTAGCAACGGGGAAAACTGAGCAGATGGGTGTTCAGTACGGTAAACGTTCTTGCTAGGGGTTGATTGCCGAAGGTGCCAAATAAAATGTAGATGAGGAGTATTTACTTTAGTAAAAAGGCAAGTTGATTAGTAAATGAAGAAGAATTTATAGTCAACTGTAATCGTATTACATTAGGAGGATAAATTACTAAAAATAAGAGAAAAACGACAGCAGATATAAAAAAAAAACTAGTTGTATGGAGTATTATGTGAGAAATAAAATAAAAAATAAAATGTTTAGTAAGACTTACTATCGTTTTGACTGTCAAATCAGCAGATATTTTAAAATATTTTAATAATAAGGACACCTTTCAACAGTTCTTTTTTTACTAAAAGGATAGGGTTTTGCTTTTTCTTCTGCACAATAGTAATGTGACCGTCATTTTTATTTTTGTTTTTTCAACACATTTACCTATTCTCCATATTTGTTTTTATAATCAGCTATGTTTTCTAAAATCAGCATAAAATCAATAAATTTAGCAAAATCGTACCCAAGCGCTGACGTGAACTCGGGCCACTTTCCTATTGTAGCAATAAAAAGACAAAATTAAAAAGGTTAAACAAAAATAATAAGTCTAAAAAAAACAGAATATAAAACTGTGTTTAATTATACAATCTTTGGGTTATATTCACCCATCTCTTTCTGATGTGCATTCTTCTCATTGCTTCTCATAGTTGTTTCCTGGACACGCTATCATATGCGTTCTCCAAGTCGATAAACGTCATACGCATTTTAAAATCTTTTTCTTTGTTTTTTTCTATTACTTATCTTATGAAGAATATATTATCTAGACCTAGTGTATCTAGTGAAAAAAATTCTCACCATTGATACCCTACATTAATCCCTCTATTGTTATTTGTTGATCTTTTGTCACCATTTTTGAAAATGTACATGTATGGATAGATTACACTCATCTGGAATCTCGCCTCCTGCTTTGATTTTATTGAACAACAAGAATACGATCAAGGATACAATCCTTCTTCTTCTTCATGTACCATGTCCTTTCAGTGCTCTCGCTACCATCATAGCTATCTTAATTTTATTCACTGCCACACTAAATAGCATGCTTGTATCAATACCATACCAATCTCGTAAGTTCTTCTACCATGAAGTCTTTCTTCGTCCTGGACTGCGTTCGCCTGTTTTTTCCCTTGCATAATATTTTGTAGGAATCCATTTTTGGGATCTCTCATTAAATGTCCGAAGTACTCCAGCTTTCTCTTCTTGATGCTTTTTATAATCTCAGTAGTCATGCTGAGACGTTCTAGTATTCTAAAGTTTCGAATCTTCTCCAACCAAAAAACTTTTAACATTCTTCTACAGCACTACATTTCAAAAACCTCAAGGCAATTCATATCATTTTTATTTACAGTCCAAGATTTCAAAAGTACGATCCCTGAGCCCCACAATTCAGCAGCTTTATAAGTGATATAGTGATATAGATATAGTGATATCTTTTTCTGTGATTTCGGCTTCTTCCGGTATTATTGTCACATAATCTTGTGAGATATACTCCGGTCTTTTCTCCTGCAATAATTTTGTGTAATGTTTTGTCCACTCCTTTGGTTCTTCTCGAGCCTTAATATTTCCTTTACGTGCTATGTGAGGTTAACATATTGTTCTCGTGTTCCTGGGTTTCTGTCGTTTAGTCATTTATAAAACGTATCTATTTTCCTTTAAATAATCACTTTTAGGCCACCACTGTATTTCTCCAAATATTTATTCTTGTGTTGTTCAATATTCAGCACTTGAAGTTTGCATAAACCAGGATTACTTTAAATTTAATAATAAAATATATGCAAATAACAGTACAGGACTTATAATGGGTAATCCTCTAGGCCCATTGCTATCAGATATTTTTATGGATCATCTAGAGACAAAGATTTCAAAACATCCCGTATTCAAACAGTTTTTATATTGGTGGAAATACGTAGACGACGTACTGGTATGTTTCACAGGAACTAACAGGCAACTCGACCAATTTTTATCGTATATTAATTCACTTCATAGTCATATTGAATTTACAATAGAAATAGAACAAAATCAATCCATAAATTTTTTAGATTTAAAAATTAGCAGACTTCAAAACAAACATGACTTCTCCATATTTCATAAACCTACCCATACTGACACAACTATACACAATTCATCATCCCATCCAACACAACGTAAACTGGCAGCTTATCATAGTATGTTACATAGATTAACAAAAATTCCGATGTCAAATACAACTTGAAGACAGAATTAAATATAATTAAGCAAATAGCAGTAAACAACGGATACAACGAACAAACAATAATTAATAAAATGTTAAATCAAAAACTATACAAGAAAGCCCTGAAATTAGTATTTCCACCACCAGAGAAAAACCCAGTACCTTCTGCTCGATTACATATACAGGCAAAATAACAACAAAAATTGCCAAACACATAAAAAAGAAAGGAATAACTAGCTTTCCGAACAAATAACAACCTAGGCAAATATATTAAAAATAACAAGAGCCAAAATAAAAAACACTTAAATAGTGGTCTGTACAAACTTCAATGTGGCGACTGCCCAAAAACTTACATCGGTCAAACTGGTAGAAACTTTAATAAACGAATAGCAGAACATAAAAGGGCTTTCAATAATAGATTCGACATATGCACTTCACCTTCTAGATCATAATCATTCTTTTAATGACAAATTTAAAATTCTTCACATTCAAAATAAAGGCCTTAAGCTATCTTTGTTAGAATCTATGGAAATCAACAAATTAAAAAACACAGATATAATTCTGAATGACCAACTTGAGACAAACAGTTCTCCCCTCCTCAACCTATTTCATTAGAGACTATAAATTTGTAAACCCAAGCCAAAAATAGATCACATGAGAAAGGCAATCAGCCGAAACAGTTGTAGTGATAAGAGTTAAAATAAATTTTGTGGAAGTTTGAAAACAAAGTTTTCAGTGTTTATTGTTACATTCAGCACTTCTTTTGCCGCTTTGTTTACTTTTTCTTTTAGGTGTTGATACATTTCTGTTGGAGTCCATTCTTCGTTCATTCGTAGCATGTTCTGTAGCCTGTTTTGAAATAGTGTTTGAATAAAATATTTGAATGGTAAAATTTCCACAGATAAAACATCAACTAAATAGTTAGTCAGAATATGTCAAGGAATTGTTCAAAGATGGAAGGTAACAAATATCGGATTGGAAACGAAAGAAATAGATCGAGAAATTCTAAGTAGAATAAGGAAAAGAAGTAAATAAACTTTAAAACAAACAAAAGTGAGGAAAACGACGGACCCAGATGATATCCCAATTGGGTTTCTTAAACTTGGCGATAAGGATATTTTGGAATATTTACAGCATACCAAAATAATGGTTAGTATTATCGTTCATATTCTTAAGACATATAATGCTAAAGAGAGCTCAGAACACGGGCAATTGCACTGATAAGGTAATGCGCTAAAGGTGTTATTGAGGACAAGCAATAATAGTAATCCATAAAATTTTTGTAGATGAAATTCATATAAAGTTAGTAGAAACTTTATTTGGGACATTATTTGGGATAAAAGTGCTTATTTAAGGAAATCTAAATATGAACCATGTATCTTCATTGATTTTGAAAAGGTTTTAGTATTACGACAAATTAATTATAATTTTAAAACAAAGCTAAAATAAAAAAAAAACACACAAGCAAGCAAAAATACGTATTGAAAGAAAGATTAAAAATAAATTACTTTTTAAATATTTGTCTCGATGTTAATTTTACTTACATATATTTTTTATTAATAAACCACTTTTTAAATGTAAATATTTATGTTGATTTTTACTTTATCTTTAAATGAAGATATTCAGATTCATTAGTCACTCCCACAAACAGCAAAAACTTTGACCAATACCATCAAACTATTTATATCGGTGTTATTTGACAATGAATCATAGAATTCCGTATTATTGGATACTTTTTAACGAATTGTATGATTTGTGGGTAATACTAGAGAATTTATTAGTACTGCCTACTAATTACAGCTTACTAATGAGAACATTAGTACACAAAAATAGGTGGATTCATAATAATTCACTTTTGATACTAAATAAATACTTGACATGAGTTAATGCTGAGTTTCTTGTTAAAATAAATAGATGAATTAGAACTTGGAAAAGTAAATCAATGAGTATTATCATTTTCTTTCTTTCTTGCTTTCTGATTTCGGCTACATGTAATCATTGTCTTCTTTTTTTAACAAACATCTAGAAGATATAAAATTCGAGAATGTAGCTCGAGTTGTACGACAATCAGTATCGCGTCTATCAAATATTCCTAAGCCAGGCCCATTAGAAGTGACCATCAATAAAACAGAAAATTGCAAATACTGTTAAAGGCGGAAAACGCGATATTTTTGCACATTTTGTCTGTCCTGGTTGTGTATGAAGCATATTGTTAACATGTTGCTCTCAGAGCAGAGAGAAAGATTTGGAGTAAAATTCAAACTTTTGTATTTTGTGCAGAGACTTTTTCTATTTTTAGTTATTGTTTAAATTTTTGATTTAAATTGACTGGTCGCTGGTTAATCGTGGTGGTAAATAGTTGATCGATAGGGTGAAGAAATAACTTGTAAAGCGAAATCTCTTCACACGTTCTTTATTGGGTGCTCTTATGGCAACATATGGAAACATACTCGTCTTATAAATTTGTAACGACTTTGCCTAGGGCTGACAGGGTTGCCGTCTAGACAATTAAATCTTAGGGCTAGGAATTATACATAGAATACAATATTTTGAAATAATTTTAAACAGTTATAACCAAATTTATGTAGCTTAATATTCGTATTTTAATAAATTATATACAGGGTGGTGAATCGTCGAACGGGCCATAGGAAACTCAATGAGAAATTCTAAATTGTTGAATTCCTGCTTCCCGAATTATTTTACACCAAAAGTCATGGGAAACTATTTGTAGAGGACTCAAATATGTATCGAAAACAATTGTTAAAATTGTTCTACGACTTAAACGTATTCCAAAATTTTGCTAAAATATAATACATTTTTCAGACCACCCCTAAAAGTCAGGCCAGACGCCGTGAAAAGAATGTGTATTACGTGTTGCGTTTTGTCATATTGACGTTTCTAATATTTGACAATATTTAAATCAACTATATTATATTTATCCATGATTTAAATGGCCAAAATTTTGTGATTTATTATTTAAAAGAAAAAATAAATTGAATAAAAAATGTACTCAGTTAAGGAGAAAAGAGCAATAATAAAAATGTTTTATTCATGTTTTATTATAACATTTGTTATAGTTTTATGTTTAGAAATTATCATTATATTATTATTAGGAATAAAGATCACAGTAACAGTATATTGGAATTCATTGAATTGTTGTATAACTTAACTTAACATGGAATTAAATTTTAGTGTATTAGAATATCTTACGTTACATAAAGATCCGGTAGTGACAGGAAAAGGTTGGCGCTATTGCCTGAATACAACATTATGCGACTTTTCGTCAACTGAGTACATTTCATTATATTGATCGATTTGTAAACAATATAATTTATTGTTCACAAAGTAATATTGTTCAGTAGTAATATTTAGTAAAATTCATTGTTTATAATTTAAACATAAAATAAAAACAATTGACAATTCAAATTGTCAAACATCTGACATTAATATGATAAAAGACATACGTTATAATATATTCTTGTATTACGTGTGGCCTAACTTTTAGGGGTGGTCTGAAAAATCTATTATATTTTTGCAAAATTTTGAAGCACATTTGATTCGTAGAACGGTTTTAACATTTGTTTTTAATTCAGAATTTAGTCCTCTACAAATAGTTTTTTATGACTTTTGATCTAAAATAATTAGGGAAGCAGCAATTCAACAATTTAAAATTTCCCATTGAGTTTCCTATGGTCCGTTTGACGATTCACCACCCGGTATGTAGGAGTTTTGTGAAACATTTATTTACTAACCAGTGCTAAAAAAACAAAGCAGATAATGCAGGGTTTCAGATTAGTTGCTATATTTTTTTAAACATAAAACAAAACGAAAATACAATGCCACAAGGTCATTAAATAAGAAACAGTTAAACTGACAAAATACTTAAAAAGATTATGTGATTGTTAACTGAAATTTGTGGGTCATTTAAATTTTGGTGCTGATAAACCCCACCCGTCCACTAGTGAGATTTTCAGACCACCTGTCTACTGCCGGGTTAAACGATTAATTGAATCGGTGTAAACAAAAACGGTCTAAGTCATGAAAACCATTTTTGCGGAAAACTATAGAAAAAACTGTGTAACTCTGTTTGAGTTACTTAAATAAATACCAAAAAATTTGGTGTTTTTGACACTTTTGGATGTAATATTAGATATTCCTGAGTACAAAATAATGTGTATGTAGATATGATATAAATATTCAAGTTTTGTTGACTTTTTTGTTCACATTTATAAAATGACACACAAAAACCTTTATTTTAGTGAGGAGCAGAGTTTAAATAATTATATAGAAAGGAACAAACCGCATTTCTTCGGGTCTTCGTCTTCACTGCCTATTCGCATGTATTCTCTTTTTGACATACTTATACTCGATTTTTCGTATTCATCTTTGAGCTTTCTAAGCATATAATCTGCATCTTCTGCATTAGCACTTGATCATCTGCAAAGAACAGCGTTGTCAGATAATGGTTGTTAAGCTAAATAAACAAAAATGATAAAAATAAGCGAAATCCTGGATTGAAGAAGAAGAAGAAAAAAGAAAAATAACTATAAGTTACCGTATATTACGCTACTACAATCTTGAATCATGTAATTTAACCAATTATATACACATTCTTCAATTAGACAATTTGTTTTTAAGATTTTCTTTTTTAAACTAATAATTTACTGAATTGGTATTCTGATTGTTTTGTTCATATTGATTAGACTCTTTCCAATAAAACTTTTTCCTCGACACTTATAATTTAGCACTTACTTTCTGAAAAAAAAAAGGAGATATAAATAATAAGAGACGTTTTCAAGGAAATATCGTAAAGAGCGCCGTGTAATTAGTTATAATAATACAATGCATTGTTTAGAGCTAAAATCATAAATTAGAGAAACGGCGTACTCGCTGTAGTCAACAGATGCCATTTCCTACATGCATAATTCATCTAAACGGGGAGGGCTGACTTCTCTATGATTTTCAAGATATGCAAATTTAAATTGTTACTTTGAAAGGTAAAGTGGAAAATTTCATTTCAATTATTATTAGCCAAATATATAAATTTCTTGCGGAAATTATTTCTCTATCAATATCATAAAAATGTCAGATTTTTATTGTTCCACTATAGTTCCACTAAGCGTGCTGCTATGTGTTCTGTTAATATTCATTCTTAGGTATCTATAATAAGGTGATCTTTGTATTTTACCTAATTAGATACAGTGAGATCTTTGTAATATTGATATAACGTAGTTAAACCTTACTCTCTACATAGCAGTGTTACTAATGGGTCCCAATATTCTTCCCAGTATCTTTCTTTCAGCGACGTGGTTCTTTCGATGACGTCTTGAACTTCTGATCTTTGCCCAATTTGTTGGTTTGTTATGTGGTCTCGAAGGCTCACGTTCAGCATTATACGTTACATGGCTCGTTGTGTAACTCTGAGTTTATTCGTAGATTTTTGCGTGAGTGTTTAAAGTCTCTGCTCCATAAGTTTGTACAGGTAAAACACGTCGGTTATAAACCTTTTGCTTGAGATACACCCGACCTCATTAACTCCCCAAATTAAACTCACACTATGTAAACTGGTTGTACAGAGTGTACCAACGAGGCGAGCAAGATAGCGCATTATGCGTTTGTTTTCTTTCTCAGATAGTTTTCTACGTAGATGACAAAATCAAGCCTCAAGCTATATCTGGCGAGTAATAATTAAAATGAAAATACTTCATTTTCATTTTATCAAATAAAGTATTTTCATTTTAAATGAATTAAAAGTATTTACGAAACTGGTACAGCTTGTGTCCGCCTTCATGAAGAAACCAAGAAGTTTCTAATAAAACGTGGAATTAGACAGGGTGATACTATTTCCCCTAAATTGTTTATAGCTGTTCTTGAATATATGTTCAAGCAAATGGAACGAGAGCATAATATGGGAATTAATATAAATGGGGAAGATCTGAACCACCTAAGATTTGCCGATGACATCGTTTTAATACCTGATAGAGTTGATAAAGCTACAAAAATGCTGCACCCGCTCTATAAAGTGTCAAAAAAATTGGTCTTAAAATTAACACCTCAATGACAAAATTTATCACCAACCTTGTAGTCAGCGGTAAAATTCTGATTGAGAGCCATAGCATCGACCAAGTCATAGCTTACAAATATCTAGGCCATGAGATTCTCTTAGGCCGAGATAATCAGACAACTGAAATACAAAGAAGGATAGGTCTCACATGGGCTGCCTTTGGTAGATTGAATAACATTTTCAAGTCTAGTATCCCAGTTTGTATAAAAAGAAAGGTTTTTAACCAGTGCGTTTTACCGGTTCTTACATATGGTGCAGAAACACTGACTCTGACAAAAAGAACAATAGATAAAATAAGAGTTACACAACGCGCTATGGAAAGATCAATATTAGGTATTACCATCAGATATAAAGTACCAAACCTAGAAATAAGAAGAAGAGCAGAAGTGACAAATGCAGTTCAAAAAATAGCTATTGCTAAATGGGCTTGAGCCGGACATGTTGCCAGATTAACGGATGATAGATGGACCAGAAATATTCTGGAATGGCGACCAAGGCAAGATGCATATCGAAGCAAAAGACGACCACTGACTAGATGGACGGACGATATCAAGCCTATAGCAATATAGGCTACTAATTGATGATGATGATGAATTAAAATGACGTTATGAACAACGAAAAACGAAGATGCTGGGAAATCAAAACAACATATAGGCATATGTTTGGGAAAGTATGTACGAATTCTTTTCATATTTTTTCATTATAATTTTTCTGTTACCATACTGTAATGTGATCTAATTAAATGCTGTATTCCAACGACTTTGTTAAAATATATTGCTCCCTGTTATTTCATAAAATTGTACTGGCTACCTCATTTATTATGTTTTAAATGCGGAGAATTTGGCTTTCTCCTTTGTATTTTGTGTCACAAAGATAGAAACAAGTGTACGGGTTCGTATTACCGTGACAATTAACTTAAATTATCGCCACTCAAAGTCGCAATACAATATAATTATTTATTGGTACACCCTCTTGAACCACCACGTAACGGTTAGAGGGTTCCTTAGCTCTGACCATCTCAACGTACTTCACTTCAGACCAAGGCAGCGAACGACACGGACCTAGTTTTCATCGGTTCTCGTGCTATAGCCTCGGTGTCCGGGACGTCATGATGCATCGCGACCAACTCTTCAGCCTGTTACGAATACATCAATAGAACCAAACGGTAAGTCTATATTCTTTGTACAGACAACAATAATGAGTAAGACCAGTTAATTTATTCACAGTTGTATTTATTTGCACATTTATTTTAACATTTATTTTAACTAGAAAACTAATTTGACAAATGACTTGTAAAGCAAGTCAAGCATTACTTTCTAAAACAATGAGAATACTCGGGCGACACATTGAGGCTACGTTTTGAACTGTATAAACGATACATTATAAGGTCTATGGGTATAGGTTTTTATTCGTACAATGACAATTTTTTCAGGAACATATTCTTCTATTTGAAATTAAAAAGTTGTGTAATGTGATACATAGAGGGATTTATGTGAAGGTAAGGAAAACGCTGTCACCAGATGTAATACATATAGAGGCGGCGGCGCTGTCACCACTGAATTACTTTATGGATCCTCAAAGGATGCTAACCCTGCGAGCGGCTGCAAGGCTTGCTGGCCCCACTGGTCCGAACTGACTGGTTCGTCTTCGTGGATTTACTAGAAGATAAGGGATTTTCGGGATAGGGGTAAGGACTCCTAGGTCTCAGGTCCTGTAAAGAGTTGAGGTTATGGGCTTACTTTAGAAGCCGGAGATATGTATAAGCAGAATCTTGTACTCTCCTAGTCGGACGAAAGGAACATTAAAAAAACCAATTTAGAGTCTACAATATGTTGAATTTACCCTGAAGTTACAAATACAATCGTTAACAAGTCATTCGCCGCTTCGGGAGACGAGGAGCGAGAGAGTGAAGAGTAGACAGTTGTACTATTATAATTACTCAGGTTAGTATATATAAATCTGTTACCTTATGTGTATTTAGGCTTTCAACCACGACACGTCTTCGGTCCTCTGGAGCTCGGTCAGTTAAGGGGTCTCCTCCTGTGTTACGAACTTACGAGTTACCACAATAACCGGACTACACGAGATACTATGCCGGGTGTTAAGCACTCCCCGGAGAAAATACCGACTGCCTATGCCTATTACTGATCGCGTACTGGACGCTATCGCGTCCCACCCGATGCCGGCAATACTACCTGAGCGGGCAGTCATGGTGCCCAGCTATTACTGACTGCCTCGCTATTACTGACTCCTGCGTATTCGACGCTCCCGGAGGCAATTACTGCCTCGGGCAGGCACAGCTGCCCAGCTACTATGGACCGCTTCCGCCGTATTACCACTACTGACTTGGCTGACCAAGTTTTCTAGTTTTTATGTCCTGCGAACATTCGTAGTTTTGTTTTGTTATTTCTGCTGTACTATTCCACGTGTTGGAATGTAACATGCGATGGTGTGTCGTTTCGTTGTATTAATTTCCATGAAGGTCTTCAGATTTCGTAATTCTTAAACATTCGTGCTTGTATCAAACTAGGCCAAATTGTTATACTTTGTATAATTTAAATGTATAAGTTAACTGTATTAATTATCCCTTATTTAATTCGGAATATATAATTATTTTGAATAATTATTATCTTTCTACGCTACTTAGCCCTTATTTTTCTATCCTTCACTCACTTGCTATGTTTACATTACAGTTGTGTCTTAATCGCCAAGCTTGTACAAAAAATATGTACGTATGGCTCAGTCTATGGATGATTTGCTCTTGTAACACACACTTTTTCGTTAAGATCTTATGTCAATACAGTACACATATAGAAATTGTTAGCTTTGTGAATAAGAAATCACGGGATTGATCGCAGTTTCACGTCATGATCGGAGAAATACATTATACCGGAAAAATCATTGAGGTTAAAGACTATTTCTTTTACAAAGATTTTTCTATGACGCCCTACCTACCATGTTTTTAATGTTTCTTCATTTTCCTACTGCGATGCTCAATGCAGACAAAACCATTAATTAAATAAATACCACATCTTCGATAATTAGAGAGTTCTCGGTTTGCGAAACGTTCTTACTAATGAAATTCAATATTGAGCATTTATCAACACCTTCGTGTAATCATTAGAAATCGAATAACACATTAAAACAGGTTTTTGTTAACTGGGAAGAAAAACTTTTCAAGATGTTACTATAAGATAGTGCCTACCTGCTAATTTTCTGTTTTATAAACAGGTAAAGTTAGTTTTTGTTTGATTTTATATTAGATAAAATTGTATATATACTAGAAGATAATTTTTTTATTATACCCCATCTGCTTGACGATTTGACTTCTCTAGAGGACGAGACAGAGAGTGTATAGTTGTAACTAGAGATTTTAACGCTAGAATTAATAAAAATTAGCAAGATAATATTACTTCTTAAATCCGGTTATTATACTTATCTATTGCTATTAATTCAATACAGTTTGAAAACTGAAAGCAAGAGTGAAGTTGCAATATTTAAAATACCAAAATAACGAAAATAGACAGTCTGATTGAATAAAACAAATATATAGGTTATTCCACTATTACACGGCTGTTTGGGATTATTGCGACAACGAATTTTTTACTGTGGAAGTAGAAGTATAAAAGTAAATTGATCTAATCATTATTCCAATAAAAAGGATCTAGTGTTAGTATGACTTTGGAAAAACGATTTCCAATCTCCATCTCATTTTATCGTTCCATAGATCGTCCTCCAGTTTTCTTTTCTTGATTTCTTTATCAACTCCTTCTCTCCAACTCCTTCTAGGCCTCCCTGGTCTCCATCTACCTCTTGGTTGCAATTCACGAGTTTGTCTTGGTATTCTATTCTCCGGCATTCTCCTTACGTGTCCGTACCATCTGAGTTGTGTCGTTTTGATGTCATCAACAATCTTATGTGTAACCCCCAGGATTTCTGGGACTCTCTTGTTTGTTATTCTGTCGCGTCTAGAAATTCTGTTGCTATAGTTTATTTTTATGAACGAGAGAGTAATTAGCATAATTTTAACTGGTATCTCCGACCACTCCATGGGCGTGCTCAAGATTAATTGAAAAATTACTTTGAATAATTGTAAAAAATAAATGAATTATTTCAGTGTTATAAAGTGTTATGTGTATGTAAACAGAAGTGACCTCTTTTATCACACACTATATTATAACTGACTGGCCTACATTAAAAAGGGTTTTAAAAAATTCACATTTTTTTTAATTTTTAAAAATTACAAAAGAGAAAAAGAGTTTTTAAAACCGTCTAAATGTTAAATAGATGAATAAAAATATTAATATAAAACTTACAGCTACTTGTTACAAATCTAAATCAGATTCAGAAGATGAACTTTCAGAACCAAGATTTATAATAACTGGCTCGATCATTTTATCAGTAATATTGTCCAGCTTCCACATTTTTTCCTCTTCTTTAATAGTGTGATTTACTGCATTTTCCCAGTTTTCAGGTTTTACATTATTTACGGTCTCCAAAAACAACTGTTTAACATCATGAATTTTAAAAGTGGTATTTTCTCTTGAAACTTTATCATTCTTTATCTGTGCCCATACCAGTTCAATCGAGTTTAATTCACAATGATATGGTAGGGATCTAAGTACTGTCATTCCACAATTTTTGGCAATTTCATCAATTTCGTATTTTTTAAATTTTTCTTTATGAAGGGCACACAACGAATAAAGTTAGTTTCTTATAGATCCGGGATGGTACGTAATATTATTTGAACTCAGCCAATTCTGCAAGTCTTTTTTTAACCACTTGGTTGTGGGCAGTCCTTCTATAAGTCTGGAGTGATAACTTGCATTATCCATTACTATTACACAGTTCTTAGGAAGAAGATCTATCATTTGTTCGAACCATTCTTGAAAGACATCAGCGTTCATGTCTTCATGGTAGTCACCGGTACGAGTTGATTCAAAAGTTAATAAACAACCTTCAACAAAACCGTCTGAACTGCCAATGTGTACTATTATCAGCCTGCGTCCCTTTCCTGATGGTGGGTTTAAACCAGTAGATAAGTTATTTACAAAAGCGTGCCTTTGACTTGTAACAGTTCCATTCTGCCAAAATTTATTTGGTGTATGACCCTCGTTGATCCATGTTTCATCAAGATAAAATATTTTTCTTTTTTGGTTTCTCATTTCCTTTATGGTTCTTAGAAAATGTCTTCTCCATATGACAATATCGCTTCTTTCTAATAAAATAAACTTTCTGGGATTCTTTTTCCAGCGGATGCCTATTTCTTTTAAAAGTTTCCATAACGTACTTCGACTCATTTCTGGGTAATCCTTATCATCTTGAACTGAAACAAGAACTTTATCCAATGTTGGAAATTCTTGTCTAAAGAAGAATTCATGCACTTTCCGTCGAAGTCCTTCTTTAAAATGATATTCTATTTGAAATTTTGGTTTCCCTGGAGCATTACGTGGCATTTGAAAACTACCACATTTCTCTTCTTTAATAACTCTGTAAATCGTAGATTTCCCAACACCAAGTGTACTGCTAACTAACTCAACGGTCTCATCAACACTTTCACATAAACGTTTGTCTGTAAATAATTTAAAACAATTAAATATTAATATTTTTTCATTAACTGTTAAAGGACCAATTTTTCGGCGTTTACACGACACTTCCAAATTTTCCATAACACTAGTATACACAATAAACTGCACCTTGCAACTGAAGTACCTACTTTTAGTGAACTGTTAAGAATTTTGAATACGCCACTTGGACCTTCCTACAAAATGGAAAAACCCACTATCACATTTTCTGTGGAATAAGTTTAGAAGGTAATTATCTAGTCAATTACTGTCGTAGATTCCTGGAATTAAAGAATTAAATGTTTGATTGTTGAAACCCTTACTTCTTGGAATGCACTCATTTCAGATAAAATAAAACGTTTTATTTTATCTAAAGAATTAAACTTTATTTTGCAAATAGGTAGGTACTTATTAAACTTTTATTGGTTATATATAACCAATAAAATAAACATCTTACATTTCTTGCAAATTCATTAGTACCTGTTAACCTTCATCACTCCGACACTGGCAACCTTATTTAGGGATTAGTAACCCTCACAACTATTGTATTCTATTCTGCTCCAACCTTTATACCTGGTGGTCATACTCAATTTAAAATTGTTTTCCTATATACTTCTGTAAACTTGTTGACAAATATCTGTTTTTCATTGAGTCACCCGTATCAACAGGTTAGGGATTTGCATACATAACTTATTGTTTTATTACTCTCTCATACATAAAAATACACTATAGTATGACTTTGGAAAAACGATTTCCAATCTCCATCTCATTCTATCGTTCCATAGATCGTCCTCCAGTTTTCTTTTCTTGATTTCTTTATCAACTCCTTCTCTCCAACTCCTTCTAGGCCTCCCTGGTCTCCACCTATCTCTTGGTTGCAATTCACCAATTTGTCTTGGTATTCTATTCTCCGGCATTCTCATTACGTGTCCGTACCATCTGAGTTGTGTGGTTTTGATGTCATCAACAATATTGTGTGTAACCCCCAGGATTTCTCTGACTCTCTTGTTTGTTATTCTGTCGGGTCTAGAGATTCCCGCCGAGCGGCGCCAGAAGTCCATTTCTGTTGCTCTAAGCATTTTCTCTGTTCTGTCTTTTAGAGGCCACACTTGCATCTATATGTGATACTTTTTATTATGGTGTTGTATATTCTTCTTTTATGTTCCTTAGAGATGTTTTCATCCCACATTACGTTGTTCAGTAAGGCTATGTGTATTTCGTTCCCTAATGGCTGCATCTAATTTTCTGTCTTGAGTGATCTTTACTCCTAGGTACTTGTAGTCGTCACATAGTTTGATCTCTTGATTTTCCTCTACGAGAAGGTTATGTTGATCTCCTCCGATACTCATGTACTCAGTTTTTTTCCATATTTACTTCCAAACCCCACTCTGTAAACTCTTCTAATAGTTTTCGCATCATGTAACTAAGCTCTTCAGAATCCTGTGCGATGAGAACCTGGTCATCCGCAAAGCATAGAGTGTACAAAGTTAAGTCCATTAGTGGTATGTCCATATTCGTACATTTTTTCTTTCATTTGTTGAGTGCTGCTTCGAGGTATATTTTGAATAATGTTGGGGATATACAGCATCCTTGTCTTAGTCCTTTAGTCACCGGTGTTATCAGATTTCCTGTTTTAATTCTTGTTGTTTGTTGGTAGTATAACGTTTTTACTGCTTCTTTCTTACAATTCTTTCAATTCCTCAGGTATTTCATGTTTATTTATGTATTCCTGGAAAAGTTGTCGTAGCCGTTGAATTAGTATTTTGGGCCCATGTGTGATGATCGTATGACATCTAAACTAAAATTATTTCAGTTAATAGATGTTCAAATAGACGCAAAATTTATTGTAAAATTTAATCCGAAAATAACAAAAATTTTTACGCAAACGCTCCTACAAATAAATACAATGAGGTCTCTGAAGCCAAATGTGTTTATCAGACATTTGGTTTGGGTGTCGGTGAAATGTAAACATCAAAGAGGCGTGCCGGGTTTCTTTGATATTACACTATTTTATTACTTTATTAGGTACTACAACTGTAATGAAAATAAATATACTATTTTTAATATAAATGAAAACAAATTGGCAGAACGATGGTTTACAAACCAAAAAAAGAATCTAATATTTTACTTTGTTAGATTTAAATATTTGTTTGCTTTCGAGTGGATGTACTCTTGAAATTTCTGAAAGTAACGGGTATAAGATACCGGATATTGATAGTTAAAGGACCGAGCCGTTACCAATATTAAACAGTAACGAAAATTTACAAACAGTTTCATATATCGCCGACTGATTTTAGTTTTAAAAACCGTCCGTATAAAGGTGGCCGGTGAAGAGAGGTGTCCCTTAAAAGACAGTTTAGTGTAGTGTAGTGACAGTTTGTTTATTGAAGCCAAAAATACCGAGGCGTGTTTTAGATGTAGATAATTTTATATTTAATGTACTTTCTTATTTTCCTGCTGAGAAAACCAACGAGGACCCTTTGCAACCAGTTGAGTCCGTATATAAACGTATGTGTGATGCACTTTGTATTAGTGAAACAAAACTAAAGTAGGTTTTGCAAAAATACTAAAAAAGTGAACAAAGTGAAGAAAATGTCGCACTATATAAATCTCGCCGACAACCAAAACTATAGATCTTCCCGAAGGTTGCAAATTTGAAATCCATGAAATATATAAAATGCGCGAAAATGAAGAACATGTTTCTTTAGATTCAGTGCTATAAAAAATTAAAAGACAGAAATATATTTGAACTTTCCAGAACAAGTCTCTGGAGAGTTTTAAGACAGATTGGCTTTAAGTTCAAAAAGGAATACAATAAAATGGCTTAGAGTGATAGAGCTAGTGTCGTTCACAAAAGAATGTAATTTTTAAGAAATTATAAAAAATTTAAAAAATAATGTTCTTTCTTCGTTTATTTGGAACAATTTCAATTTTTAGAACTAGCGCCTTTGTTGTTTATTATTTTAAAATTGTGTTTAGTTTAAAAATTATTGAAGTTCTACACATAAAATAATTTTACAAATTATACGCTCTAGCTAGAGAGTATTGCCGAAAAGCCTTGATACACATGAGACTTCCCCGATATTTTTGTGTGCTTAATCATATAGTTAATTTGAGAAAAAAGCCAAGTATAAGGGGTGCGAATATATTTCCTAAATTTATTAATATGGTAATTACTGTAATTAAAAAAGAAGTGCATTTTATTTACGTTACATTTAATGAAGTTTCTGTTAATGTTGCAAATTTCATTTTAATTTAGTTCTTGACATGACTGGAAATTGACACTAGCAAAACAAAGGCGTTATTTTTAGTTTTTAAGAGGTATGTCATTTTCATTTCAATAAACTGATACTTTTTTAAAAGAATAGAATTCCAGGAAAATCCGCGAATCTCTAGAGATCCGAAAAAATCCCCATAATATCAATCGAGAGGAAGGATACTACTTGTCTCCCATCTGGAATCTCAGTCTAGAGCCACCATCCGGTCCCGCCACCACATGATTGGCCAGCGCGCGCTTCTTGACGTTCGCGCCACGAAGTGTGCCGATACGTCCCGACACGACAGGCACCGCGACTATAAATAGAGCGGTAGCGGAGTAATCGTCGGATTCACTCCCCGCCTCTCGACGCGTTAGTGTTCTGAGCTGTTGGACGTGAATCCCTGTCCTGGCATTTGGTTTTCACCTCTGGCTGCGTTGAGTAGTTGAGTTACTGTGACCAAATGCCCATCTTGGTAGTTAGTATTCGCCTCTGGTTGCGTTGAGTAACTGAGTTACCGTTGCTAACTACCCATCTTCCTGTTCTTTTGTTTTCTTTGTTCTTTTCTTTGTTTCTCCTGAAGAAGCTACATATAATTGTAGAGAAACGTCGAGATGAACCCACTTTTGGGTCACTCACAAATGACACGGTCCAAACCCGGAAGACGAATAAACTATAATTCTGACTCTGGCCGTGGAAGCCTACGATTTCATTTGACCAACCTCTACGGGGAGGTTATATTCCGCAAAACCTCAGAGTTCTCCAATCTTCGCTCTAAAGTTTCATCTCTACTTTCTTCGCTCACCTTCCTCTCTAGATGTCGTGATAATAACTTGGTTCCCAATTTTCTTGTTCTAAAACATCACATTTCCTCTTCATCTTCTTCCCGAATTCTACATCGAGCCAGCCTATCTCTACTTCGTGAACGGATTCAACATATTCGAAAAACCCTTAATTTTCAATCCCAAAAACTTTTTAAGCTGCATCTTGAACTCTCCAGTATTCTTAGTGTCGATGATTGGTCACTTTTAGACCGCATTTCCTATCATCAAGCCGATAAAATCCTTCTTCTAAGCAACGAAACTCACAAAAAGAAATTCCAATCCCTTGTATCTAAGAAAAAATCACATTCCACCACTTCTACTTCTCATTCACCTCTCATTAACACCGTCGTTAATCTTTCTTCTCACCAATTAACAAGTGCAGAAAGCAGTCTTCTATCTAAAGGTCTTAATTTTGCTATCACTCCTTCAAGAGTTCCTACCGAAGAAATAGTTTCAAATGTGGAAGCGGCACTCCGCACAATTCCCAAAATTCCAGCCGACCGTATCCGCTTTGACGTCGCTAAATGTCTTGATACAGCCAAAATCCCTACTTCCAATATATCTCGTGAGGAATTCATAGCTCTCAAAAATCTCCGTTCTCTTTCTGAGATAATAATCCTTCCTGCAGACAAAGGTAATGCCACAGTCATCCTGGATACTCCTTCCTACATAGAGAAAGTAAACGACTTACTTAGGGATACATCCTGTTATAATACAATTTCTCGAGACCCCACTCCTAGAGTCGAACGCGAAATTTCCCATGCCATCAAACAATCCGATCTTTCCGATGATGTTAAGAAGTCCATAGTTCCAAAAAACTCCATCTGCCCCAGAATTTATGGTCTTCCGAAAATCCATAAAGATAACGTACCTCTTCGTCCCATTGTGACTACGATTAACTCTCCTACCTACAAACTCGCAAAGTACTTGTCCAATCAGTTTAAGACCTATACTGGTCGTACCTCTTCTTATGTCCGAAATTCCACACATTTCATCACCTTAATCTCCTCTCTCACAGTCGATCCCCAAGATATTCTCGTCAGTTTCGATGTATCATCCCTATTTACCAATATTCCCATACATGACTCTCTAGTTGTTCTGCGAGATCACTTGACCAATGATAACAAGTCTTTGGTTTTGGCAGATCTTGCCGAAAAATGCCTCCTTTCAACATATTTTTCTTTTAGAGGCAATTTCTACAAACAAATATCTGGAACACCAATGGGTTCTCCCCTTTCCCCTGTCATTGCTGACATTTTCATGGAAGCCTTTGAGTCTTTAGCCCTAGAATCTTACCCCTTAAAACCAAAAGTCTGGTTCCGCTACGTTGATGATACATTTATCATCTGGCCCCATGGTCAGCATACCCTTTCTTCCTTCCTAGATCATCTTAACTCACAACATCCGAGTATAAAATTCACAATGGAAGTAGAAAATAATCGGTCCCTTCCCTTTCTCGATGTGTTAGTCACCTCCAAGCCCAATGGCCGATTGGGTCACTCTGTTTATAGAAAAAAGACTCACACGAATCGTTACCTACATGCTTCATCACACCACCATCCTGCCCAAAAGAATTCTGTGATCAACTCTCTCATCCATCGGGCCATTTCGATTTCTGAACCCGACAACCTTAGAGAAGAACTTGGCCATCTGCAAAAAACCCTTGTCGCCAATGGTTACTCCAAGTCCACAATTCAAAATATTACACACCGACATCTACATCCCCCTTTACACCCTAGGACAACAAATTCAGAATCTTCGGGTAATACTCCTGTGGCTTTTCTTCCGTATATTCGAAATGTCATTGATAGGATTGGCAAAATTCTTCGCAAAGAAGGTATCAGGACTACTTTTCGACCACCCAAGAAAATCTCACAATATCTACCCTCTCCTAAGGACCCATTACCGCCCCTATCTTCCTGTGGTGTCTATTCTATTCCTTGTTCATGTGGACATGTGTATATTGGCGAAACTGGTCGTTCCGTCAAAACTCGGATTCAAGAGCATCAAAGATGCATTCGATCAGGTCTTTTCTCCCATTCTGCAGTTGCCGAACACTGCCAAGAAACCGGTCATTCCATATTGTTCGAAAAAACCCATATTATTTCTAAGAGCCCCTTCTTTTATTCCAGGAAAATCCGCGAATCTCTAGAGATCCGAAAAAATCCCCATAATATCAATCGAGAGGAAGGATACTACTTGTCTCCCATCTGGAATCTCAGTCTAGAGCCACCATCCGGTCCCGCCACCACATGATTGGCCAGCGCGCGCTTCTTGACGTTCGCGCCACGAAGTGTGCCGATACGTCCCGACACGACAGGCACCGCGACTATAAATAGAGCGGTAGCGGAGTAATCGTCGGATTCACTCCCCGCCTCTCGACGCGTTAGTGTTCTGAGCTGTTGGACGTGAATCCCTGTCCTGGCATTTGGTTTTCACCTCTGGCTGCGTTGAGTAGTTGAGTTACTGTGACCAAATGCCCATCTTGGTAGTTAGTATTCGCCTCTGGTTGCGTTGAGTAACTGAGTTACCGTTGCTAACTACCCATCTTCCTGTTCTTTTGTTTTCTTTGTTCTTTTCTTTGTTTCTCCTGAAGAAGCTACATATAATTGTAGCGAAACGTCGAGATGAACCCACTTTTGGGTCACTCACAAATGACACGGTCCAAACCCGGAAGACGAATAAACTATAAGAATAGAGTTAATATCGAAAAAAATATGGGTGTCTGAATTCTCTAGCGAAATACCTGATTAACAATGCATACATGGTATATTTTCTATTTAAAATTTAAGGATTGGTAAGATTTAATAACCCCTTTACAATAAAAATCTACCAATTTTAGCATTTTCACAAAATTCTATGACCGTTGCCAAATATCAGGGTGGACCCTTTTGAGTAACCAACCCTGTATATTACGCTCATTATACATACAGTATGTAAAAGCCAAATGGAATAAATTCATTATTTAGGTTACTGTACATATTTATAAAAATTCCCGAAACACGTCAAATTTAAATTATAACTTGACATTCTTTAACGTGAAAATGCAACCCCTATCTTCAACCCCCTTAGAATGACAGGTACAACCCAAAATTTTTAAAATAGGAAGTATAGGCTTGTGATATATCCTTTGAAAGGTCTTTTCATTCTTCATTCAAACATGTTGTCGCTTTCAAGTTTATTAAGATTAATTAAGATAAATTAAATTAAAATCATGTGGTTACCGAAATTCGCTAAAATATACTCAAAACTTATCTCCCGTTTAGGTCTTGATAATGAGAAAGTGAACAAAAACCATAGCAATGCGGTTTTAGATGGTAACCATTAAAAAACTTTAAAGAATTTCCGTGGTAACGTTATTTTAACATGCATTAGTAAATTCTTTTATTTAAGTTGATTCTTTTATTTTAAGTTGACAGTATTTTAACTTAAGTAAAAAGTTCGTTCAATTCAATTCTGAAAAATGGTTAGATTAACGGAAATGCATAAAATAACAGTTTTACAAATGATTGGTTACGGAGATAACACCCGAACACAACAGGAAGTAACTCGCCTATTTCATAAAAAATTTCCTAATTTACCGCCTATATCCCAAGGAACAATAAGTAAAATAGAGAAGCAGTTTTGCGAGTTTGGCCATGTAAGGCAGATAAAAAAGCAGCTGCCAATGCACTGAGTGATGAATTCAAATTAGATGTGTTGCTTGAGTTTCAGGAAAATCCACATACATCGAGAAGACAGGCATCCACTATATTCAATGGTAGCCATACATCGATAGTAAACATATTAAAAGAAAATAAATTGCATCCCTATAAGATGATACCTACTCAGGAGCTCATGGAAGACGATTTTGATAGGAGAACTTTTTTTTGTGAGCAAATTATGGACATGTTGTATAACAATACTATCCAGTTAGAAGACGTTATGTTTGCTGATGAGTGTACATTTTCACTTAACGGTCATGCTAATGGGCAAAATTGCCGCTACTGGGCTACGGAAAATCCTCACTGGATGAGAGAAGAACACACTCAATACCCTCAAAAGGTTAATGTTTGGGCAGGGATTGTAGAAAACAATATCATTGGTCCCTTTTTCACTGAAGGCAACTTGAATGGCAACAATTATTTCGCACTACTTTAAAATGATGTCATTCCAACGTTGGCAAATTTATTTACGAATACGATATGGCTTCAGTAGGATGGAGCACTACCACATTACCAACTTAATGTCCGGCAGTACCTCGATACAATATTTCCCAGTCGATGGATAGTGAGGCGAGGATCGATTAAATGGCCAGCGCGATCACCTGATCTTACATTATTAGATTTCTTTTTATGGGGATATGTGAAGAGCCATGTGTACAAAACTAAACCTTCTGATTTAAATGACTTAAAAGAACGAATAACGCTTGCGATTAGGTCGATCACGCCTGTTACGTTATAGTATATTACATAACGAGAGTTGTAAGAAGCTTATTACATGCGAGTAAAAAAGTTGCGCGCGAGCCGTGTAGCGGCGAGCGCAGTAATTTTACAAGCATGTAATAAGCTTACAACTCAAGATGTGTACTATACTTTTTCTACCATTATTTTTGTTTATAAAAATAAAAATTAAATTACCACTATATTTACACTGACAGATTAATAATTTTTAACCTGTCAAAACAACGCCTGTTAATTCGTTTCCATGGTAACTCGACCAACTGACTTACAAGGCGTATGTGATATTACACATTTTTATAGAACTGAAGCGTAATTTTTTTTATTACGTGCTAGTCATTACGTGTCAGTATCTGTTATGATGCATTTACTTAGCATCCAAATAGTAGGTAATATACAATTTACTAGTAAGAGAGTAGAAAAAATAATGTTAGAAGACAGTTTTATTTGAGATCAGGATGTTGCCAAGACGTTCGCGGTGAACATTTTGAACATCTACTTCATTAACGTTCATAGTTATTTTTCGTGTTCTACATTTTATTACGTTTTGCATTACATTTTAGTTTTTGATTGTATTGTAGCGAATTTCGGTAACCACATGATTTTAATTTATTTTATCTTAATTAATCTTAATAATCTTGAAAGCGACAACATTTTTAAATGAAGAATGATAAGACCTTTCAAACGATATATTACAATCTAATAGTTCCTATTTTAAAAATTGAGGGTTGTACCTGTCATTCTAAAGGGGTTGAAGGTAGGGGTTCAGTAACCTAAATAATGAATTTATTTCATTTGGCTTTTACACACTGTATGTATATTTGAAATGTACACTCATTCTGAAAAAATAATCATTCCTAAAATGAAAACTAAATATATATACAATGTATTTGTCGCTTCTCGATAATTTTCGCTGTTTGTAGTTTCTCAATAGGCACGTTTGAAATATTCATAGGAACTACGTGGAATATCCTCTCTAAACACCTCACCACACACACACATACACATCTATATCGAAATAGAATTTCCAGTATGGCAGCCAATGCAATGATAGGATTTTCGTGTACACACCAATTTTCCATGAAAATGGCGATGGAAATCGAGGAAATCCCTGAAAGCGCTGTTTGTCTTTATGAATAAAATATGTAGGAAGTGACATCTGGTGGCTACAGCAGGAATTTATTTCCCTCTATTATAACTGTTTTATATTTGAATATAGAACTTGCAGTAAGATTGTTTTTCGAATAAATAAATCAAGCAATTTTTTGTGGTTAAATGCGGTATTGAGTTTGGAAAAGTCGAAAAAATTGTGTAAAAAAGTCGTTGTAAACAAGAGAATTATTGGATAGGATCAATTTGTAGAATATATAATAGTTTGTTAACTTATTTACGATAAATGAATGATAACTGAATTAGAAACTTGAATAATAGAATAAGTACTAACCACTTATGGAAGTACCAGTGTGGTTATTATTATTATTATTTATTATTTATTATTTACAATAGATTTGAGCAGGGGTTGCAAAACCCATATGCCCATGTTACTACAATGTTACATAGTGTACAATTAAATTATTACATTACAGTAGTTACATATTAAGCACTAACTAACTAAATGAATATACAATAACATAGGTAATAGCAAGTGTTTAGTACAAATTAAATGTTTAACTATGGAACAAAAGGTCATCCAGTTTATTTTTGAAAATATTGACAGATGGAGCATCTATGATCTCAGCCGGAAGGCTATTCCATATCGAGAACACTCGATTACAGAGAAAAAATTGTCTGGTTGTTGTTAAAAAAGTTTCCTTTTTAAACTTAAGTTTGTGGCCACGAAGACGATTGTCATTGTCTATTATGAACATATTCCCCAAATTTCCAAAGTTGTATTTTACTATCCGAAACGTAATAATTAAATCGCCTCGAAGTCGACGTTGTTCAAATGTAGTGAGATTGGCCATATTCAGTCTTTCTGTATACGTAGGTCTTGAGCGACCAAAAGACATCCTGGTGCACTGCCGCTGTACGTTTTCGAGAATATCACGATCGCGCACTAATACTAATACTAACAGTTCCGCAATATTCCAGAACTGGACGAATGTACAGTTTATACAGATGAATTGAGCTCATAAATGACATTTTCGCAAACGTTTTTGATGGAGTTTTCTCCGATTTCCACCAATTGTTGTGGGGAAAGCTTATTAAATTCCTTTCCCCGTGCGTGTACAGTTCCAAATATTTTAGGACCATGGACTGTACAAGAGTGTTTCCTTCGATATATATACAAGTAGACTTCAAGGCGCTGGTTCTTTATGTGTTTGATTTAATAGGGGTTGTACTTAGAGAAAAATAAGCGTAATTAATTGAATCTACACATTTAATAACAAGAGAATATTTACACAAGCACTAATACTAATGAAAGAGTCCGCTTTAAAACATAGTCCATTATTCTATCGGCGTTTAGGGGCGCGTGAGCTATCGCGAAAACAAATACACATTTCACTGCATTTTGGCGGCGAAGAGAGAGCTTAGGTACCGGCTACTAGTACCGAACAGCTTGAGACACTAGTCACATCTGCGAGAGATTTTGAATTGAATCTTTACCTAAATTTTGCCGACAAGGCGGCGTCCGTTTTACCACTTTAAACAACCCTTATAAGCTATTTATGGCACAAATAGTTTGCAGGCAAAAAGTACAGTCTTTAACATAAAATCCAAACCAATATTTGTGAGAACTAAAATTACACTAAAATTAATATAAAATGTTGTTTTTACAACATACTCGCCCCCGTTGAAGCGCTGGCTTTAACACAAATAAACAGATAACATTACGACAAGAGAGTATGGGGAAGAGAAAATACACTACAATTCTAATCTTATACTAACTTAATTTAAATCGTCATTGGGTAGAGGACACAATTTGGTAATAGAGCGCTTGAAGACTCCATCTTTAGTTTTGACCGAGGCAATTCTTACTCTCCCATCCTTTCCTGGAAAGACCTCAATCACTCTTGCTAGTACCCAATAAAGAGGAGGAGTGTTGTCTTCAATCAACAAGACGAGATCGTTGGGTTCTAGGTTCTTATGAGGGAGAAACCATTTAGGGCGATTTTGAAGTCTGTTCAAATAGTCGATAGACCATTTTTTCCAAAACACTTGTTGGAGTTTGGACAAATGCTGCCATAAATTTAGTCTGTTTTCGGGAATGTGGATCACATCTTTTTCAGGGAATGAGGTGAGAGATTGTCCAATCAAGAAGTGTCCAGGAGTAAGATAAGTAAAATCAGAGGGGTCACTTGAAAGGGAGCAAAGAGGCCGGGAATTGAGCACAGCTTCAATTTGAACGAGGACTGTGGTGAATTCTTCGAAAGTAAGCTTAAGATTACCCAGGAGTCTACGCATATGATGCTTTGCGCTTTTAATAGCACTTTCCCAAATACCACCATGATGAGGGGCTCGAGGAACTATAGTTTTCCAGCGAATATGGGACGAGGCCAAAAATTCTTGAATAGAACGGGAGCTTTCCTTTTCCTTTAAGAACTTAAAGAGTTCAAACAGCTGGTTACGAGCACCAAGAAAGTTCGTAGCGTTGTCACTGAATATTGTCTGAGGGAGGCCTCTACGACTAATAAAGCGTTTTAGAGCGAGAATAAACGTCTCTGTAGAGAGGCCAGAGACGACTTCAATATGAACAGCTCGAGTCGACAAGCAAACGAAAATAGCAATATACGATTTTATTAAAGGAGCCTTGCGAAGTTTGGAAGCCTTTATCTGAAAGGGACCGCCAAAATCTAATCCAACATGAGTGAATGCTCGAGAGGAATTTAAACGTTCCTTTGGCAAATCTGCCATAATCTGGGTAGCGGGTTTGGCACGAAACTTAAAACAAACCATACATTGGTGAATGACCTTTTTGACTTCTCGTAGTCCATTTAAAGGCCAATATTTGAGACGAATTTGGGACAGAGTATTTTGAGGCCCTGAGTGACAAAGTCTGACATGTTCTCTGTGAAGAATGAGACGAACTATACGATTTTTTGAGGGAAGGAGAAGGGGGTATCTTTGATCAAAGGTAACGTCTGAGTTTCCAAGGCGACCTCCTACCCGGAGCATTTCATTCTCATCCAAAAAGGGGTTTAGGGGTAACAGACACTTATTAGTTAGAGTTTTACCTTTCTTAAGCTCAGAAATCTCACTCGAGAAGTTGGAATACTTGAGCATTTTAATAATCTTAAGTTCAGCGTTTTGAAGTTCGGTAACTACAAGGGTATCCGTTAACTTGCGAGAAAACGGTTTAGCATTATTAACAAATCTAAACATATAGGCTAAAGTTCTTACAAACTTTGAAAAATTAGAGAACCTATCAGAAAGGGAGGTGAAAAAATCTATTGTATCATTACGAGCATGAAGAATGACTTTCCTTTCTTCAGGCAACTTGGAGGTATAACCCCTTGGGTTGTATTTTAATAAATCCAAACGCAGTTGATTTAAAAATGGAGGACCATGAAACCATAAGGAAGAGTTTAATATCTCAGAGGGTAACATTCCTCGGGAGAGTATGTCGGCAGGATTCTCTTTGGATCGTACGTGCCTCCAGTGAGCATCAGGGGAATTATCTAAAATTTGTGCGACCCTATTTGCTACAAATTGGGTCCAACGAGAAGGGTGTGAACGAAGCCAAGCGAGAACAATTTCTGAATCCGACCACATATTTATAGAGTCTAATCGAGATAATTTTTTTTTTTAACGATGTTAGCAATCCTTGCTGTGAGTTTACTACACAATAGCGCACCCATGAGTTCCAATCTTGGAAGGGTCAAGGGTTTTAGCGGAGCAACGCGACTCTTAGATGCTAGAAGGGAACAAGACACCTGTTCTGATTTATAGGTCACACGTAAGTAGATACAAGCTCCATAAGCCTTTAAACTTGCATCTGAGAATGAGTGAACCTCAACACCAGTGATTTCTTGACTCAAAAAGAGACATCTTGGTATACTTAAGTCCTTAAAATGAGAGAGACTGCTAATAAAACTTAGCCATTCATGTAACGTATCTGCGTCAATGGTATCGTTCCAACTGATTTTGGATATCCAGATTTTTTGCATTATAAGTTTAGCGACAACTGTAACGGGATTAATAAGACCTTGAGGATCAAATATTTGGGCAATCATTGACAGTACTTCTCTTTTAGTATATGAGTTCTTTAGGGTGAAATCTGGAAGAGAGATTGAAAACGTGTCAAGAACAGGATTCCAGCATAAACCTAAAACCTTATTAGAGCAATTATCTGGAGCTATGACATAAGAAGAGTTCGAAGAGAGAGAAGAAATATTTTTTAGAAACAAGTCCGAGTTAGAACACCATTTATGTAGAGAAATACATGCTGTTCCAAGCAAACTAGTTATTTCCTTATGAGCTTTGAGAAGAGTTTGCTCATCATTAGCACCATAGAGAATGTCATCGATATAGCAACTATTTTTAAGAGCGTCACTGGCCAGGGGATACTCAGTTTGATGAGTATTTGCCAGTTCCATTAAACAGCGAGTACTCTGAAAACTGGCGCTTTTAGTTCCATATGTAACTGTTTGCAGTTCCAGGCACTCAATATCTTTTTCCGGGGAGTCACGCCAAAGTATGTTTAATAGAAAGGTTTGATCAGGATTAATTTTAACCTGTCTGTACATCTTTTGTATATCCGTTGTGAAAACAAAGGAATATAATCGAAAGCGTAGCAAAATGTCAAAAAGTTCCGGTTGAAGAGTAGGACCTTTGAGGAGGATATCATTTAGCGAATAACCACTAGAACTTTTCATCGAACCATCGAAAACAACCCTAAGTTTGGTTGTTAAGGATTCTTCCTTTAATACACAGTGATGCGGGAGAAAATATTTATTTTCTAAGTTTCCATTAGTAAGAGAGAGAGGGACTATTCTAGCATGTTCGAGAAGAAGATATTCACTAATGAAAGACTTATATTGAGCGTATGTATTTTCATTTTTTAAGAGCCTATTTTCTAAATTAATAAATCTCTTTAGAGCTATTTTAAAAGATTCGCCTAATCTTTTATGCGCATTTTCGGAGACAAGTGGAAGATTTACTTGAAAACGACCCGAAGGTAAAATACGAGTGGTTTTATTAAATATTTGTTCAGCCAATTTCTCATCGGGGGTTAATTTACTAACGTGCGGAACTTCTTCAATCTCGAAGAATTGTTGAATTAATTTATCTAAATTATTCTCTTCGGATTCGGACTGAACAAGGAGAGAAACATTTGACTGAGAAATAGCCAAATTTGAACTACGATGAAAGACATGAGGGGGAAGAGTACCAAAAATAACATAACCCAAGTGGGTATTCTGAAGAATGGGAAGATTCTTTCCTAAACGTATGAATCCATCAGTCAATAATTCGCTGTAGATGTCACCAGCTAGAAGCAAATCAATTTTACCGGGAACAGAGTACGAGGGATCTGCGAGAGTGAGATTAGGGGGAACATTTATTTTGCTTCTATTTAGGGTAGCTTTAGGAAGTCTGCAAGTTATAGTATCAAGTACAGCAAAAGAGGTTTTGAAACTTCTATCCTTCACATTAAAGGGAAAAAATTCTATGTTAATCATTTGATTTGACAATGACGTGTTTTCGGATATGGTTGATATCTGTAACTGTTTAAAATAAGGGGTGAGGTTTAACTTCTCAACCAAATCACGAGAAATAAATGAATGTTGACTCCCATTATCTAAGAGCGCTCTGGCATGCATAGGCCTACCATCTTTAGAATACACTGTCACTAAAGCGGTAGCCAACAATACATCAGTTTTAACTGATAAAGCAGAGAGAGAAGTGGCTGTGTGAGAATCTGCAGTATTTTGTACTTCTAAAGAAGGTTTAAACGAACTGGTAGAAGCTTCATTTTGGGTATGAGCACTATAAGGCGGAGTAGGTATGTGAGCGACACGACTGGAAGAACCTGGAGAATGTTTGGGAGCTTGAGGGTTGCGATCAATCGGGAAAGATTGCCTATTCGTGTTCCTAGAGGAAGAGATATTTTCAGAGGTACTATGCAAGAGCGAGTGATGTCTTTTCTTACATATACTACATGAGCGTGCAGAGTTGCAATCTTGAGAAAAATGTTTATTACCCAAACAATTCCAACAAAGTTTCTTACCTTTTACAAAATTAAATCTTTCCTGTAAAGAGAGACATTTAAAATCATTACATTGATAAATTTTATGCGAATTACTTTTGCAACATATACAACTAGTATCTGAAAAAGAGTTTGTTTGTGAGTTAACTGATGAAAACAAAGATGTTTTTAACTGAGGCTTAGTAAATTTTTTATCATTATCAGAAACGTTTAATTTTTCTTGGATATCACACTTTTTTTCAAGAAAACAAAAAAACTGTGAGAGAGTAGGTAAAGCCTTTGAACCTATTTCATATTCAAATGACCGGTGAGTAGCGAAATCTAATTTTTGTAAAAATACTTCGATTAACAATAAATCCCAATGTTCGATTGGTACTGACATATTCTTGAGTGCGAGTAAAGTCTGTTTGCAAAGAGTTAAAAATTCTCGTAATGATTTTGAGTTACTTTTAGCTAAAGATGGAGCCTTTAACAATTTTTGAATATGTAAACTAATTACACGCGATTTATTTTCGTATCGATCTTTGAGCGTGTCCAAAGCGATTTGGAAATTTTCTTCTACAACTTCAATGTTTTCAATTAAGTGCAAGGGTTCGTTTTTTAAGAAGGATTTAAGATATATAAATTTTTGCACATTGTTCAGCTCCACATTATTGATTATCAGCGTTTCAAATAGCTGATAAAACGCGTTCCATTCGGCGAAGTTTCCAGAGAATACCTGCATTGTAATTTCCGGCAACCTAACCTTAGCGGTGGCTACAGTTGACGGAGTATCGTTTGAGCTGAGCGAGTGGGAGGGTAACTTTAATGCTTCCATCTTATGCTGCAGTCCAGCTAGTGTAGAAAAGTATTTTTTCTCCATGAGTGCCCTGTCTTCTGTTTCAGAATCGGTTTCATCGATTTCTTCAATCTGATCCATCACCTCTTCATACTTCAGATAACATGATTTCAATTCGGTGTGTCTGAGTTGAAACTGGAGACCGTCAGTTTCTGCATCTGCGTTTTCTAGTAGCCAGTTTACTATTCTAGTAATCTTGGCCTTCAGCGGCTTCCTCTTCTTCTTGAGATCTTCCATTTCGACTTTCAACAAAAAAGTGCTACTCCAAAAATAACTGCCTAAGGTCGTGCAAACACCGAGTTCTTTAGAGAAATTATTGTTTCTATTATATAACAATGCGTGTATCACACAGCGAGAATAGAGTGAGTAATGTTTATCGTATATAATAACATGTATAGCACACAACGAGAATAGCGTAAATAATGTTTATATTATGTAATAACATGTATAGCACACGGCGAGAATAGAGTCAATATTTATAATATAATAACAGGTAGCACACGGCGAGAAAGTTTATTAAAACGCGGTAAAAGTCTTAAATCACACATGAGAGTTTATTTTTGCAATTAAATTTTTTGCACACCCGGTAAATGTCTACAAATGTCTACAGATAAATTTTTAAAGAGATAGTCTTTTTGAAAAGCGATTTACCCTGTGCATAAGCGAAGTTATAATATGGAAAAATCTCACCCAATTTGTCCAGTGGTTTGCAGGAACAGGCACAAACACTATAAAACTTCACTACTGTCCTTTTGTTTCAGAGTTTATCGCGACACCTTAGTCTTTTCGAGAGTCTTTTAAATACATTCATTTAAATATCCGAAACTAGTTAGTACAAATGCCAACATCAAACACAAATCCGTCGAGTAAGGACCACAAACAATGATGGAGTTTTCTCCGATTTCCACCAATTGTTGTGGGGAAAGCTTATTAAATTCCTTTCCCCGTGCGTGTACAGTTCCAAATATTTTAGGACCATGGACTGTACAAGAGTGTTTCCTTCGATATATATACAAGTAGACTTCAAGGCGCTGGTTCTTTATGTGTTTGATTTAATAGGGGTTGTACTTAGAGAAAAATAAGCGTAATTAATTGAATCTACACATTTAATAACAAGAGAATATTTACACAAGCACTAATACTAATGAAAGAGTCCGCTTTAAAACATAGTCCATTATTCTATCGGCGTTTAGGGGCGCGTGAGCTATCGCGAAAACAAATACACATTTCACTGCATTTTGGCGGCGAAGAGAGAGCTTAGGTACCGGCTACTAGTACCGAACAGCTTGAGACACTAGTCACATCTGCGAGAGATTTTGAATTGAATCTTTACCTAAATTTTGCCGACAAGGCGGCGTCCGTTTTACCACTTTAAACAACCCTTATAAGCTATTTATGGCACAAATAGTTTGCAGGCAAAAAGTACAGTCTTTAACATAAAATCCAAACCAATATTTGTGAGAACTAAAATTACACTAAAATTAATATAAAATGTTGTTTTTACAACAGTTTTATTTAGTAGATATAATTTACTGTTAGCTTTTTTAGAAATATGCAAAATGTGTTCTGACCAACTTAGATTGTTATTAATTATAACGCCTAGATCATTATGCGATTTCACTGTTTTTAACACGCGCCCATTAATAGAGTAAGGAAGACACGGATTATTTTTACCCATGTGAAGAACTACACATTTTTCCACATTAAGAGGCAGCATCCAGGTAGAGCACCATTCCGATATGCAATCAAGGTCATCTTGTAGTAACTGGAAATTTACGGAGGGATCGGAAAATAGCTTCGTGTCATCTGCATAGAAAGCATTGTTGCATTTAATATGAAATTGTAGATCACTTGAGTATGCTATGAATAAGAGTGGGCCCAAAACTGATCCTTGCGGTACCCCACTTAAAACCGTTCTCTCAACTGAGAAAGAGTCCCCAACTCTAACACAAAATTTTCTATCTGTTAAATACGCGTCGATCCATTTCAGTAGTTGACCACGGATACCAAGGTGTTCCAATTTATGTAATAGTCTTCGTTTTGGAACTCTATCGAAAGCTTTAGCAAAATCGAGGTATATAATGTCCACCGGGGCTTTTCTGTCTAATGCTCTTGACCATTCATTAACACACCAGAGAAGATTTGTCATTGTAGAACGTCCTTTGACAAAACCATGCTGCTGTTCTGGTATAACCAGTTCATTTTGCAGAAAATCAGAAATTGTCTCGGCAATAATAGTTCAAGAGGATTAAATTGTGGATGGGTGTGCATACGATAGAGTATGCGATTGTAGCAATATATAAATGCATCACAAAAGGTTGAGCGCCAATGTGTAACAATAAAACTCTAACTAACGTTGGGAGCCAATAGTTTAAGGCTTCGTCTAGCCCAGTCTCCCAGGTGTAATTTCATCGTATCTTAAATGCATATATAAAAAATAAGTTTTACTAGGACAAATGAAAGAGGATATTAACTACAGTACATTCAACCAAAAATAAAATACTCCTAGATCTATTTAACACAATATATAGAACTGGAATAATACCTAGGGAATGGCTCCGTTCGACCTTTATACTACTGCCAAAAAAGGCAAATACAAAGGAATGCAACGAATATCGTACGATAGCTTTGATGAGTCATGCTCTAAAACTGTTCTTAAAAATAATCCATAATAGGATCTATAGGAAATTAGACGTAGACATCAGTAACACTCAGATGGGATTCAGAAAGGGCTGGGTACAAGGGAGGCTCTGTTTGCAATGAACGTTCTCTCACAGAGATGCTTAGACATGAACCAAGAAATTTACGCCTGCTTTATTGATTTCGAAAAGGCCTTTGACAAAGTACAACATGAACCACTAAGACAAGTTCTAATAAAGAAAAATATAGACAGCCGAGATATTCGAATTATATGCAATCTATATTGGAATCAAACAGCAAATGTCAAGGTTGAGGGCAGACTAACAGAAGAAATTCAAATCCGTCGAGGAGTCCGGCAGGGATGTATCTTATCGCCACTTTTATTTAATCTGTATAGTGAAGCTATCTGTGAACAAGCACTCGAGGAAGAAGATCTTGGTCTAATAATAAATGGTGAGACGATCAACAATATAAGGTATGCTGACGATACAGTTCTCCTAACGGGAACGCTAGTAGAACTACAACATCTCGTTCAAAGTCTCAATATATACTGTAACAGTTACGGCTTGAAAATTAATTTGAAAAAAACTAAATTTATGGTAATCACGAAATCAAAGAACATCAGAGCTAATCTTGTAATAGACAATACAACGATTGAGCGTGTGCCCTGTTATAAATATCTAGGTGCTTGGATCACAGACGATACTGATCAAACAAAACAGATTAGATGTAAAATAGAAATCGCTAGATCAGTCTTTAATAGAATGCGCAAACTCTTTTGCAATCGTGATATCAATATAAAGTTACGAATACGAATGCTGCGGTGTTATGTCTTTTCTACCCTGTTATATGGAGTTGAGGCTTGGACACTAAAACAGTTGACCATAAAAAACATCGAGGCTTTCGAGATGTGGTGCTATAGGCGCATTCTCAGAATATCATGGATGGACCGCGTCACTAACACGCAAGTACTCCAAACTTTAGACAAAAGATGCGAAATTCTAAATGAGATAAAATCTAGAAAGATGGAATACTTGGGGCACATTGTGAGAGGTGAAAAGTACGAACTTTTAAGAAACATCATGCAGAGCAAAATTAAGGGCAAAAGAAGTGTGGGAAGAAGAAAAATATCGTGGCTCCGTAATCTACGTGAATGGTTCGGGTGTAGTTCGATTGAACTTTTCAGGCGCGCTGCTAACAAAGTCGCAGTGACCATGATGATTTCTAATCTCCGCTAGGAGTGGCACGAGAAGAAGAAGAAGACATTCAACCAACTTACACCTTTAAACAATTAAAGGAATTTACAGAAAACCTTCCATTGTAGTAAAATGCACGGTAAACTGCACTGGTGTTCTCCATTCTGTTTAACACTTTGCTAAATTTTAGGTATAAAATAAATATATGTATCATTAACTCTTTGTTCATAGTTTTGCATATTTTGGTGCATTTTTTTAAATAAATAGTATTCTTGCATAATGTTATTTAACGTAAAATTCTTTCACCTACTTGAAACAAATGCTACCGTACTAAGGATAATTTATATTCAAAGTAGATGTACAAAGTAAAAAAATATCACTTTTAATTTTGTTAAAAAATACTTCGTAGTAAACTAGAACATTTTGTCAACTTAAATAGTAGTAGTTAGATTGACCATATGTCTGTTAAGAGTGTATCGTTTTTGAAACGTCTGCGATTACGGGTTAAAGTTATTGTTTTGGTAAATATATTTAACTTTTTATTTTTAAATGAAAATAATTGTACAGAAAGTAAAATAATTGTGGGAAACATTTTAAATTGTTTATGTACGATTTCCAACCATTTCTAATCTTTTTATCAAACATAATTAAATTACAATCGGCATTCCTAATGATCATTAGGCTAACTTGTGCTTTGTAAGCGGTTAGAAGCACAAGGCTCAAGCACAACAGTTAGAAAGTTTCTGTTATATTGATCTAAACTCAGTATTGTTACGAACGTGCATTCAGCGTGGCCCGTATGAGCTGGGCTGGCAAAAGTCATTCGAATGCTAATGCTCAGTCAAGACGGCGATGCAGTGAAAATTGTAATCACTGCCTTGAATTAAAAGAACGACTTTGCCCGTGAGACGAATCACCATCATTAATGATCAATGGCAGCCTTAACAGCTACAAAACGCTCAAGCGGATGATACATGTATAAAAAGAGTATTGGATTGGATGCGTCGATGTGAAAGAACTTCTTGGCAAGAAATTAGTGCATGTAGTCCTGAAGTCAAGTGTTACTGGAGCCAATGGAATTGCCAAGTGCTAAAAGATGATCTTCTTTATAGAACCTTTGAAAACGATGATGGTACAGAATCTAAGCTTCAGTTGATTGTACCTAAAAGTAAATTGTCAGAAGTATTACGTCAGTTACATGACGGTGCATCAGGTGGACACTTTGGCATTACAAAGACTCTGCAAAAGGTCCAAGAACGGTTCTATTGGGTGAACTGTAAAGATGATGTAAGAAGATGGTGCCGGAAATGTGAACTGTGTGCAACCACTAATGATCCAGTTGGTAAAAAGAGGGCACCCATGAAACAGTACAATGTTGGTAGTCCTATGGAAAGAGTAACAATCGACATTGCAGGTCCACTTCCAGACACGAATCAAGGAAATAAATATATCCTGGTAGCTACAGATTTATTTATTTATTTATCGTATGGCATACAATAAAAACACACAATTAAAAAAATCAATATAAAAACGTTACATGAAGTATTACAAACGAACATCTAATGTATTATTAATATAATGTAAAACATTTTCGGTCGCATTCAGGAACTCATCGAAAACTTCACGGAATCGCCTTCGGGGATATTCTTCAACAATGTGACGGACGGTCTGTCGTTGCGCACCACAGTCACACTCAGGAGTAAGGGCTTTTCCCCATCTATATAAGCTGTCAGCACATCTACCGCTGCTTGTTCTTATTCTGTTTAGCGTTGTCCATGTATTGCGGGTCAGTTCAAAGCCTGGCGGTTTCTGACCGATACAGGCCATTTGATGTGCTTCCTGTGGTGAGTCGCTCTTCCATTGTGTTCTCCAAGCTTTGGTCAGGTTGAAATGTTCCTGATGTAAGGAGTTGGCTCTTAGCAATGGAGGATATCTGGAGCGCAGTCTGTTTATTTCGATATCAAGCTTATCTTGGTGTATAGGTAGTTGATGGTTAGCCTCAATTTTTCGATATTCTCTGAGAAGAAAATGACTTCTTCGCAGTTTCGGCGGTGGAATGTGACTCAGAATGGGAAGCCAATAGTTCGGTGAGGGTCTAATTGTACCTGAGATCATTATTAAGCTACATATTATTTTACGAAATGGACTGAGGCCTACGCGATACCAAATCAAGAAGATGCTACCGTTACAGAGGTAGCATATACTTGTTAAAGAATATACTAAATATACAATAATAAAGAATATACTTGTTAAAGAATTCTTCAGCCGATTTGGTGTTCCTTTGGAGATCCACTCGGACCAACGGCGAAACTTCTAGTCAACCCTTTTCCAAAACGTTTGTAAATTGATTGGTGTCAATAAGACCAGAACGACACCCCTGCATCCTCAATCAGATGTAATGGTCGAGAGGATGAATCGATAGTTATATCAGAATATCAAAGAGATTGGGACCAGCATATTCATTTCTCATTAATGGCATATTGCTCGGCCGTGAATAAAACTACAGGTCAGATTCCAATCTGCCTGATGTTAGGTCGTGAAGTTCGTTTGCCCTGCGACCTAGAGTTTGGCTGCAGACCTTCCGCAGAACATGTTGCAAGCGAAGATTGCAAGATTCAATATTCAATATTCAATTCAGATACTGATTTGAATGTGACTGAATGTGTGCATGTATGGCACGTATGTAATTTCAGGCAGGTGTTAAGTAGTAAGCACGATGCTGCAGTTTATTAAACCCTTTGGTACTCCATACTTTGGGAAATCTCGCCCAAAAAGGTGAACAAAAATTTATATAAGACCAAAAAACCTTGTGTTAACACAAGGCTTCCTGGACTTTCGTTAATATATTTTTCGTTCTCTTTCAGTTTTCCTTTATGTCTTCTTCTGCTTTGTGTGCACTTTATTTTTTATTTTAGTATACTGATTATTTCCAATTTTACAATATCATTTACCATTTTTTTGTCTATCAAGAGCATATAATTATTATAAAGGTGAAAGTATAGTACTGCGGTTGTCAAAAGTCACGTTAGTGAATACATTGTCATTCGCGGTACATTTTTTATATATGAAGAGCTTGTAATACTTTATAGTTTTTTATAAATTGCCGTCCCCGCCAAATAAAAATAAATTTGTAATTTTGCTACGATTTTTGCAAGTCTTAAGTTTCACAGTATATTTACGATTCACCCCGTATTATATTTCCTTCTAAAACATATACAAGCTACATAATAATCCATCTAGTCCTAGATATTGATCCTTAAATTCCCAAACAATTCTGACATTCCCTCACATCGCCTCACGACTGTCCCCTTCCTTTATGTTATGTATAGGGATGTCACTCCATCAATGTGACCCAGATCATACAACCGAAGAGAGTATACAGTAAATGTATGCACCCATTTCCCATTATGCTTACTATAATAGACGGGAACCCCATCATAAGTCACTCTGGGACATCAGACCTGTCCTCGGGGATTACGAAAGAGTTATCTGGGCAAGAAAGGGGTTTTTTATTCACTGATGGGTGGTGAGATTATTTCACGCATTAGACAGTGTGGCTGTTAGTACTTAGGAGAATATTATAATAGTTGTAGTCATGGTAATTTTAATAATTTTAATCATATTAATAATCGAAATGTTTTCAGTTTACGAAAATCATCTGAATAGGCTGAAAATTGAATTAGAACAAAAAAGGAAGTTCTAATAAAATTTGGAGGAATATAGTTGAATCTTGAGGATAAAATATGATTATCTAGCATTTATGTCTGCTACCGAATAGCTGCTATCCAATTTGATGTATCGATCTAAAAACTATTGCATTTGTTAATATAAAAACAATTTTTCTTTGGTGCTCTTTTATTCCCAGTGAGTATAGTGGCTACATTGTAAAGTTTTGCAACATACCCCTAACTCAAAATCAAAGTAAGTACGTCGAAACTTCCACCACCAACACATACGTCCACGTCCATACAATCGACATGATGTCCGTTTGAAACTAAATAATTAGAATACTTTATTGTGGGGGTAAAATAATGCCCCACTGGATGGCGACAAGTTACTATGAACCTTGTTAGTGGAATTTAATTTTCAATTGTTGGATAACGGCAAAGGACAAAGTTTGCCGATGTCGCCGTGGTACATTGTGCTTGTGTGTCAAAAGTTGGGAAATCGGTATGCTAGTGACGTTTAAAATGCGAGTATACATATACATATAACTTGATTCCTCTTTTTGGCCTTTGTTGGATATACCCGTTTATATAATTTTTTGTTGGTTTCTCATTTTACACGAAGAAAAATACATCAAATTTAAAAAATACACAGTCAACGAAGTTTTTCAGTTCACAAAATAGATTATTGCAAGTTTTAACCAAACCACTCACTTACATGGCGCAGTAATATTATTTTTTTCCATACTTTGGTTTCTCCCATTTATTTATATGTTGTCAAGTACAGGACAGTTGGTTCCAAGCCCATACAAAAGAGGAGGTTTGAAGGTGAGGCCAACAACTTTCACCTGTAAAAAGAAACAAGCTCGATCACAAAGCCTTAGGTTTTGGAAGGCGACCTTAAAAATTAAAAGGACTACGAAAACGGAAAAAGGGATTTGGAATTTGGAAAAAGCATGCTATTTTCAAAACAAAATGACGGTATTATATTTTGATTTGATACAGAGCAGCAACAAGGCGCATATACGTATTCCTCAGTACGGTATATTTACTACTCCATCATGGAGTAATACCCATGGAGGGCGACTTTCCTCCACTCTCTTATTAGTTATTACTCATGTGAATAGCTTGTATAGGTGGTTTTAGAGGCTTATGGCTCGGCAATTCTCGAGGTCTGTTGGATCGTTCTTTTTGTGTAATTAAATGTTAACTGCACTGTTCCATTTTATGGGTGTTTCTCTTTGGTGCAGACATCAGTTAAACAATTTCTTTATATTCTCTAAAAGTCTGTGTCCTTCAATCTTTACGACTTCTATAACGATATTATCTTCTCCCGGCGCTTTATTCCTTTTCATTTTCTACACTGCGTTCCTTATTTCGTCTGTTGATATATCGGCATCAATTCTGATCTTTGGTTGATCAATCTTTTTCCTGAGTCTTCTTACTCTTCTGTTAGTTGCTCATCATAGTTTTGTTGACTTTTGTATAATTCTGTATAGAAATCTTCTATAGGAGGAATTCATTTCTGATGGTAATGTTATTTCCATCCTTATACTTTAATTTCAGTATTTCTTTTTTACCATTTAATTTTCTCCTGAGAACTTTGAGAATTTTGTTATTTTCAATCTTCTAATAGATTTGTTAACTTTTATACTTTTGGGTGTTCATCCTAATAGACTTTTGTATTATATATCTCTAAGTCCATGATGTACTTTGCTTTTATTACTTTGTATTTTCCCCTCTCTTCCATTAACGCTTGTGTTTGAGGACTTGTTCTTCCGTTATTTGATTTTTTTTGGCAGTGTATCTTCTGTCTTTCCTCTATAGCTTCTTTTAACATGCCACTCAGGGTGTTGACATTCGGGTCTGTATTCTTATTGCTTTCGAGAGTAATATTAATGATGTGTTCTTTAAATGCATTTATATTATTAGGCTCTGTCCAGGTATTTGCAGATTTTCTTTTGATCATGCGATATCTCTGTTTTCCAAGGTCTATTTCTAACAACGCTTCCGCCATTATTTGCTCACTACCTGTTGATAACTGGTTTAATTAAAAAATAAATATTAATTTTTTTTTACTAAATATCCATATTTCTTGGAGTGTTGGAGATTTGAAATAAAATCAAAATTGTCCTTGAAAGGAGGCGAAGAACAAGTATGGACTATTTTGTATTTTTCTGTCCAGTACGATAGAGAAAATTCTTTTCGCAGTGTACTTTTCCACAGATCGTATCCAAATCACACGGATTGTTACAAACTCTCTACCCGTCAAATTTCCATTAATCGCTCCCTTCCAGAGTGCCGCAAGCTTTTTACAAAGAAAATTCGATTTGGAATTGATCAGGCCATGTCAATATTATTACAATTTAATCCATTGTTGAAAATTTAATACTCCAAAGTCAATTGAATAGTGGACGATACGGTTGTTAGTATGTGTACTCGTCAGTTTTACGCAAGTGCGATCACAGCGAGCTGCGAGTTAGACATGTATTAGCTTTCGATGGGTGTTTCTGTTTATCGAGGATATTGGAGTCAAAGCGATAGGATTGCAGTTACATTTTCAACGAGTTGTGACGAAAAACTACATTAGTTTGAGAGATAGACAGGGAAGGATGATGATGTAAAAAGTGAATAAAGTATTTAATAATGCTCTTTATTTTATAATATTCGTAAGCTGTGTTTAATAGTTCTTATTTGTTTTCATTGGTGTTAAATCAGATAACAGGGAAACTATAGGTAAACCTTTCCTGGTGCTTTGGAAACTCTTAAACAGGGTATTTCTTCTGCTTCTTTACCTTTTTCTTTCTTAATATAAGCAATTTTACTTGTTCATTTTACCTCTATGCAAGGTTGTCATTCCAAATCTTTCGTAGCCGGACGATACTTGTTTTTCCCCTTGGTGATTTGTTCCCTACTATTCTAACGACTCTTTTATCCGTCATGCTACTACTCGCTACTTCTTATTCGGTCTCTCAGTGTGTTTCCTAAAACTCTTCTGAGTATTCTTATTTCTGCTGTTTCCAGCACTCTTATGTTTAGGCTGTGTCGGACCTGTTTTCTGATGCGTACTTTATTATTGGTATTACACTGCCCTTATAGACTCTTGCGACAAGCATTACAAAAAATTACAAAGCCCAAGGAGAGAACAGAATTGTAATAGAAGCTGTCGGAGAAGCTGTGCTAATAAATAAATTAAAGAATATGTTTAACCTATGTTTGCAGCAAAGAGTGGTGCTCAAAAAATGGAACAATGTTATAACCATCCTTTTGCATAAAAGAGGAGATAGAACGGACCTAGAAAATTATAGACCTATTAGCATATTAAACCACATATACAAGCTCTTCACTACGTTAGTGATATCAATATGGATTGGTGACCAATGATCACCTCCATATAAGGAAGATACTCAGTGAAAAATCTATAGAATACAACAATCAACAAGAATTCGACACGATCGAAATAGACAGCCTTATAGAAGCAATGAATGACAGCAGGATTGGCCATAGGTATAGTGAACTTATTTACAATATTTACAAAAATGCCACTATGACTGTTAAGATACACGATAAAACCCGACCAATAAAAATAAAACGTGGGATAAGGCAGACAATAAGTATTTGGCAGGAGAAGACCGGGACGCCGTCGTATCTGGTGGTTGAAAAACCTCCCACAATGGTTTGGGATGACTTCCGCGAAGCTGTTTTGCAGAGCAGTTAACCAAACCATGATGGCCTTGATGATCGCCAACATTCGGACCGGATAAGGCACTGAAGAAGAAGAAAAAATGATAAGGCATGGATATACATTGTCACTGAAATTATTCATAACGGCATAGAGAAATATACGTATTTGGGTGACAATAGAGATGAAAATACTCGACGAATATCAGAGAAAAGTGGGTTGGATCGGGAGAGAAGCGAAAACATAAGAAGAGAATGCAATATAGAAGACATAAATGAATGGGTGAAAAAACGGAAACAGGAGTGAAACGAACACAGTAGTAGAATGGCAGAGGATATATTAGTACGAATAGCATGAGATAAGTAACCAAATGGACGAAGAAGTATTGGCAGACCAAGAAAAAGATGCTGCGTTAATTTAAACAATTTAGGAGGCTAATATGGAAGAATAACAGGATTTAAAGCCTACATACAAGAAAAAAGAAGAAGAAGGGTCATGAAATAAGAACCAGCAGGGATAATCAAACATGCAAAATCCAAAGACGAATAACTTTAGCGTGGGTAGCCTTTGGAAAACTGCGAGACACCCTTAGGGCCAACATATTTGACCAATGCATAAACGGTCATGACCTATGGAGCGGAAACTTACCTCTTATCAATAATACGGCTTTGAAATTGAGAGTGGCACAGAGACAAATTGAACGGTCTATGCTGGGAGTGACGTTGTGGAATCGAATAAGAAATGAAGATCTGCGAAGAAGGACGAGTATTGCTGATGTCGTGGAACGCATAGCGGAACTTAAATGGAACTTGACAGGCCATGGAGCGAGAATGCACGACTTACGATCATTATCATCATCAACTAGCCTCTAAAGTCCACTGCTGAACATAGGCCTCTCGTATGCTTTTCCACTTAGTCCGATTTTGCGCCATCTGAATCCAATTTGTAGTCACTCTTTTTATGTCATCTATCCATCTCGTTGGGGGTCGACCTCTATTTCTGTAAGCTTGTATTCGGGGTCTCCATTCCAAAATTCTTTTTGTCCACCGGTCATCAACTGATCTTGCTACATGACCTGCCCAGTTCCACTTAAGTGTTGTTATCCTTTCAATAACGTCTGCTTCTCCTGATCTTTATAGTAGCGTCTGCGTATAGTAGCATTGGGTATTCTATCACGTAGAGAAATCCCTAACATAATTCTTTTCATTGCTTTTTCCGCAACTTGTAGTTTACTCACTGTTGTTCTTGTGAGCGTTAGGGTTTCTGCGCCGTAGGTCATCACTGGCAAAATACATTGATTAAATACTTTTCTTTTCAGACACATTGGAATCTTAGACCTAAAAATATCCTGCATCCTTCCAAATGCAGCCCAAGCGAGGTTTATTCTTCTTTTCAGCTCGATTGTCGTGCGCGAGCATGACTCACGATGGACGAGCAAAATTACAAATTAGAGGCCAAGAGCAGACAAACGTAGTAGAGGAAGACCACCTACACGTTGAGCCGACGATATTAGACGTATCACCAAAAATTGGCAACAAGAGAGGTAAAGAATGGAGGAGTTTAAGAGAAGCCCATGTCCAGTAATCGACGTGATAAATCAAGGCAGGATTATGATGATGATGATAGATTCTTGAGATTCGTGATTCTTGATTCAAGAGAAACTCAGTATATGGACTAGTTTTACTATCTGATGTTCTTTTAGGACAGTGCATTTGGCGACTTTCTTTTTAGGCGTTTATGATGCAATTATTCAAGTCGTTAAGATCGTTCTCGGAGGTTTCATGCAGTAGTATCTTATTATTGATATGTGCCTGATATCTAATGGGGGTGTCCAGACACCATGAGATTTATTTTTAATCATTATTCCTTTCTCTTTTTATGTTGATTTTGGACTGTCGCACGTATCATTCTGTGGTCACTGCTTGTGTTGAACTTGTTGAGTACTGTTTCATCTTTAATTATTTGTTTTTTGTCACTTATGATGTAATCGAATTCGGTCCCTGTTCTTTCGTTTGGACTTTCTCACGTCCATCTTCTGTACATTGCTGTTTATTTTGAATAAATTGTTCTGGAGTAGAAATCCTAATAGCGTTTCTCCTTGGTCATTTCTTCCTGGGGAACCGAAATTTTGCCAGGATGTTTCTAGCTTTGCTTCTTTTACACCTATTTTTGCGTTGAAAGAAATTGATGAGTCATATCGACGAAAAAATTTATGAAGTTATACATAGAGTTATTGAATAAGATGAAACACACCACCTATAAATAAAATAATAATGGGCTATTTTAACGCTAACCTTGGATTTAAAAAATATAACGCATATGTGACTATGAGCTCATTTGGATACGGTGAACGAAACGATAGAGGTGGTGTGCTATTAAATTTTTTATTGTATTATCGGCTCTATGTTATACACCAGACATTGTTCAAAAAGAACTAGCTCTGGGCTAGTCCAGATGGCATAATGAAAGAGGAAATTGCTTTCACAATCACAAACAGAAAAAAATATTGTACAATATGTTACAGTAATTAATAAAATCACTGTTGGGAGTGACCATCGGTTGTTTAGAGCAAAAATATTGATCAACATTGAAAAAGAGCAATAATAATAGAGAGGCAATCTTATAAATGGAAATCGATAGAAGACAGAGAAAATGAATTAGACATAGAGATGACAAACATACGAATAAATACTGCGATTGAAAACGTTCATAGAAAATATAAGGAAAAAGTAAAAAAACAAGAGTAACAACTCATCCAAGCTACTACACATATTCTAAACAAAAGGAGAGAATTGAAAGACAAATATGTACACAGATAATTTTTTAACACTTAGACAGTTAAACAAAAATATTTCAAAAACAATTCCAAAAGCTGTCAAAAATTACAACATGTTTCATTACATTACACATAGCTCAAGCCATTGATAAAAATAAAAGTTTAAAAGTTCTGCGTCAAAAAATGACTGAAGGATCGAAAAACATTTATAAACTTGTAAATAAAAAGAGATTATTTTCACAATTTTGCATATATATTTCAAAACAATTGACTTCTTATCATTTTTATAACACACATAATAAACCAATACAAACACAATCGTCTAGAAGTAGATTCATATTGATCTCCTTGACAATTTCAGCTTTGTATTCCATAAAAATGTCATTTGGGTGATATAGAATGTAACAATGAACACAGAGCTTTTGTGTAAATTTGAAAATGCTTTTCGAAATCTCTGCGTGTACTTGAAAGTCTGAAAGATCGGCTTAGCATCAATTGAAGAGTTAATACCCTTGGAAAACTCGACAGAGACGTAGGTGGGAAATATGCCAGAAAGGCTAATCATTGTATATGGTTTCCTATTTAACATTTGCTACGTCTTGAGGATACAAATCATAAAAACGAGTTCTCTGTAAGAATAGTAAACTCGTATTAAGGAAACACGAAATCGAATACATTAGGGAACATAAAACCACAAAAAAAAAATACATTAATTATTACTCCGAAACTCTATATGAACTGTTGTATTTAATGGAAAATTTTGTTGGAATTTATCTGTCACACAGCACACCTCGCTTCATTTCATTTCATTCATCCGGCCCCAACTACATTGCATCCGTTTCTATATATATTTCTCCAATACTCTATAATCTTTTTCTTCTTCTTCTTCACTGGCTTTAGTATCCACTATCGCCCTCCATCCTCTACGATCTTGCGCTTCTATTTCCCATTGTTGTACACCAATTCTAGATAAATTGGCTTTAACATGATCCTTCCATCTTGTTCTCGGTCGGTCTACTGATCTTCTACCATCTGGTCTTTCAAAAAACACTGTCTTTAACACACTGTCATGCTCTGATCATACCACGTGACCTACCCATATTATTCGGTTTGCCTTGATGTCTAATTATGTTTTCAGTTCCATACAGAGTCACCAATTTAGCATTGCGACGTCTTCTTCAATCTCTTGTAAACTCATCTCTTTGAGGCCCAAATATTATTTTGAGAACCTTTCTTTCAAATACTAGAAGCTTATTGATTTTCCGCTGGATGTGAGTCCATGTTTCACTGCCATATGTAATAATTGGACGAATAATCGACTTGTACAGTGTTAATTTAGATTTTCTTTTTAGCAGCTTCGATCTAAATAATGTTGAAAGGCAGTGTAATTCTCTAATTTCCGCAGCTATCCTTGCTGAGACCTCTTTTTCTATGTGGTTGTCAGCTGTGATTACCGCCCCAAGTATTTAAACTCCTTTACTACTTCGAAGTTGTGATCATTAATACTGATGTTCTGCCTAACTCTTGGTCTTAGATTTTTGGTTGCTACCATGTATTTCGTCTTTTCTTCATTTATTCGGGGACCCAGACTACCTCTTTCCTCCTCAAGCTGTGAAAACACCTCTGTCACGTCTCTTGTAGAATGCGTGACTGTATCTATATCATCAGCAAAGGCCAGCAACGGTTTTGATCCTTGATCAGCAAATCTTCCTGTCAGTTTAGACATTCTTCTTTGTCAACCATTTTCTATCCACTCATAAATGTAGGTCTCTTCCAATTGCTTCCATCTTTCTCTATCTTGCGCCAATCTAATCCACTGTTTGCCTGCCACTGCTCTTATGTCATTTACCCATCTTTTTTGAGTTCTTCCCATGCTTCTTGTTGTCGTCCTTGGTATCCATTCTAGAATTCTCCGTATTCGTCTTATCTCGGTGTTTATAATCTTGTCTCTCCGTGATATTTTAAGCATAATTCGTTCCATTGCTCTTTGCGTTGTTTTTAATTTTTTGGTAAGGGCTACTGTCTCCAAGCCGTAGGTACAAACTGGTAGTATGCATGTGTTATACACCTTTCTCTTTAAGTTTACAGGAATGGAGGTGTTTTTCAAGATATATGCTAGTTTGCCGAAAGCGCTCCATGCCAGTTGTGGTCTTCTTTTAATTTCAGCATCTTGATTTATTTTGCGTTATTTGACAGGTTACGTCAAAATAAGGGATCCTTAATTAAAAGTTCTCTGTTCTGTATTTAATTTAAATACAGGCGTCGTGTATTTTATTAGAGGACAAAAATAAAGGACGCAACACTGCGCATGCGTGTATGTCAAAATAAAAGTGCTTTTATTACAGGAAGACATAAAAAACCTCTTAAATAACTCTCTATTAAAAGAGAAAAAAATTTAATTATAATAAATATTAACAACTATTTTGTAAACTCGAAAAACCCTTAAGAATATAATCCCCGTGTCGCCCATGCCGAGCTCACAACCGGATTTTCCGCCTTTTTCGCATTTTTCTTTACTTAAAGTATTTGTTCGTTGGTATTTCAAGTCGCAATTCCTTCCCAAAGGGGATCGGTATAGCAGACAAGTGCTCAGATGAGACAAGTGCTCCGATGAGGCATTACTCGTTCGGATTTGAATCCACTTAAAGGCTTAAAATGGCGCGGCACCGTCGGATAGCCCCGAAGAATTTTGCGGGAGACCAAACACTAGATGTGTTTTCGAATTCAGTAGAGGATATATTTATTTTTAGCGGATGGGGATGAAATTAAACTAAAGATTTGTTATCTTCGAACAAGGTATCTGATGATGTAAAATATATACATAATTATTGATTGAAATGAGGTTGAATGCTCGAATAAATGAACTTTGAAAAATAAGGCTATTATCGAGCACAAGTTAATTAAATCTAGCCCAAGTACTTTCGCTTAAAATAGCATCTTCAGGAGCATCTGAAATAAGCCAAGAAAACGTTTTGTTAGATGAAGGAAATTAGTTAACTTCGATAAAAAACTCGAAGTTAATGGATGGAAAAAAGTTTTTGAGATTAACGTTTTAGACTTACTTCGTCAAATATAAACTATCCGGCAAGCGTAGAATGTGGAAACATTAATAATGACATAAAATTGTACAAAACACTACACTAAAACGAGGACAAATAGTTTAAAATTACTTGAAAGATTCTACGCTACATTCTTTGTTAGTATCTGGAGGGATAATGATCTAAGCGAAAATGATACGGTGACATGTGACATATGACAACTTTGATAGGCAGTCAAAGTTATGGATCTGTGATCAGCACATATTAAAATTCTGTATAAGTTGTCATTGGCCAAAGGTCCAACTAGAACTACTACTGAAAAAATCAGCTGATGAAGTATGACATATAGAATATTTTGATTTAAACTAGACTGCATAATCCAGATCTCACACTCACACCCATCTGTAATAATAAGGTTGTAGGTTTGAGACTAAATGAAGTGTACATAAAGTGTGAATGAAAGAAATAGACCAACCAATCTATTGGACAGTGGGTAGTTGACTACAATAAAATGGTCTACCAGGCACTGTCAATACTGCAAAACGAGAAGAAAATTGACTATGAAATTGAAATATTAAAATTAAATCAGAATTGAAAGCAGTGTGTAAATGGGTATAGTTCAAGTAGTTCAGTTAAACCTCAAGCCAATGGGGGAACTGTAAAACTAATATGTAATAGCATTACTAAAGACCAACTGACCAACAGGTGTTGAAATATAAAACTGTGGAATTAGTATATGGAGATTATGCAGAGGTATGAAGAGTGAAATCAACTCCAACTGTGGATCAATTGAATCTGAGCAAGCTAGTTGTGTAAATTGTTAAATACAATAGTAATGCTGAACAAAGCCTGAAATTGGTAGATTCTTAATGTATAAACTCAGTGCAGGAAGTCTAGACAGCCGAGCTGGGCCAACTACGAGGACCCAGCTTCCTCGTAGTGGAATATGGTGTAGTATTTGAATATGGTGTAGCGACTTTCGGCAAATATATAATTTTCTTTTGTAAATGTGAATTTTTGCATTTTACTTAATATTTCCGAAACAGTCAAAGATGGGTATAGGACATTATATTCAAAAAATGTCTAAAATGATTTGAGGAATCTAAAAATTAATTAATATACAGGGTGTTCTATTAAAAATAAGCAAGTTGGTATTGGTCCCCGTTATCTGATACATCCAGTTTTTATGGAAAAAATGCAACTATAAATATTAATCGAAGTGTTTTACCGTTTTTTCCAATACTCCTTCATTTGTCTGACACACAGTGTATAATTGATTATTGTCTATTCGCTTAGCTAGGGCATATTTTGACAGACTCATTGTAGGAAACCTACAACACAACAATTCCTACTTCTCAGTATAAATAGCTCAAGTATACTACTATTGCAGACCTCTTTCTTTGAAAAAAAGAAGAATTATTCTAAATAGTGGAAGTGTATACTAAACCCATCAAATTTTTCCTGTATATTTAAAATATAATATTTGAATTGTTACAATTTAAAATATTGTAGTAAATATTTGTATTATTCGCGTTGTTTATTTAATTTAATATTGTTTTATTATCTTTGTTTAATTCTTTTGTTAGTTTTATTCAGTTAATTAGTTAGTTATATTTTAAATTTTATTATTAAGTTTTCCATTTGTTCCATCAGCTAATGCGTTGGGAAGTTTTTCTTAATAAATATGATAAAATATTTTTTAAAAAGTTTTTTTTTTAAGTTAATATTTTTAGATTAGTAAGGATGCTGTTCCTAGATTACAAGGTAATAAAACTGCACAAAGGTTTATTCAAAATGCCTACCATTTTTTTTTACCGAATGAAAACCCTGTTGAGGTAAGTTGATCATTAAAATGTATTTATCGAATTATGTAAATGTTGTAAATACATAAGGAACTTGCTGTGTCTTATTTAACCTCACTTTGACTTCTTAATTTTGTAGAATTTATTCCCACTTTTTTATTTTGTACAATAAATAATTTTATTATTTGTTATCAATACATTATACGGTGTAAATAAATAAATATTGATTGTCGGCAAAGTTCTATTTTATTTACTTTTGTTTACATTAATATTGACTAAGAGCACGTATGCTTGGTTGTATAGTAGTTTCCAGCCACTTCGAGTCTGTCAAAAAGTTACTAACTTCGAAAAAAAAAAAATTACTAAAATCACTAGACAGTTCGGACTAGGAATAACGAACCGGGTATATCAAATTCACAGTTGGCCTAATTTATGCAGTATCCGACTACAGTCGTATGTAGATATTAATTTGTTCAAAAGTTTTTATTGAAAACTCCAGAGTTTTCTTATTCTTTTAAGTAAAAGTCTATCGTTTGGTGTTATAAATTAATTTTGTTAATTTTAAATTTACCTATTCACTCCATGCTAGGACGGGATAGAAATTCCATAACTGACAAAATTAACTGAACTTATATCTCACTAGCATATACCTACTTCTATTTTAAGAAAAGAAAAAGTCCAAGTAACTATGACTTAAATTCCGAGTTTAAAAAATACGAACCTACAGAAAGAAATAATTGCAACAATAAGCAACACTAGCTGCCAACACTTCCTGTCATAATTTCCTACTGTTTAGGACGACATCGTCCTAGTAATGTATTCAGAAATGCGCACCACGTTGACTCGTTAAGTCGCACACGTTCAGCTGATGAAGGCATGTAAAATACGATGACACGAATCATTTATTTAACTGGTAATGTAACTTACTACATCCACTCCTTTTTGAGTCATTCGGTATTGTTCTTAAGTATTTTTATATGGAAATAGTGAAGATGCTTATAGTGGTGGATATTTAAAGTAAAGTAAAGGCATTTTGATCATACCACATAATACCATGACGTATCAAATTGTTTTTGATTTGATTATGTTATTTGTATGAAGGAAATATGATAAAGAAAAGTAGGGCGCTCTTTTTTACGGATATCAAGATTTTTCGACATATTAAAAGTTTTTGAACGATTACAAATTTATAAATTTTTTGGTAAAATTAGTTGGATATTTCGTTGTCATTAAGTGTAAATTTTGTTCTGTGATTGAAATAAAATGAAATCACAGAATCTGTATGTTTGTGCCTGTGCTTGTTCTTCTGTCCTTATCTGGTGTATTTCTGTCTGTCTGCTCTGTCTGTTTCTAAATGTGAAACTGGAACAAACCATAAAGTGGAGATATCATTGTGGAGACATTGGCAGAACTTGTAGATCTCTAGTAACCAGGGCCATTGAACATTCTAAGTTAGAGAACACTTCTTCTTTTTCACATTATCTTAAATATCACAATCTCACAATCAAGGTACCAGATGATATCTCTCTTCTTCATAACATCCCAGGTAGAGATTATCTCAAACTTGACCTTTTTGAGGATTTGGAAATAGTCAAGGAAAAGAAAAATAGTCCCAATTGTGTTAATCGTCACACCAGCATCAACAGAGACTTCGTCCCACTTCATCGACAATTATTCTCCTAATCTAACTTTCTTTCTTGTAACTACACATCCAATTTTACTTCACTTCTACATTTCTTTTTATTTCTCATAGCTAAATTTTAACTTACATAATCATTCATACTTAATTCTATACTTGTCACCATTAATACACTAACATCACCCCTTTGCCAATATCCAACTACCCATCCTCTCCAATAACTACCATCTCACTTATCATACACATTTTTTTATAAATATTCATTTTACATCTATCAATCTCTTATCACAATCAGTTTCAATATCCCCAGCTTACATCGTTACATTCACCTTCTATTTCCTTTTCTTGCTTTCTCGTTTATTTCTATTTTTTTTCTTTTTCTTTTCCTCGACTCATCTTCCATAAATTACAATCCAACTTTTATATATACTCATTTAATCATACACATACAATCATACACATTTTCTTATAAATATTCATTTTACATCTATCAATCTCTTATCACAATCAGTTTCAATATCCCCAGCTTACATCGTTACATTCACCTTCTATTTCCTTTTCTTGTTTTTTCGTTTATTTCTTTTTTCTTTTTCTTTTCCTCGACTCATCTTCCATAAATTACAATCCAACTTTTATATACACTCATTTAATACAACGAAACAATTAGGTAATAACATCCTTTTCATCCCATTTAAAATGATCTATTAATTTTAACCACTTAAATTAAAAAAAATTTTCCCTACCTTGGTATACCAATTTATTTTACATCGCAGTCACTCATTGATTTATATTCTCCCATCAGTTTTTTAAAATACCAAAAATTGCTAATGATCCTACTACACACAAAACACATTTCTTCACTAAAAACTGCCTACTCACAAACTTAAGCACAATGACTTTGCTCCTACCACATCATTCCTCTTGACATTGACGGGTACTAACTGATTTTTCATACCATCTTTCTATCAGTTAGCCCTAGACTCCAACACAGATCAGAGGTAATGTAAGTCAATAAAACCTCACCAACTACAGGGGGTCATATAAGATGGCCCCAGTTTCATTTTTTAATATTACACAATTTAAGAGTCTATTGCATTTACCTGAATAAATAACATGAAGATTAATATTTTTTAAATCCAGATGTCCATCGAATGTTTTTTATGTGGCAACACAATGTTTTTTAACAACTTTTTATGTAAGTAGTAAAAAACCAACTTTTTCTTTTTGTATATTCAAATTTTAACTCTCTTGTTTTTAATATTGGTATTTTTCTCTCTCTTTTAGTAAACTGATGATGGAATGATACAATTCCGAAAAGATCAAATACCTTAATACACACGAACACCGCGTGCTCTGTCTGTTTCTGTTTCCGTCTCTGTCTGTCTGTCTCTGCCTGTTTCCGTCTGCCTCTGCCTGTCTCTGTCTGTCTCTGCATCTCTGTCACTGTGTGTCTCTATCTATGCAACTCTGTCTCTGTCTATTAGTTTTTATCTGTTTGTCTCTCCGTCTGTGTCTGTCTCTATTAGTCTCTGCCTATCTCTGTCAGTCCCTACCTGTCTGTGTCTGCCTGTCTCTATTTGTCTCTGTCTTTACTTTTCTGTCATGGTCTGTCACTGTCTGTCTCCGTCTATCCTCCGTTCAGCTCGCGGAGATAAGAATACGGCCAGAAAGCCCTGCCTGTCGTAAGAGGCGACTAATGGGAAGAAATCGAGAGATGGAGAGCCGTTGCTTTAGAGTTGAGGTGTCGGGTTTGTAGAAACGCACGTACACTCCTAGTATCCGAGATGAGACTCTCGTGGGACCACTCTACTCTCATTTCATAGAACCAGGTGAGGTTGAACGAGCTGAGACCGTAAGCACCTCTTTTGGCCCGCGTCACCAATAGGGGCGCCGGTGCCTCGGCACGTACCCACCTAGGAGATCTAAGAATGGTACAGGAAGGAATCTTGGCGACGACCTGTCTACATGAGAGGTGGAATTGCTCTACCTGCGTTCACCTTTTCCCTCCCGGGGGGAGGGGGAGACTAACGGACGGTTGTTCGGAGCAGGTACACAGGTACACAGGTAATACAGGGAGGGTGGTGAAGCTCCGCGATGCTCTGTGCATCGCGCTACTCTCATATTGGTGTCGTACTAGTGGATTCGCTTACGGTCGTATGTCTTAACAGGCCAGGAAGACCAGGATCCAGCTAATTTTATAATTGGAGGGTCACGAAATTGTCCATGTCTCCGTCTATCTCTCCCTGTCTCTGTCTGTCTCTGTCTGTCTCTGTCTCTGTCTCTGTCTCTCTCCGTCTGTCTCTGTTTGTATGTGTTTGTGCCTGGCTCTGTCTGTCTCTATCAGTCTGTGTCTATCTCTGTGAGTCCCCAGCTGCCTATGTCTGCCTATCTCTATCCGTTCTTGTCTGTCATGGACTGTCCCTATCTGTCTCCGTCTATCCCTCACTGTCTCTGTCTGTCTAAGTATTATTTAGTTAAGTATCACACTGCTGAATACATTATTAAAAGATCTTTTACAGGTCCCACATTTCAATTTTAAAAAATCAACGATTACGTCACCATGTCAAAACTGGTAACGTCATCAATTTCGCACATTATTAAAAAGTTGTCAGGATTTTTGTCTAAAGTACATTGTTTACAAAATAATGAACTTGTATATCAGTTATATATCTATATAAGTTCTTACTTAATGATGTTATAACTAAAAGCAAAGACTGTGCATCAAAAGAATCTTCCAATGAAGAAAAATGCGTAACGATATTCCACGCCGGATCAGTAGACATATGGGTTAAAAACGCTGTCTTTATCTTCCAAAAATATTAGTGAATATTGTGTCGGTTATTATCAGGGCACAACCGCGAAGTTGTTTGAAGACTGGTTCGAAAACAAATTATTACCAGATATAGTACTAAACAGTATAGTTAGCAAAGTAGACGATCCTTTCCCAATAATAATAAGGTTACTATTTAAAATTATATGATCAGTAATGATATTTATTTTGAGGAAATGAGAAAAAAGATTTATTACAAATTTTAAAAACTTAACACAACTTTCCTATTTTTATATAACTTTACTACTGTACTGTAATTAATTTATATATCGGTTTTTTGAACCTTGTGTTCATTTCCAATGGGTTGGATGCTAACCTGGCCAATCAACACTCTCTTTTATCAGAGCTTGGGACCGGCTGTGGGCATAAACGCGGCTTCTGAGCTACTCAATCCACCCAGTGCTTGCGCTCATAACTCCCAGACAGAGACAAAGGCTTTCAATCGCATCCAAGTCGAAGACGTCTTACACCTATTGTATAAAAGAAAAATACCAATCAATATTATACAAACCATCGAAAACATCTACTTACATACTCGAATACAGGCAAAGACAAATGGAAAACTAACATCAGACAGTCAGACAGGGCGACTCGTTACTTCTCTTTATATAATAATGGACGAAATAATACAAGCAGTATGTAAAGGTCATGGTTCCAGAATGGGGAACAAAGAAATCCAAATAATATGTTATGCAGGCGACGCCGCATTAATCTCCGAAACAGAAGACGAGCTCCAAAGATTAACTGTAGCGTTATAACTGCTACATTGCCTGCTTTCTTTCTTATGTTAATATATTTCGTTAATTATATTCTCCAATTTCCGTATCTTCTGTCATAATTCATATTCTTCTATATCCTCCATTGTATCTCTTATTTTTCTATATATTTTCTCGGATATAGATTGTATCAGAATTATGTCGTTACTTAATTGATTCATTATTCTCTTTTCATTTTTACTGGTATTTGGTATAAAAACCAGTTGGCGTCCAAATCTATCTTCTTTATATATATATTTTAGTATCTACCTTTCCTATTTTCTTAATAATCATCATTTTTATCTTTTACTCAAGTTTCTAAAGAGTGAATTTTATTTTCATCTCTATTTCTGTTACTTTGGAACGAGAGGTCCCATCTTTATTCTCTGTCGACATTCTCCTTCCCGTTCGATACAAAAGTCGATATAAAGACTTCTATTTTCTAAAAATGTCGATTTTCTTCATGACTTCTCTAAGAGTAGAATAACCAATTGTTGTGTCGTCTCCAGATTTGGAGGTAAGTGTATAATATATTTTATCGATTTCCTAATTCCACCTGTTGTATAAAAATCTTTTTATAATTTTAACTTTAAAAATTCTAAGCTCATTATTTATGAATGACATGTAAGTAGGTACATATTTTGTGGATTTCTTGTTTTTTATTTTATATAAAAAACTAGCGATAAGAAATATATAGGTTCTTTAATATAGTGTGTATGAATATGAATTTTGAATCCATAATATCTTTTGATTTGAATAATAATTGACTTTTGACAAACTGCCATTTCTATATAGCAATGTTTCTAAATTATCTAGCTTTTCAATAATTATATCTTGTCATTTTTTTTAATTTATATTTGCATTAAAGTTATATATATATATATATATATATATATATATATAAATATATATATATATATATATATATATATATATATTTATATATATATATATATATATATATATATATATATATATATATATATATCCTTACTTTTACTTATTTGCCTATAAGTACATAAATAAGAATTGTTTCTCGACTTGCTTGGGTGAATAATGATAAAATTTTGTTAAATTTGATTGGTCACCTTATTCATCCCCCAAGCAAGGTCTCTCATTTTGGTTTCACCATTTTCTAAAGCAAGGTGTGTTTTTCTTCATTTTAGTCAACCTCCGGGATACATTTCTCAGGTGCGGGTCAAATTCTATTAACATCCAGAAGACCAACCGGCCTGAGAATGGAACCATCATTCCAATAGGAGAGTTGACTCCGGGACAAGAAAATCCAAAACTAACAACATGGCTTGCTAACAACCAGAGCAGAAAAGACCAGAATAAAACTTAGGATTTGGTGACAAATATTGTTCTTTCATATACCTAATGTAACACTGTAGCAAGAAGTCGAATAATTTTTATTTAAATTCAATACGATACTTAACATTTATTTTTCTGTTTTTTTTATATTTTAATAAACATGTGTTAATTTAACTGTGTATTGTTTCTTCTTTTTACTTGTTTGTGTATGTTGCTCCAGAGTAGGCCATATTCACGTCCTGAGTGAGCTAGCCAGGGAGTGTTTCGTATAACGTCTAATGTAGCAATTTTGTAATTGATACATTAGGGGTTATGACGTTAAAAATTGGTCCCAACGGGAAACGATTTGTCACTCCAACGTTGTTGGTGATGTTAGTCAGGTTGTAGCAGCAAACTAAGGTTTGCAGTTACAGGTTGACAACAGCAGCTCAACGTTGGGATGTTACAAATTGAGCCTCGAAGGGTTACAAATTGGCACCCAATGAATATTTGTTGGCACGTCATAGATTGACGTCCAATGAATGTTCGTTGGAACGTTACATAACACACATCTTCAATACAACAGCCAAGAAATACAATTTGATAATATCAGATAGAAGACATAAATGGATGGATGACAAAACGAAAACAGGAGTGCAACGAACACATCAGTAGAATTGCAGAGGATAGAATAGTACGAATAGCACGAGGTAAGTCACCAAATAGACGAAGAAGTATTGTCAGACCAAGAAAAAGATGGTGCAATAAAATAAACAATTTATTAGGCTAATATTAAATTCAAAACAGGCTTTAACGCCTACATACAAGAAGGAAGAAGAAGGCAGATGATAGTGATAGTGGCACTGATCACACACATTAATATTTTTGTGTAGCTGTATTATAATTTTGTAAGTAAATATTTAATTAGTATTTAATACATATTTCATATGCCTTTAAATCCCGTAAATTTACAACAAAACATCAGGACTACTCTTTAAGAAAAAAACTTTAATTTCGTATAAATTTTCAATTATTCCGAACCGTTTAAAACTAAATATTTTAATTGATAGTTAATTCGTCTAGTCCAATTAAACGAATACAAGGGAAAAACAACGTAATAGCCACACTGTGTTATTATCAGAAAAAGCTCAACAATTACAATGTCCAACTGAAGCGCTTAATAGTAATTTATTAAACTACTTTTCTAAGCAATTATCAGCCATTTTGTAACTATCTTGGTTAAATGTATAATTACAAATAACTTACAGGAGTCTGCGGTAATTGTCATTGCTCTGGGAATTGGATCTGACTCTGGAATTAATAAAAATGTAAAGTGGCTCTTTGACAAAAGAGATTTACATCGGTGGAAGATTTTTCAGTTTTTATGGGATATTACAGGATATTTTTAAACAAGTGAAATGATAACATATATTCCTGCAGTGCAATTTACTATTTTTGTTGGGAATAAGCCACAAATTTACTTTAAAATTAAGTTTATTTTTGATGTTTCGATTTCGTCTACGTAAATCGTTTTTAAAATACAAAACATTAATAAATTAGTTATTTAATCAATTTTTTAATAAAAGTTAAAGGTATAGAGTGCAGCTTTGATATCTAATTTTTGTATTTTGTCGCAAATAAAGTCAAATCAATAAAATTTATCAGTACCATTGACCGGCCGCTTTAGAATTACCATTGATAGAGCTCAATCTTCAAAACCAATAATATAAAATTTTGATTTTAAATTTTGGCAAAATGAACATACCCTTTAACCTCATACAATACGCAGATGATTTCTGCATTTACACAGAACACAAAGAATATCAAACAGCAATTAAAAACTTGGATAGTATCTATCAGCTACTTCAAAAATGGCTCCATAAAAACAATTTTGAATTATCTTGCAATAAATCTCAGGTTTGCATTTTTACTAGACATTATAAACCTAACGATCAAATAATTAAATTAGGAGAGCATCAATATCCACTAAAAAGTAAGGACAAATATTTAGGGATGACACTTGACAAACATTTGACTTGGAAGGATCATATTGAGGATATGTTAAACAAATGCAACAAGGGAATAAATTTCCTTAAATCGATTATTAAAACGTGGTGGGGTGCTGATGTAGATGTAAATTTATTATTCTACAGAGCCTATATCCGCTCCATTTTTGATTACGGAAGCATATTTTATGGATCAGCCAGTAATGTATTGCTAAATAAAATTAACGTAATACACAATTCAGCTTTACGTACATGTTTAGGTGCTATGAAGTCCACACCAATTCAACCCTTGTATTTGGAAGCCTTGGAACCACCTTTAAATATCAGACGAAACTTCCTGTCCGAAAAATTTCTGGTAAAGACATATATAAAAAATCAATCCTTATACACAAAGATCTTTACCTTGAATTGCTATGATTTGTCTACTAAATACTGGGAAAAAAAGAAATCGTCTTTAGTCTGCGAAGCTCTGCAACATAATATGGAAGCATTAAAAGAGATAGATAAAGCTACTTATACACTTCAAAACATTTCATATGCAACATATTGTGCAAATACAGATATCATGGTACCAAAATATAGTGACAATATACACATAAACAGACGGATTATTCACTCAATATTATCAGAATTCAAAAACTCCGTCGTTATATATACTGATGCTTCCAAATCATCAAACGGCACTGGATGTGCTTTTTTTGTCCCGTTGGAACGAATAGAACACACATTTAAGTTAAACTCCCAGACCTCTATTTTCACAGCGGAAACTCTTGCAATATATGAGGCCTTACTTTATGCAACAGAAAGTAGCTCGGATCATATAGTGATATTATCAGATTCTTTATCAGTTTTGACCTCTATTGGGAAACCGGGATTGCCAAATACGTACAGTTGCCCTTATATTTACAAAATTAAGGATATCAAACAAAAGTTAGTAACAAGGGGCAAAAATGTGGTCTTTGTTTGGATTAAAGCACATATAGGTTTGGAAAATAATGAACATGTAGACCAATTAGCAAAGAAAAGTATTTTATCTGGTAGAGAAACTTCGTATAACATCACGGCTTGCGACTTTCTGGCTTCCTTAAAAATAAGACTATATCAAATGTGGGATAATATATGGAAGGAATATTCCATTGTTAGCCCGAATAGATACACTTCTCTTCAAACAGATATTCCTAAAACACCTTGGTATAAGTCTTTTAATGTACCTAGAAAATATGTTACCACGATCATTAGGCTGAGATTTGGACATGCTTGTTACCCCAAACATTTATTTAAACTCAAGGTTTTAGATAATGATCGATGTGAATTTTGTACAGAAGAAGGAAACCTAGATCATATATTTTTCAGTTGCCCCAGAAATACTATAATTTCAGCAAGATTAATAAATAACTTACATAAATACAATATATTAGCCCCTTGGAACCTTCAATACTTATTATCACTAGACTCGAGGGCAGTGTATGATTCCTTAGTTATGTTTTTAAAGGATAGTAAAATAACCATATAAATAATTATGCATTAGTTACCTTTGTTTATAAATAGTAAATAAAGTAACCTTTGTTTCTAACCCAATTGTCAAATTCCCCTCTTACCGTGGCCTAGTGTTGTATGTCTTAAAAAAAAATGCCTTGATGGGCCCCTAGGCGAGAAGAGAGTGACCCTGTTTACCTGTTCTGTTCTTTGTTTTGTATATTTATTAATATAAACTCAAACAACTATTTTTTTACCATGTTAAGTCTGGCTGAATGACTAAAAGTCTATGCCAATAAATAAAAAAAAAATCTTTTATGATAGCGGGAAAACATTTAAACTACTGTTTTGTTTGAGTTCGAGGTTTACTAGAGCTACGTCCCTGTCTCTTCTTCTGTTTCTTTTTGTATAAATGTTTTCCATAATAAAGCCGACTTGATCCACAAGTTGGAGGATTTATTAGGCATTTAGGGAAACCATGACACTCAGTTCATGGGCAGCCGTCCTGTAAACAAGCCCATTTGCAGCAATCACACCCCGTATACAAAATACTAGCCGTAAGTTTCTAGTTTTGTTTGTTCTATCGACACGTATTTTTGGTAATTCTTCAGGTTCAGGAATATTTCTTGGACAAATTTTGTAGCAGACCATAACGTTGTAGCATTTTCAATTTCATTGATTCTTTTGAGTATATTGAAATCTCCTCGTATAAAAAAATATATTAAAAACTCCTTATACATATTTAAAAAATAAAACGAGGAATTCTCCCGTGTTTGTTAGTTCGTATCTTTCAAAGTACCCAAAAGTGTTTCGTCGCCGAGTAATAAAACCATTTGAGAGTTGTTTATTTTACTTCGGCAAATTCTTTTCATGTTGACGAGTCGCAAAAGGATATGTACGCCGTTTCGTTGATTTTGCTATGTCAAGTGTTTGTTTATTTTCAAGTTATGCGATCAATTTTAATACATAATTTCGTTACTCTCGTTGGAGCCGCGATCAAGAACGGTTCAGCGTTATGTCCAAATTCACGTCGAATTTGTAAAGTGTTCTGTTTTCGTCTTTTATTATGAAGAATATGTAACAGTTTGTTATTGGTTTTGTGGCAGTAAATGCTTCAATTATTAATGTTTTGAGTGAGGATTGGAGGACATCCTCGTTTTGTTTTTTTTTGTTCCTGCTTTTATCCAAGGCTTTTGGCAGTTTGAAGATGGAGGTTTTCGTGATGCAGAGAGAGTGGAGCCCTCAGTTCCAGTTATGGTTTTAGAAACTTAAGTGTGATCATGTGAATTAAGGTAACATTTTGTTCAAATTTTAAACTAAAGACAGACATTTTTTTTATAAAATAATAATTGCTTTAGTTGAAATTTAAAAATTGTTACATTTAAAATTGTAAATTTTAGGTTTTGAGTTGAGCTGTCAATTTGTGTGTTTAGTTTTTTTTTTGAAATTTAATGTTAACTTATAACAGCTCGTTTTTTATTATTTTTTTTACTATTAGTTAGTTTTATTTTTAAACAAGGTTAACCTCCATATAAATTTTTAAAGATTATGTAGTATCTCCAACTCCTGGAGTTTGTAAGCGGATGACACGTAAGTTTTTGTATTTTGTGTTTCTCCATTTTATAACTGTTTGTGGTGACAATGATGTGTTTTGTGTTTTGATTTTTTTTTCTGAAAAAGATATGTTTTTGTTGTTGTATAATTATTTCCTAGTTACAACTAGTGGTTGTAATAGGCATGATTAGGCACCTCAAGTGGCGCCCTATATTAAATTCCTTGAGGTGTTTCTTGTTTATTTTTATTTTGTTTATCTTAAGAGATTAATGACCCATTTATTTAATTTTTTTGTAGTTGCCCCATTTCACCACCCTTATCTTTTACTTATCCACGACCCCAGCTCTCCTACCAAACCCTGAGTGCCGTTCGCACAAGTAGCGATTATTTTGCTTGCCCTATCTCCACCCCTTAGTTTCTTCCAAAATTTTCTACCCCTTGTATTGATGCCCCCTGTGGTAGGCAAAATATCATCGTTACAAGTTGGAGGATTTATTAGGCATTTAGGGAAACCATGGCACTCAGTTCATGGACAGTCGTCCTGTAAACAAGCCCATTTGCAGCAATCACACCCCGTATACAAGATACCAGCCCTAAGTTTCTAGTTTTGTTTGTTCTATCGACACGTATTTTTGGTAATTCTTCAGGTTCAGGAATATTTCTTGGACAAATTTTGTAGCAGACCCTAACGTCCGGAATTTGTTGCTTTGATTTGGTGGGAGGGTCTGGAAGGGCAGCGCAGCGATGACTGCTTGGTTTCGTGGAAGTTGGATAATCTGCAATCGGTTGAAGCGTAGACACACACACACACGTGGTTTTACATTCACTACCATGAATTTCTCCATGAGTTTCGATTGCATCCCTGATGTTTTTCAAATTTTTTAATTTCTGTTCGGCGGATTTTTTTGACGGACAAACGAAAGTCATGGTAATTTATTAGTTAAATTTCACGTAAAATTTGGCGAATAATCACAGAAAAATGTGTTACTGGGAATTTGAAAATTTATGTACAAAATAGGTTTGATTTTCTGTCTGTCAAAAAACAAACATTTTCCTGTAATTATTCGCCAAATTTTACGCGAAAAAATTTTCAAATGCCTCAAATTTGTCAAAAAATATGAGGCATTTGAAATATGTTTAAAAACTTCGAATTTAAACTTCCACATTACAAACTGTGTCACAGGAAATGCTTCCTCCAAGTCAGCATTGGGTGAAATTTGTAGCTAAAATTGTATAGTTTTAAAAAATTTCTCATTCGTTTGATCTCATGAGAATAGTCAGAAATGGCAAAAATATCGCAAACTTCCTTTGCGACAAAATAGAAAAAAATTTTCCGAGGTTTTAAGGAGAAGCCTGGAGTATGAGGGACAAACTTTTTTGCATCTTTTTGTTGTCGCAAAATTGACATTCTTAGCTAAATTCAGCTTGTTTTTATGATTTTTGAAGGTTCAGATTTTATTATTAAAACTTTTAGTTTGGCACCAATTGCTTCTTTTTTAGCAGACATACTGTTCATTGCGTTACCGTACATCACTTTCGCAACTTTTTCGGCTAGCTTTATATATATGATGATCCAGTGGCGGCCGATCAGTATCGGCAGGGTTGGCAGTGCCGTCCCACAGTTTTATAGATATTATAGATTTTTTTATTATTTAATTTAATCAGTAATTCAATTAATAATTGTGGCAGGTAATCAGTTGATGTCATTGGTTTTTGTGAAATAAAAAATATCTGTGAGATAATAACGACTAAATTTTATTCATGGTTTTTAAAAGAATTCGTCCAATCTGAGCGTTAAGTGATCCCTGTGTAGACACTTTTCAAATTGATGATCCGATATCGGAGACATCCATCCGCCTGTGAATTCTTAAAAAGGCACGTTTTGTTTTTTCGGCAAACCGATCCCAACCTTGACTATCTACTTGTAAAAATCAACGGAATATTAGTTGATTAGCAACCAAATATACATTTCTTTCCATATGAACCTAATTACCAAGTACGGCAAGTTCAAATTTGCCGATGTTTCATTTGGATTGGTGATTGGTCGCGAACTGTACATTGCGAGCGCTGGATGAAATGTTATTTCCTATAAGAACGTAAGTAGTAAAGTGAAGTGATATTCAGTGCACGAACTAGCCTTTCTTTTTGTGATTTATTTTTATTTTCTAAAGTAATACTGTTTACTAGATACGTTACGTCTGCCGTAAATAGTTAAAGGTTAAAGGGTTTTTTTGACATATTAGAAGTTTTTTTTTAATTAAAGTGTAAACAAATTCAGGTAAATTAACCCAAAAAATGCAAGCCATGGGAGAAACTGTAAGTATTGATAAGTCTGATATTGTAAATTATATTTTGCATAATGGGTTTTCATCTATTCCATACGAAGAACAAATTGTTATTAAAAATAAGGGACGTCCTTTGCCTAAAATGTCCCGGCTTATAAATATTAGTGCAAGTAAGGGAAGTAATAGATCATTTTCAGATAATTGGTACACAAAGTACTCATGGCTTACCGGGAGTGAAATAAAAAACAAACTTTTCTGTTGGCCTTGCATTTTATTTTCGACAAATAGGGATAAACATCAAAATTCGTATTGTGAATCTGGTTACGGTAATTTGAAGGAGTTATTTAGGGCTTTACATAAACATGATATTTCGAAAGATCATACTTACAGCCAGATTAAATTAAATTTATTTGGAAAACAAAATATCTATGTTTCATTAGATAATGCCGAACGTGAAAATGATATTAAACATAACGAAATTGTAAAAAATAATCACGCAGTTTTACGTCGTTTAATCGATATTGTAATTTTTTAAGTTGTCAGGAATTATCTTTTAGGGGACACGATGAATCGGAGCATTCGTTAAATCAAGGTAATTATAGAGAACTAATAAAAATGTTTAAGAAACACGATTGGGAATTTTCTAATTTACTTTCTGATTCGAAGACATTTAGCGGTGTATCTAAAACAATCCAGAATAAATTAATAGAATCAATTAGTTACATTTTGAGTAACGTTATTGAATCTGAGATTCAGGAAACCATTTGCTTTTCACTAGAAGTAGATGAAACTATCGACATATCATGTCATTCACAATTATCAATTGTTGTTCGATACGCCTTACGTGGTAATAATATCTATGAGTGGTTTTTAGGTTTTACAGACGTGAGTAAAAGCCATAAGGCAGAATATATTTTTGGTGTTTTAAAGGACAGATTAAAATTTTTTGATATCAAAAATAAATTGGTAGGGCAAACTTATGACGGCGCTGCCGTGATGTCTGGTGAATTAAATGGTCTCCAGGCAAAAGTTTATTTTAAAAGTATACTATTGCACCGCAAGCTTTATTTACTCACTGTCATGCGCATAGAATGAATTTAGTTTTGCAGGATACATGTAAAAAAATTAAAGAATGTCGTCTTTTTTTTGCCAGTTTAAGCGGATTTGTTTCATTTTTCTCAAGCTGTTTTAGAACGGTTTGTTTCGAAAAAAATGCCAACAGTTTGTCAGACACGGTGGAATTTAAAATCTCGGTTAGTTTTCACCGCAGCAGATTTTCGTGAATACCTTTTGGAAGTTTTTGATTTTATTATTGAATGTGACGATTTTGAAATTGATCATATCTCGATCCGTGAAGCAGTCTGTTTGAAAACTTTATTAACTGATTACTCTTTTAATATACTTTTAAATATTTTTAAGAAAGTATTTACCCAAACCGATTTGATATTCAGTGTTGTTCAAAATCAGTTAACTGACATTATTCATTCCAAAAATAGAATAACAAGACTGGTGCAAATTCTCAGAGATTTTCGTAATGATAGTAATTTCCAGTATATAGCAGTGACGTTTTGGACTCGCTTGATATTTCCGAACCCAAAAAAAAGACGAAGGCATGACACAGAAACAGATCTCGAAAAACGATTATATTTTGAAATTTTGGATACTATTATTATGCAAATAGATACTCGTTTTTCGAATTTTGAAGATTTGCAAATTTTTGACCTCTTTGACGATTCAAAATTTAAAAGTTACGCCAAAGAATTTCCAAGATATTTATTAGACAGGTTAATTAAAAATTATCCATCATTCTTTAATAAAATAAAATTAGAAAATGAATTAAAAGTTTTATATGCTGATCCAAATATTTTCGGAAGATGGGATAAGTTACAAGATATGTATAATTTTATATACTGCAATTCATTACAATAAACTGTTACCCAAATTAATAAATTATTATCATTAATTCTCTCATTATCACCAACGCAACGTCTGCCTCAAATGAACGAGATTTCTCTTGCCTCAAAAGAATCAAAATGTATTGTCGAACTACCACGAAACAAGAGTGAATGTCAAGATTGTCTCAAATGTCAATAGAAAAAAAAAACTTTTAAAATCTCTCCAAAAATTCTAATACATTTTACGATGACGTTATTACCCATTTTGCTACTTCCAAACAACGTAGACTAGAGTTAATTTATAAACATGTTTAGGTTCTAAATTTATAGAAAAAAAAAACAAAAAAAAAAACAAAAAACAAGAAAACAAAAAATCTAATATGATAACTGAAGTCTTTATTAGACGGTATACCTATCTGAGGAGACAAAAAATACCTTGCCGACCTTGTCTCTCAAGGCACGAGTCGCCACTGTGATGATCTACTGATGATACTATGTGATTGGTCTTTATACTTAGATACATCCCAGAATATTTATTGTGACTGAAAAAGCTTATTTTTTGTAATTCCATTGTAAATGATCAGGAGAAAATTCATCAACTTAAGATTGTTTCTTCCAAACATTTTCTAATCTTTGTTTTTAATTTGATAATCAATGAAGTTGCTTACTTATATATCACAAATAACAAGCGTTATTTATGAACAACACAAGAGAAGAGTTTTTATTTGATGAAAAGCTTTTATTATTTCAAATATAATGATGATCAAGTTACCTGTTATCATTTGACAGATTTTTACAAAAAGCGCAAAGAGTCTCGTTTTTCCCTTGACTACATCATTGCCGGCAAATTCACTCACTACCGTCTTTAATCCTATAAAATTTCTTGAACAAATAAGGCCCCTTTCGACAATAACGTTACATGAGTAGTTTGTGTATTTGAAAGCAGAAGTCGGCGATCCTGACAATGGCGTAATGCTCTTTTGCGCACCTCCGAGTCATATTAGCTCCCTTGTAGCTTTTAAGAGAGTGCCAGGTGATACCGGAGGCTCTAACGATAATGAGGAGTTGTGTTTATATCTCTATTTTTATCGAAGGTGAATGGAATTGCACGAAAGTAGACAATTTAAAATCTCGTTGAAGAAGAAAATACATATCAGAGAAATGGTAAATACTATTCTTAATAGATTGTGATCCCAAATGCGCATGAAATAATTTAACGAAACAAATTTGTAAATAAATTTAATTGTCATTATAATTTTAATTATTAAACTAATATTTTAATCAAGTAATCAAGATGATACGCTGATTTTAGAAAAGAATTAATCACTATTATGAATATTACATATCTGAAATTGTACGATGTTTGTTACTCCTCACCAATTAATACGTACAACGAAATTATGAAAGCTCTTGACGAAGCTGCAATGGAAGCTATTGGAGAAGTGGATAGCATACAAAATAGAAATGAATGGTGGAATAAAGAAATAGAAGATCTTGTGGGGAAGAAGAAGAATATGTGTAACAAATGGCTAGCAATAAAGGACCCTTACTATCGACAACAGTACAACAGCTTAAACAAAGAAGTAAAAAAAGAGGTAAGTAAAGAAATAAAGAAGCCTGGAAAACAATTAGAGGTAGTAGAACAGATAGAAAAGAATGCAGTAGGTTAACTCTAATAGCCCCAGAATTATGGGTCGAATATTATAAACAAATGCTGAGAGAAGATCGAACAGAATTCCAAGATATTGGCTACCAAAAATATGATATTTCCTACTGCGAAGAAACTGAAATAACACCAGAAACAATTAAAAACACGTTAACACTATGAAAAATGGAAAGGCTCCAGTACCGGGGGTAGTACCCATTGAACTGATTAAATATGGCCCTGAAAAACTATTTCAGCTATTGGCTTATACTTTTAATTTATTCTTGAGAGAAGAAGAGCTACCCCCAGAATGGAAAACTGCATATATCAGCAATCTATACAAAAATAAAGGCGGCAAAAAAGATTGTAAGAACTACCGAGGGCTTAGTGTAACTAACTCAATCTGTAGAGTCTACGGGAAGATAATTAAAAGCCGAATTGAAGATTGTTGGGAAGACGCTGAAGATCAGAGTGGCTTTCGTACTGGTTGTTCTTGTATAGACAATGTGTTCTGCCTAAAACAAACAATAGAAAAGCGTTTGGAAGATAATATTGAGACCCACATGGTATTTATTGATCTTCAAAAAGCGTATGACAGTGTCCCATTAGCCAAGCTATGGCAGGTGCTAAAAGACAAGAATATTCCACCAATTTACATTAATGCTGTAAGGGAGTTGTACGATGATATGACGAGTGTAATAAAGATTGGATAAAAAGTGACAAAAAAGATAAAAGTGACCAAAGGACTTCGCCAAGGCTGCTGCATTGCACCTACACTCTTTAGGATTTATTTGGAGGGGGTTTTGGATATTTGGAAAAGAAAATGTGAACCTATGGATGTTAAAATTGGTGACCATATACTGTACAGCTTGCATTTTGCTGATGACCAAGTAATAGTTGCAGAAGATCAAGATGATATCCACTACATGTTACGAAAAATAGATGAAGAATATACTAAGTGGGGCTTATCAATTAATCCATCAAAAACATAGTACGTAGTAGTGGGAGGTGAAGGAAAGCACTTAGAACTAGGAAGCAAACAAATTCAAAATACTGATAGCTATAAATATCTCGGTGTAAACATTACAAACAATGGTTGGAATACAAAAGAAATAGCTACTAGAATTGGTCAAGGAAATTCAGCAATACGTCAACTAAATAATATACTTTGGAATAACCACATCACCCGAAACACAAAAATTAGGATATTCAAAAGTATCATAGAAAGCATTGCTACATTATGGTTCAGAGCTTTGGGTAATAAATAAAAATGACGCATCCAAAATAAAAGCAATGGAAATGAATTATTGAAGAATATGTTGCCAAATCAATAGTAAAAAACAAATATTAGAGAAAAACTGGGAATTCAACCGTGATGTGCACCAAATTTTCATAAATTTCCAGCAAGCATATCATTCCATAAAAAGAAGCAAATTATGGATAGCTATGTTAGTAATGAGAATACCAAGAAAATTAGTTGAATTAACGCAAATGTGCGTTAACATACTTATATGCGCAAGTAAAGATAGGAAGCAGAACATCCATGCTAGTTGGAATAAATTCAGGACTTGGGCAGAGGGACCCCTTGTCACCTTTGCTGTTCAATTTTGCTTTGGAATATGCAATAAGTAAAATATCGTCTGAGCTGACAGGAGAATTTGTTGATCAAGGATCAAAACTGGTGCTGGCCTTTTCTGATGATATAAATGCAGTCACGCATTCTACAAGAGACGTGAGAGAGGTGTTTTCACAGCTCGAGGAGGAAACAAATAGCCTGGGTCTTCGAAGAAAAGACGAAATATTTGGAAGTAGCTATAAATCCAAGACCAAGAGTTAAAACCAATTCCATCCATACACTGAGAGACAATTAAGGCCGTATGATAATCGACGGTAAAGAGTAACTGAAGAATGGAAAAAGTATTTTAGGGACCTTCTAAAAATCATACAGGAGGAACAGCACAAAGAAGAGATCTATATCACAGCGGACATGCCCGTCAAAAATCCCTCCTTTGAAGAAGAGGGAAGATCCCTCCTAGATTGATGGAAGACCGAACAAATTGGAAAAAACTTGTACAGTCAGCCAAGACCTAATCATGGTTGTAGCGTTACGTGATGATGATGAATTTTATAATCTAAAACATGTTTTGGAAGTTTATTTGGTTATTTTTCACTGTACAATATTTTATATTAATTTGAAAAATGTAATTATTTGAGTTAAATATGCCATTATATGAGCATTCTGCCAAGAATTCTATAAAAAATAATTATTACCTTAGAGTGATTTATTATAATTCTTCGATTTCTCGAAATATTTTACCTTAAAACACGACTTCTTTCGTTTCTGAAGAGCCGCTCCCATTATCCGGCGCCGAATAATATTAATTTACATAGGTTACTCGATCCGACTTGCAAGAAATAAACAAGAAACTTCAGCTGAGCTTTTGAGAGAGTAAGTTGATAAGTTTTGTAATACTCCCAGATTTTTTAGGAGGTCAATTATTCTTGTTGGCTCCCGTTGCCGTCACGAGTTCATGCTTAATTAAAATGTATACACTTTATAATAAAATGTTAATTTAGCGATATAATATCAAAGAATTATGTTAGAATAGGGTAAGTGATAAAATATCTGGTATTGTATATGTAAGTTTTCAATTTTTATATTTCAGTTTGTAACATTTTCAATTTCATTGATTCTTTGAAGTATATTGAAGTCCCCTCGTATACGAAATATTAAAATCACCTTATATATTTTTGATAGATCTAAAAATATTTCGTACGTATTTAAACCCAAATATCTTTTCATTTCTTTCTTAGGTCGGCCAAGTTGAAATAAACCATTTTAGAGTTGTTTATTTATTTTAACTTCCTCGGCAAATTCTTGTTTTATTAAAAGCCGCAATTTTAATGTGTCGCAAAAGGATATGTACGTCGTTTCGTGGTGTCTTGTTATGTCAGCGTTTGTATGTATGCGTTCAATTTTAATAGAATTTCTTCACTCTCGTTGTAGCAGCTTTCAGGAGTGGTTCAACGTTATGTCCAAATTCACGTCGGATTTGTAAAGTGTTCTGTTTTCGTCTTTTGTTATGAAGAATATGTAGCAGTTTGTTATTGGTTTTGTGGCAGTAAATGCTTCAATTATTAATGTTTTGAGTGAGGATTGGAGGACATCCTCGTTTTGTTTTTTTTGTTCCTGTTTCTATCCAAGGCTTTTGGCAGTTTGAAGATGGAGGTTTTCGTGATCCAGAGAGAGTGGAGCCCTCAGTTCCAAGTTCCAGTTATGGTTTCAAAAAGTTAAGTGTGATCATGTGAATTAAGGTAACATTTTGTTCAAATTTTAAACTAAAGACAGACATTTTTTTATGAAATAATAATTGCTTTCGTTGACATTTTGAAATTGTAAACTTTAGGTTTTGAGTAAAGCTGTCAATTTGTGTTTAGTTTTTTTTGAAATTTAATGTTAATTTATGACAGCTCGTTTTAGTATTTTTGATGTTGATTTGTTTTGTTTTTATTTTAAAAGGTTAACCTCCATGCAATTTTGTAAGTTTTGTAGCAATGGAGTTTGTTAATGGATGACACATGTAAGTTTTTGAATTTTGTATTTCTTCATGTAACTGTTTGTGGTGACACATAAATAAAAGTTAAATTTTGTTGTCTTAACTTTTTATTTATTTATTTTTTGAGCTAACCTTTTTTGAGTTTATTTGAAAAAGATATGTTTTTTATGTTTTGATTTTGTTTTCTAATTATTTCCCTAGTTACAACTAGTAGTTGTAATAGGCATAATTAGGCACCTCAAGTGGCGCCCTATATTAAATTCCTTGAGGTGTTTCTTGTTTATTTTTATTTTGTTTATCCCAAGAGCCCTTTATTTCATTTTTTTGTAGTTCCCCCATTCCAATGCCCTTATCTTTTACTTATCCACGACCCCAGCTCTCCTACGAAACCCTGAGTGCCGTTCGCACAAGTAGCGATTGTTTTGCTTGCCCTATCTTCACCCCAATAGTTTCTTCCCCCAATTTTTTATCTCCCGTATTAATGCCCCCTGTGGTAGGCAAAATATTTTCGTTACAAGTTCAAAACCGTATGCTACAAATATATAATTATATAAAAATAAAGTATTTGGAAAGCGAGAAATTGGGAGAAGACGAATATCATGGTTAAAAAAACTGAGGTAATGGTTCACCACAACAACAACTAATCTATTTAAAGCATAAGTTAATAAAATAATTATAGGCAAAATGATCGCCAATATTCAAAACGAATAGGCACCAGAAGAAGAGGAAGACATAAAATATTTACCAGCGTTCATCATCATTGGCTTTTACAACTCTTCGTGAGTTTTTGTCGCGTTTACTATTGCCTTCCATTGATTCCGATCCTGTGCTATTATTTCCCATGGCCTTACTTCCATCTTCTCCAGGTCTTCCCTGACAGCGTCTTTCCACCTTTTTATAGGCCTTCCTGTCGATCTTTTACCATCTGGTCTTTCCCAAAAGACATTGCTAATCAGTCTGTCGTCATCACTCCGTACCACGTGGCCTGCCCATCTTAATATATTGGCTTTTATGTATCTTAAGATGTTTCCTTTCCCGAAGAGAGTCTCTATTTCATTGTTGTATCTGCTCCTCCATTCATTTGTCACGCTGTCCCTGCAAGGACCATATCTAATTCGCAGGATTTTGCGTTCCCATACTAATAGCTTATTGATTTCTTTCTTTCTCAATGTCCATGTTTCACTTCCATATGTCACTGCTGGTCGTATTATGGTTTTGTACATTTGGATTTTGGCACGCCTTGAGATGAGCTTTGACCTCATTAGATGTTGAATGGCAAAGAATGATTTATTCCCCGCCCGTATTCGTATGTCTACCTCCCGTTCTCCTGTGTTTTCACTGGTAATTGTTGCTCCTAGGTATTTGAATTCTTTGACCACCTCAAAATTATGATCGTTTATGGTAATGTTTTGTCTTATTCGCTGTCGTTCCTTTTTTGATACAACCATGTATTAAATTTTTTCTTCGTTTATTTTCAGGCCTACGCTTAGTGTTGCTTCTTCAAAGTTCGATACTATATCCTTAACTTCCAGTGTTGCCTGTGCTACTGCATCTACATCATCTGCAAATGTGAGAATAATCTTTGCTCCTCTGGCAGTTATGTCTGGTGTGACTCTGGTATAGATTTTTCGCATTGCGTATTCCAATGCTAGGTTAAATAGTAATGGAGACAGCGGGTCTCCCTGTCTGAGCCCGGTGGTTATGCCGAAAGCCTTTGAAGTTTTGCCTCCTATTCTAATTTGTGCAAAGGAATTGTTGACACACATTCGCGCAATCATGGTCGGCTTCTTTGGTACGCCTAACTCCATCATTGCACTCCACAGTTTTAAGCGATCTATGGAATCATATGCTTGTTTGAAATCTATGAAGATCTGGTGTACTTCTTTATTATATTCCCAATACTTTTCTAGCATTTGTCTGATAGTAAATATTTGGTCGATTGTTGATCTTCCAGGCCTAAAGCCGCATTGGTAATCGCCAATAATTTTCTCTGTATATGGCAGTAATCGTTTTAGTACAACTGAAGCTAATATCTTATATGTAGTACCGATTAGTGAGATTCCTCTGTAGTTGCCACATGTATCCTTTCTGCCTTTTTTATGTATTGGCACGATAATACAGCCACTCCATTCTTTTTTTTTGCGTTACTAGTGACATAAATAACATTTACCAGCGTTACTGTGACATAAATAACTGAAAAAAATTAGCTTGTAAAGATGTCTATAGTACTATCTACTCTAAAAAATGTGTATTACGTTGTATCATTCTTTGGGAGGTTTTCGACCAAACGAACACTTAAAATTCCTGCTGTACAAACATAGACAACACAGAAAAAGGAAGCGACCACGAAAACACTGAGGCTAATGTTACGATAAATAATGACTCATATCTAAACTGTAAACATCCTTTTTCATTCGAGTATTTTCTAGTAAGAAGATCCACGGGTCCGACCCTTCGATAAAAACCTGTCTGCTTTCGATGGAATTCCACTCTATTCGAGAAGGTCATCGATCCTTCCCCGGGATTCCGAAACTAGCGGCTGTTTTGTATATATCTGGAGGATTTTTATTTGAAAAGAAGTCAGTCGGAAAATATAATTGTATCGAGTTTAAATTGTAACGCGGAAATAAATTCATGAACATTGTATATACAGGGTGTCCCATAATTAATTGGACATTAGCTAATGGGTGATAGCTGACATCAAAATAAAGCGTTTGAGCTCAAATTGCTTAGGCAAAGTGTTGCTAGTTTTCGTTCTACAGGGTGATTCATTAATATTTTTTTATATTATTTTTAGGGATATATTGAAAACTATTCAATCGATTTAAGTAAAATTTGGTATCTTGCTATTATTTAGTATGCTTAATATGAAAATGATATTAATTTTACCGATGACACTAGGTGGCGCCATCTACTATAACATTGGTTCATTAATGGAGCTATAATTTTTTTCCCGCCCTGTATAAACATTCTAGGGAAAAAACATGAAATAACATTTAATTCTACACAAAAAAGGTATTCTTGTTTCAAATCAAAAAAGTACACTTTTTTCGAAATAAACGTATTTTTTAGAGACGTGCATAAAATAAAAAAAAATTTACAAAAACCTATGTAAATTCAAACATTATTCAAAAGGTCTTAAATAAAAGTGAATATTAAATGTATTAATAGTAGATAATTTTTGCAAACAAAGTGCATATGATTGAAACAATTATTTTTATTAAACCTTTGACTCAGTAACAAATTTTAAAAAAATCAGAAATTAAATTAAACAATGGAAGTGAATATAAAACAATTAACAAAGTGAATAATTCAAAACGAAACGAAAAAAATTACAATAAGTGTTCAAAATGTGCACCATTAGATAAACTATATAATCTAAATCTTTTGTGTAAGTTGTGTCTTATTTTAAATAATGAGTTTCTTTGGACCCTAATTACGTTAACTCCCTCTAAAATATTTTGCCATAACTCTTGACGGTTATTTATTTTTTTTTTTATAAATAAGTGACTGTAGGTAGCCCCACAAGTGAAAGTCTAGGGTATTTAGTTCGGGACTGCGTGCTGGCCATGGGTATACACTACCTCTACCAATTCACCTTTGAGGATAAATTTCATCTAGATAATTTCTAACTTCTAGGCTATAATGTGGTGGTGCACCATCATACATGTACCATGAGTTCCGTCTCAAATTTAGAGGTATGTCTTCTAAAAAAGTTGGTAAATCTTTTCTCAAAAAATTTAGATACGTTACTCCGTCAAGCCTAGTTGGTAATTCGAATGGTGCTACAATACAATCCCCAAATATGCCACATCCGATATTTATGGAAAACTCGTGTTGAAAATGATGTTCTTGAAATGCATGAGGATTTTCTGTCGCGTAGGTACGGCTATTGCGCCAGTTAAATACACCCCTTCTAGTAAATGTGGCTTCATCGGTAAATAAAATTTTATTATAAAACATTGAATCGTCCCAGATATGCCGCCCCATCATAAACTGACTAAATCGGAGCCTTGCTGGAAAATCCTGTGGTAAAAGATTCTGTACTGGAGTAAAACGATACGGATACAGATTTTCTGTCCGTATTATTCTTGACACCGTAGATTTGCTTATACCAGTGGCCGCAAAACAAGCCTTGTACTGGTTTCTTCTGCAACACGCACAACAATTTCATCCTCCATATCCGCATCAATTACTCTCGGTCTTCCAGCATTCCTGTTTTTGGGATGAAATGACACTGTTTCGCCTAATCTGTCGAACAATTATCTAATAGTTTTATGGTTTGGTTGCCTTCTAATGGGATAAATCTAAATTATATCGATCTATCGATATATCGAAATAGAGTTCAGCTGCTTTACGAGAACAAAAATTTTCCTGGGCATACAAACAGATCTTATCGCGCATTTCTACATTAGAAAATTCACTATGACGTGGCATTTTTCCTTTATCTTAGTGGTTTATAAAAAATTTAATAGCACTTTGACAAATAATGACTCGCACTGCACTTTGACAACTAATAATAAATAAATTCGTAGTTACCTTTGACAACTAATAATAAATAAATTCGTACTTACGCCTTGACTTTGCCAATAAGTTTACAGCATACCTAGGTACCTGCTTGTTTTGCGAAAAACAAAATACGTTTATTTCAAAAACGGTGTACTTTTTTGATTTGAAACAAGAATACCTTTTTTGTGTAGAATTGAATGTTATTTCATGTTTTTTTTTTCCTATAATGTTTATACAGGGCGGACAAAAAAATTATGACTCCATTAATGATCCAATGTTACAGTAGGTGGCGCCACCTAGTGTCAATGGTAAAACTAATATCATTTTCTTAAGCATACTAAATAATAGCAAGATATAAAATTTCACTTAAATCGGTTGAATACTTTTCAATATATCCATAAAAATATTATAAAAAAATATTAATGAATCACCCTGTAGAACGAAAACTAGCAACATTTTTCCTAAGCAATTTGAGCTCAAACGCTTTATTTCGATGTCAGCTATCACCCATTAGCTAATGTAAAATTAATTATGGGACACCCTGTATAAATTATAATAAATAATAAATAAATTTATACAGGGACACCCTGTATAAATAAAGATTTTAATAAACTTGTAAGTGTTGTAGAAAGTGTAGAACCTTTTTATAATAAATAAAGATAATAAATTAGCTTAATAAAAACAGTTCACTAAGAAAAAATCAAGACACAAATAACAGAGGACATAGAGAGCACATTTTTCCACTAATAATCGACAAAAACTACACAAATGTGCAGGCCTTTACAAAAAATTTTTTATTTATTTATATCCGTATCACATCTACTCATCCCATATTTTTTAAATGAGTTATGTCTGTAACACAGGAACATTACAATAACTGCCATAATTGATTCGGACTGTTTTTATTGATGTAACTCTATTGTTTGTATCGAATCATGAATATATCAGCAGTTAATATTTTTGTATAATTTCGTTTGGTTTTGTTACAAAATTTATGATATTTATTCTCGTAAACAAATTTTTGCAATTAGAACGCCAGAATAAGCCCATTAGGACAAATAATTGTATAACGTATCGAAAAATTGACACAAATTTATACATTTTTGTAAAATATGGAATCATAAAATTTATTTATAGAAAGTGTAGTTGGTACAATAAACGAATGAATTCAAATTTTCAGTTTGTTTTGTATTTTAATTGGTAGATTGAAAAAAAGGACAATAATAATAGATGAATACTAATACTAATAAAAGTAGTTAGTTGAGTATATACTAATAAGAATAAATTAGTTTTTCCGCAAATCGCCAGGAAATTTTGACATTCCTGTCAAAATTTCTTGAAGAAAAAGTCAGGGCTTCCTTACTGTAAGGAAATGTCATTTCTTTACTGTAAGGAAATGATATTTCCGTACAGTTGTTAGTGTTCTACATAAATGATAGAAAACACATTGCTTATAAGGAATTAATTTATATTTTGACAAGTCATTGCTGAATACATTTTTAAGATCAATTTGTTATTTTTACAGTAATTTGACAGTTAGTACAATTATTGAACATTGGAGGAACACTCTTAGAACTATGAGAAACATTTTGGACAACATGCAGGGTGGAAGTGCATTTTGTTGAATATTTTGTACTGTGAAAATTTTATTTGCCACCTCAACCTTATTGTTAAGCGATTCTTCGATATATCCTTCAGCAACGTTTGATGACTTCCATCCGCCATGCCTCTTTAAACTAGTTATGTCGGCACCAGAGTCAACCAATATTGTTGCAGAAGACCGACGAAAGCAGTGACCAGTATATTCTGTCGGATTTACCAAGTTCAAATAAGTAGCAATTATTTTGGGCATTTTTCTAAATTGATGAGTTCCTACCACTTGTCTACAACCCTTTCCGCTTTGATATTTAAAGAAAAATCGGTCACTGTTCATATTTTCTGGTCTTAACGAAACATACTTTCGATAAACATTCAAGTAGATCTGATTAATTACAAATGATCTTGGTTTGTTGGTTTTCGAATCAGGTATGCTGATTAAAAGCTTAGATTCTAAGTCTTCTATATCGTGTACAGTCATTCGGACTAACTCATCCATTCTACAGGCCCAGAAATACCAAATATTACAGCCACCTAAAAAATAAATAAAGCTATAATCTAAATAGGAATTAAAACCTTGTAAATTACCTTAATCATTAAATTTTCTTTATCTGGAGCTTCCTGGATAAATTTTTCAATTTCTTCCTTCGTTAAAATCTTAGATTTCTTTGCCCTATAACCTTGAGCTTGCCGTTTCAATAAAGAACGAAGTTTTGAGTATGTAGATATATCTACATTGTGTTTAAGTGCAAGGGTTGACTTCAGCATTGAATAATTGCCCATAATGTTGAAGATTTCATCTTTAAACAAAGGTCTAGGAAGTATGCCTTTACAACATTTTCTGAGAAAGAACTCGTATTTTTACTCATGCGATAATCCATAAAACGTCTGTATGCATTTTCGTACTTTTCTCTTGATTTCTTTGGCAATAATTCTAATGAAGCAGTATTCACTGCCTCAACCAGCTCTGGAGGAGTCCCAGGAATGGAAATTTCATCATCACTTATCATTTTACTTTCGAGAACACCAGCAATTAAATTTATAAGCGTCAAGTTTGACAATTCAACCTCAATACGTTTCCATAGTAACCCAAGTAATTTTATTAGGAATTTCAAAGCACCATTTATTTGGGAATAAAATTATCGCGTTTTTTTTTTAATCAATCAATATCTGCCGAATTTTAAATGATTTGCGGAAAAATAGTATGTTTACCTCGTAGGAAAAGCCACATTCCTGGACTCTGTGTTGCTAAGTCTCGGCTTGCGCCTCGACTTAGCAATCTTCACAGTCGTCCAGCAATGTTAAGCTTTTCCTACCCGGTAAACAATGTACTATTAAAAAACTTATTTTCTCGCCAATATCAATACCATATTTTGTGCCAATGTAGAAAGTAATGGGTTTTGATTTTTCAGAATCTGGTTCTTTTGTCTATTAGACCTTCTTGATTCAAGAACATTAGAACATTTTTATTTATTTATTTTTTTGAACATAACATGCTACAATGATTGTTCCATATTCAAAAATCATTCAGTGTAATTCTAAGATTTTTGATTTGATTTTTGATCTGTGTATCTAATCTCGCAGAAGATTCAGGTATATTGGTAGATTCCCTGGATATATCAGCGTTGAATAGAAGATACCAGAGAGATTTGACCTTAGCCTATTAATATTTTTAATAAAACTTCTGTTGGACTCTGAATAAAACCATCTTTTTTATGTGGGTATGCCAATATTTAAAGGATGACTGTCTTTCGGATTCCGTATAATTGGCTTGCCATTTTAATTTGAGCCGATGTTTACTACAAGCATCTACATCTGACACCAGTAGATATTGTTGTCTATGGTTTCTCCGCTTGATAATGCTTCTTTTGCCAAAGCATCTGCTATTATATTACCCTTTATCCCAGAATGGCCTTTGATTTACGCGATAATAACTTCTCCTCCGAGCTTTGAAACCTCGTAGTACAATTTTAAAATCTCTATATCAAGATGAGTCAATTGCTTGGATTTATTTGTTACACATAATCTTTCTACTGAATTTTTAATGTCTGTAAATATTACACAGTGCTTCATTTCCTGTGTCAAAGTGTGAGAAAGAGCAAACTTTAAACCCAGCGTTTCGGATGTGTAGATGGTGGCTTCATCAGGTAACTTATGTTTATGCTGTTGTCCAGAATACTGTTGTTACACTGCGCAAGCAGTATTATTTCCTTTTTCTTTTGAACCATCAGTAAACATATAATAATAATTAGGCCACCTCTTTTAAATTTCTGCGTTAAACATGGGGCCTTGGCCATCATTGAGAAATTCTGTCTTGATTTTTATTGAGATCAGCACATGACGCTTCTAGTATAAACTGGTGAAAGATGACTCTTATAAAGTACCTCTTTGAATTTAGACAGATTTCTGTAGCTTTCCGCCACGAGTGGAGATTTTTTCTTAAACCAATAGCTTTTAGTCAAATCTAAAACAGCCAGATTGTGTATATCGTTGAGAAATTCTTGGTCTCTGCTAATGGTACGAGCTATATATTTGTCGGTAAGATACTGCCTCCGTAAATTCAATGGCGGTTCAACAGCTTCAATTTCCATTACATTAATTGGTGTAGATTTCAGATACCCAAGGCACAAGCGTAGGCACTTATTTTTCTGTATCTCAATTTTTGTTAAATGAGTGTTCGATGCATTTCCATACAAGTGACAGCTATAATCGAAAACTGGTCGTATCATAGATCGATAAAACATTAAACTAGTGTTGGGATCTGCACCCCAGTTTGTTTTACAGAAAGCTCTTAAGATATTTATAGCTTTTTCGGGATTTTTAATACATATGTTGAATATGATCTTTCCACAAAAGTTTTCTGTCTAAATAAGTTCCCATGTATCTGACACAATTTTTAATTGGAAATTTGAATTGAGCACAATTTATATACCTTTCGGGAATTGTATGTTTTCTAGAAACGAAGCAGATTTCTGTTTTGGATTCTGATAATGTTAATCCATTTGATTCATAACATGCATGTATTGATGAAATAGCTGTTGTTAAATTATTTTTAGAAACATCAATTGATTTGTCTGATGAATAGAGTACCACATCATCGGCAAATTGTAGTATTTTTGTATTAAAAGGAACAATGACTTCTAAATCTATATTATATAAAATATATAAAAGTGGATTTAATTAATTCCCTGCGGCAGGCCTATATTGGACAGTCGAACAGAAAAAAATTTCTCATTGATTTTTAAGTAAATCAATCTCTCTGAGTACAAAGTTTTCAAAAAGGATGTTATACCTATAGGACAATAACTTTTGTTCAAAGATATCCAAATTTATATTATCAAAAGTAGATGATACATCCAGAAATGTAGCTGCAGTGGATGAGTTTTCTGTGAAATTGACTTGAACTGTTGTTACGAGAGCAGTTATGGCATCCTGAGTGGATTTAAATTTGCGAAAACCAAATTGGGAGTTTGGAAGAATGTCAATAAATTCTAACCAATGATCTAATTTATTTTTAATTAGTCTTTCCAGAGTTTTAGCTACTGGACATACTTACTACTTACTACTTAAGACAAGAAGCTAGAGATATTGGCCGATATGAATTGAGATCGTCGTCACGTTTGCTAGGTTTCCTTATAGGTATTATAATATACTCCTTCCAGCTTTCTGGAATTGGTGCTTGTTTCTGCCAAATATTATTTAGAACATTAAGTAGATGGATTTTATGTTCATTTCTCAGGTTAGAGATCATAGAATAAGATATATTGTCTTTACCAGGAGCAGTATTAATATGTTGTTCTTAGTTCCCATAGAAGAACGGAAGATCTAAGCTAAGGTTATCTCTAGAAACAGTGGCTATGGAGTTGGTAATATCATTCGGAACCCAATCTGGAGAAATTTTTTGGTAAAAGTCTGTTATCCATGGTTCGTCCGGGTCAATAGATAAATTATTGGATTGTTTGCGATTTTTAAAGCAATCAACTTTCCTCCATACCTCCTTAATGGGAGTATTTTGATTTAAACTTTCACAATACTCCCTCCAGTTTTTCCTTTTCTTCTCCTTAAAGGTTTTCTTCGCTAATGCGTGCATCTTTTTATATTCTATTAGATTATATGTTGTAGGATTTTGCTTATATTTAATATATTAAGTATAAGTTAATTTTCTGCGTCGGGCTGTTTCCTGGCACGTTTTGTCCCACCAAGGTTTTGGAATGTGATGTTTGTTGGTTATACTCGTGTATTGTGGTATTGCTATATTGGCTGAGAAGTAGAAGTTTTCAATTAGATCAATACACCCTCACTAAGTGAAAGACTTTGAAAGTATTTTTATATTTTGTGTCGGAAAAGATCAATAAACCTATAAAATGTTGCAATTCCACCCGCCGCTATGAATTACCTCTTATCGTCAAATAAAACAGTATAATAATAATTTTTTCTAAAATTATTCACCCATTAGAGTTGTTCAACTCATAAAAGCACCCATTTAAAATTCTCACTCGTAAGTAACTCGAGTAATATGATTTGGTGGGTGGTCTATGGCCGTCTGCTTGTTATTTACCAAAACACATTTCTGGTGTTCATGATAATACAAACCGAGTCCGTTTATCATTTTCTTTTATAATTACCTACGACGGTATCAAATTGTCGACAAAAGAAACTCATACTTTATTCCTGGAGCCGGTAATTTAAAACAGACGAACTTGCACTTGACCTTTTTATGGTAATCTCTTGGAATACTTGAAATACTTCAGAATTTTGATACCGAGAAATTCAAACTGACATGATATAAATGCTGGGTCGATGATAACTTTTATTGAGATATATTTCATGCATCAATTTCGATAAGATTTATGTGAGTTAGACTGTCGGTAATTTGTAGTTGTCTCATTATACAACAAAAATTGTAATAAAAATCATCAGTTTCTACAAATATGCTTGAATTGTTTTATAAATCATTAGTAATACCACAGCTATTTACAACATTTAGTGGGTCAGAGGTGAGATAACAGAGTAGAAATAATTGTCAGTTTCATTTTTGTCAATATCCGTAACTAAAATTATTAACCCTGCACTGGTGGCGCCCCATATCGGGACACCAGTAGTGGCGTCAAGTCTAACAGACCCAAAACTCAATAATTTTTAAATTAGAAAATTAAAACAATATTATGAATATCATTAAATAAACAATAAATAATATGACCTTCCAAAATAAGTAATAAATAAATGATGTTCATATATTGTGAAAGATAAAACAAGGGTTCAGGCAAACTAATTTTTATTTTATTAAGGGTACAAAACATTAAAATATTAACACGTTCACGACGGCATTAAATTTGTCAGTAACATTTACTGACGTTACCAGATCCCCGTATCTGATTAGTTCTCTGGAATTTGGAAAATTCCGTTAGTACTCTTCTAGTGCAATTAACGAGTAATTTGAAATGGCGGGGTGTAGTCGCAATAAACGTCCTCTGACACAGAAAGAACTTGAAGAGGAGGGACAAAAAATTATGGACAATGGACTAGATAGTGACAGTGAGTTTTTAGACCAGGCTAGTGAACACAGTGATCACGAAACAGACAGTGAAGAGGAATGGGACGATGATGACGAAAAAAATTGGCAAATTAATAATTCCGAAACTGGTAGTGAATATTCGGGTGAAGAAAGTGATATAGCTGACTCAAGGGATGTGTTTTATGTCAAAAATAGGTACAAGTGGTCTCAAACTTCTCCCACCTTTTCTCGTACACGTAAGCATAATTTAATTAGTCATTTGCCTGGTGTTATTGGAAAAGCTCGAACTAGTATGCCAGAGAAACCAGTTGATACTTGGGAATGTATTATTAGCCACGATATATTGCAAGAAATTCTTAAGAAAACCAATGAACGAATAACTAATATGGCTTCTAAATATAATTTACACAATTTATCGTGTCAATATACCAATCATCTTGACATAATTGAATTAAAGGCCTTCTTAGGCTTATTATATTTAGCTGGGGTATTTAAATCCAATAATGAAGATTTAAGGTCTTTATTTGCTACGAATGGTACTGGCCGTGATATATTTCGAGCAACCATGTCACTAAACCGATTTTATTTTTTGCTTGGAAGCCTTTGTTTTGACGACCCAGCTACTAGACAAGAACGTATTGCGCACGGAGATAAACTGGCAGCTATATCCAATATTTTTAATATGTTTATAATTAATTGCCAGTCCAATTATAGCTGTGGTGAATATCTCACAATAGATGAAATGCATATTGCATTTAGAGGAAGGTGCCAATTCAGGATGTATCTCAAAAATAAGTCAGACAAATACGGTCTGAAAATGCAGTGTTTAGTAGACTCTAAGACATATTATTTGCTAAATGATTTTATATATACTGGAAAAGATACACGCAGAGCAAATCCAAAAAAGTTATCCATCCCCACTCTGAATGTTTTGACACTTATTCCACCAATTTCTGGTACAAATACATAACAGCAGATAATTGGTTTTCGTCCATTGAGCTCGTAAAAAAACTGAGAAGCCATAAAATTTCATATGTTGGAACTCTAAAAAGAAATAAAAGAGAGGTTCCTGCTGAATTTCAACCCCAAAAAAACAGGCCACCTAATTCTACCTTATTTCATTTTACAGGAAGCGAGAGCCTTGTATCTTTTGTTCCTAAGAAAAATCGTGCAGTGTTATTAGTGTCAACTATTGTCGTTCCAATACAATGGTTAATGGAAAGCCAGAGATTATAAATTTTTACAGCGAGACAAAAGGTGGGGTGGATTCATTGGATATGAAATGTGCATGCTATAAAACTGGCAGAAGAACTCGTAGATGGCCTCAAGTAATATGGTTTCGCATTTTGGACATTGCAGGATTAAATGCTAACGTAATTTTTAATGGAGTTCAGCAAAATCAAATAATGGAAAGAAGATTGTTTCTAACCACTTTAGGTCAAGAACTTATTAAGGCCCATTTAATACGTAGAGCTCAGCAAACTTGTTTACCGAGAGAAATTTGTAGTGCCATTTTTAAAGTTTCCGGATTTCAGGAATCAATGCCTGCCGCAAATCCAGACGACGACCAACGACGAAAAAAGAGGGAAGGTGTAAAATATGTCCATATTCCAAAAACCAAAAGAAAGAAAGCTCATCGTGCGATAAATGTCGAGATTTTATTTGCAAAAATCATTCCCGCATACAGGCGTTATGCATAAGCTGTGTTGAAAATTAAGGTAAAATCATGCTTGTCATTTTTGAGATATGAAATCTAAATCGATTTTTTTTTATTTTAGGTAGGAGCTATACCTAGATTTCACCATTGGATAGAAATAAACTGCACATTGTTATTAGTTTTCTTATAATTCCAGAATGTGCATAGCTATGTTAATTTGACTGAATACAAAAGTTTTTTTTAAATAAAGTTATATCTAATTAACCAAATTCGTTTATTTTTATATAAATGTAAGTAGCTGCAAACAAAATAATTTAAAATAAAACAAGTTAAAAAAAGAATATTTTTTGATACAAAAAAAATGAGGGGTCAAATTTCACCCTGCCATGGTACAAATGTTATTATTTTTGGCCATGGTAGTTAACGGTTAAAAAAATAAATTCGTGTTCGAAATGTTTGTTGAGTTTTTCCAATCAATTTCAAATGAGGGTCGATATTATCCCACTTGGGTTTTTATACACACATTCTTCACCTGGTTGACGCCGGATAGTGTTTTCACGTTTCATGTTTTTATCCCAATTTTTTGCTTTTTTATTCTTAATTTTTACTAAAGTCTATTTGTTCTATTATCTTTCTTGAAACTTTCTTTTATATTTACGTGCAGATGAACTGAAATGAATAGGTATATATTATATGGAATGAATGATAGAAAAGTAGAAAGAGAGAATAGTGTCAGAATCCACTCGACTGCCATCTTTTTGATAACAATGCATATCACACGCCTTAAATTAAAGACATCATCTAAAACCAAAATCGAGGTGAAGTTATTGCGATTGCAAATCCTCACTCAATGTATACGTTAAATATTCATTTCCAAATCACTTCTAAAGTTTTTTATTGGACTAAGCAATAACTTTTAAATAAACATCTTAGCCCAGATTCTCTCCAGTTCAAATAAACTTCCATCGTCTCACAAATCATCAAATTGCAAAACGCTTCGCTGATAAAGATCTCTTTAAGATTTTTATGCATTTATAAATAAACAAATGACTATAACAGGATTAAGTGCTTAAGTAAATTGGCTCGGCTGCTTCAAAGAGAGTCCTAATTACGAAGGTTAGACGAACGATGACACATATTTCGTTAAAACTGCCGGCTAAAATAATATTTTCCTTTTTCGTGTAAACAGTGTTGTCTGTATCGCCGGGGGCAGGAAGTGGGAATTTTTTTTAAAACAGGTAATTATTTTGTATGCATGTACCTGGCTCGTGCTGAGTTTACTTAGGATGTTTTTTCACACGTTTTGTACATAAGCGTTTGTATTAGGGCTATAATTTTCAGACGAGAGTGTGTTTTTATTATATGGAAGTAGCAAAAATATTATCGTACATCCGGTTTTTATATACAGTAGTATCCCGATTATAAAAAGTAATGTGGAAAAATATCTCACACGGATAACCGCAAACTTTATTTTTAAATATTTACTCAGCTTACTGGTTTTATGTTAGTTACTAAATACGAGAGTTGTGTCCGATACTAAAAAAGTATCCCAATACCGGATAAGGTTACTGCAAATGTATCCGGATACCTTTTAAAAAAGCACGAATACTTGCACTTCACAATGTATCTCCGGATACTTCTTAGGATACTTTTTAACAGGACCTACCTATATTGCTAGTTTTAGAACTATGTGATGTACATGTATTTTTATTGTAGGCATATCATATATCATAATAAAAACTCCGCCTTACCGTTATGATAAGTTTTCTAATTGTTATAAAATTAAAGCAACAATTTTTGTATAAAACCTGTTACTTTTAGATGGATTTGGTTCCTAGTACATTAGACAATTATTTTGAAAGTATTGTTTTAAAATGGTATATAGTAAGGAATAATCTCACTTGTCCGATATAGAAGATAAATATGATATCGAAGAAGAACATAAATATCAGCCTTCAAGTGAAGGTGATGATAATAAACAATATTTTTCTAATGATGAAAATATTGATGACACAGTTATTTTAAGTGATTACATGAATGGATTACAATGCCTTTTAAATGCCATTGATACAGTGGGAAGAGAGTTTGGCCTAAACATAAACTGTTCAAAAACAAAATACATGGTGTTTAGCACATCAAGATGCACGATTATATGTTGATGGTCATATAATTCAAAGAGTGTCCAGTTTTAATTATCTTGGTTGCCATATTACTGAACAACTAGATCCAGATCAAGAGATAAAATGTAGAATCGAGATAGCCCGCACGACATTTTTAAAAATGAGATTATTCTTCTGTAATGATAACTTGCAACTTCAACTTCGAAAGCGCATGGTTAAATGCTACATTTGGTCAGTCCTCTTATACGGTGTCGAAGCATGGACATTAAAAATATCCACCATTAATCATCTGGAGACCTTTGAAATGTGGCTGCACAGACGTATACTAAAAATTCCATGGACGGCTATGCTGACAAATGTGGCAGTCCTTGAGAGAGCAAATTGCTTGATAACATCAAATGTAGAAAGATGGTCTATTTTGGACACGTAGTAAGGGGAGACCGATATAATATTCTTCAACTTATTATGAGGGGTAAAATCAAAGGACGCAGAGGAATTGGTAGAAAGCAGGCCTCTTGGTTGAAGAATATCAGGGAGTGGACAGGAATAAAGAAAGCTGAGCTCTCTTTATACCTGTCCTTAGAATTCCTGAACTCTTTAGAATAGCTCGAGACAAAGACAGTTTCGCCATGTTAATCGCCAACGTCAAGGGGACTTGATAGGGCACGTTACGAAGAAGAAAATATTGATGAAGAATTAGACCAAGAGATGAGGATGAAATTAGAAAAAAATACTATTATGAGAAAAATCGTCAAAAGTGGGCGGTAAAAACTTGTAAAGAACGTGCGAACTACACAACATAATATACTCATAACCCTACCAGGATTAAAAGGTCCTGCTCCTACTCTAGAACATGAAACCACTCCAGAAGATATATGGCACCTTCTCATCTCTAAAGCTATAATAAATATAGTGCAGTATACAAATATAAAGATTGCAGAAATTCTAACAAGGTTTGCTGTAGAGACACGAGCAGATTTAAAGGATACGGATAGTACTGAAATATGAGCTTTTCTATGCATACTGGCGATCTACAAATCTAATGATAAAGATATTGACGCCATTTTTACTGCGAGTGGAACCGGAAGACATATTTTTAGGATGAGCGGAAAACGATTTAGTATTTTGATAAACTGCTTGAGGTTTGATGAGGCCACATCTAGGAAAGAAAGATTGAAAGACCCATCAGCGGCTGATATTAATAACATTTTTGGAATGTTTTTCCAAAATTGTAAGATGTGTTTACCATTGGGAAAAATGCATGCATTAATGGGATGTTAATCGAGTTTAGGGGCCGGTGCAAGTTTCGGATGTACAGACCAAATAAGCCACGAAAATATGGCATAAAACTGATGTTGATAAATGATGCTAAAACTCAAATATATATATTTCGATACACACAATCGGTAAATCGTCTATCAAAACCTCTATTTGGCAGTTACAGGAACATTACTGCAGATTAATAATTATCTTCTCTTCAGCTAGTAAAAGAGAGTTACAGTCCAGAGGCCTTACTTACGTCGGAACAAGTTGGTTCTGTATTATAATATGGAATTTCAAAACATGAAACGCTAGTTCCATATATTCCTAAGAGAAACAAGGCTGTAATCGTCATTTCCTCTATGCATTACTGTCGTGCTACGGATGTTGAGAATAAAAAACCTGAAATAATATTATATAATTCAACAAAATGAGGCTTTGATACACTAAATGAGAAGTGCACTACTTACAGCTCATCAATATGAACTCGATGTTGTCCAATGGCTATTAGACATGAGTTGTATCAATGATTTGTCATGTTTTGTTGCTTCAAAAATAACTAAAACACATCCCGAATCAAATTCATGAAGGCTTTAGCGAAAAGCCTGACAGAACCTTTTATGAGGACAAGTTGATACCTTACTAGCTTAGATATAAGAAACTCGATAAGAAGAATACTTGCATTCGGAGAAGCAGGAAAATTTCCAACCGAAGAAAAATTAGATATTCGGAAATATTGTTATTTATATCCATCTAAACTTTATAAAAAGACATTTTACCTATGCTATGATTGTAAGAAGCCTATATATTTATCATGTAGTAAGAAAATATGCACAAAATGTGCTTCAAAATAATGTTACGAAAATAATGTTAAAAATTAGTGTAGTTCAACTGTTGTCCGAATTTTTTTACTGAATAAATTTTTTTATTTTTTGCATAAAAATTAATGATGAATATTCCCTTAAACCCTAGATATATTCTAAACTTCGCAAAAAACACGTTTTTTAATTGTTGAAATTGTAGAGGCTCTTTATACTAAGGAGAAATTAAAAAAAAAATAGTTTAATAATTTTTTTATAATACTTATATACCTTTGAGCGAATAAATTTCATCCAGTTGTAACTTATTTCACTGGAATTTTTTCAAATACCGTAATCTTTTTTTATTTTTTAAAAAGGAGTCCGTGACACTCCATCCACATCATGCTTAATGTAACTGAAATTGCATCTCACTTGTTACGGGATAATATTCTTTATATAAGCTGTAGAAGAGGTTATTTTGTCCTCCAAATATCATCAACTACTTTTTCGAAGTGTCTTATATTGATTATATGTAATAGTACAGCTCTTGTCCACTTGCTGGTCTCGGAAATCGCTAAAATAAAAAAAATTCGCTAAAATTTTGCATTTTTAATATCTTCTATTAAAGTTTTTTTGGCATTTTTTACGAAATGGTACCACTTTTAGGAAGAAGAACTGCAGCTATAATATAATTGGATCTTTTCTTTCCAAATTTATAATATTAGCAAAACTAGTATTTGAGATTTTGATGTACATTTTTGCTAGTCGTTCTCCTCCATATTTTAATTTCATTTGGGCAAGAAATATTTCATATTTATTAATTAACGAAATTAAGCTGATCCGCATTTCTTTAGCAATACTTATTAGATTTTGTAACAAACTTGGAAATTTCCCTTTTTGCTTGAAGAGTCAGCGAAACTGGATCAAAAGTGAAGTTCCATTTAGTGGATCCTGATAACTTAGAGAGTATGTCCTAAAATTTTAATTAAAAGCTTCAATAATTTTTGTTATACGATTTTTTCCGTAATTTCTTTGGTCTTCTTTGGCGTTATCGACCTACAAACGTAAAATTTGCAAATCATCTTCTTTGTCAATTTCTTCATCATAAAAACCATATAATTTCTGTCAAACCATAATAATTCGAATGCTGACAGATTGTTTTTCTGAGGAAATATTAGACTGTAGATTATTATGACTTGTATGTCTAAAATATGAAATATGATATTTTTAAGAATAATAAGAAAAAAACATCCAATTCAAGAGTTAATAGTATCAAAATAGTATAACTATAAAAGTTAAGATACTTTTTAAATAAAAAACACATTTTTGTCGGGTTAACAAATAGGAAACAACTAACAAAACTCAAAAGACAAATCTTTGTTTCTATTAAAACTGATCACAAAAATTAAAAGCGTTTTGCCGATAGGGGGTTGTGTTAAACTTTGATTGATAGGGGAGATTTTTTCTGAATATTCATTAAGAAAATAGGTC